>CAUJNA010000846.1:1004103-1027190 GCA_963377175.1 Effrenium voratum
GAGATCCAGCAGCTCGCTCTCATAGGGTCGAGCAGTTCACTGCACTCTGAGGAGTCTCCGATGAAGTCATCCATAGCAGAATTTCTTGAGAGGCGGCTGGCTTGCAAGCTGTCGCCAACAGCTACTTACGGCTCGAATCTACCTGGCCGCCAAGAGGTTCCGTCTAAAAATGGCTGGTCACTGGTCGACATCTCTTTCTCACCTCCAACCCCATCATTCCATCACCTTGCTTGCGAGAAGAGAACTTCCATATTGAGAACTTCCGTGCAGTTTGATGATGCCCAACCCCAGTGGACCGAGGTCGCCAGCCCAAACCTTTGAGGTCACAAACAAATGCCCAGACTATGTGATTCACACATCTGGGTCGGTCGATCAGAGATAACCACCCAAAAGGCATCCACTGGTTTGCGCGTGTGTGAGTGATTAAAACACGCATGTTCCACAAACAGGTTGTCCAGATCAGTTCGCTCCGGTACCAACCCGACAAGAAATGCGGCCCTTTGCTGGGCTGTCCACCGATCCACTGCTAGAAGTGACCAACTTTTCGTGGTTTAGTGGAAACCACCGCTGAACTTCACCAACTAAAAGCCTAAAAATACCTTCAAACAAAACCGCTGAACCAACTAAGAGCCTAAAAAACTACCTTCAAAAAAAATGAAAAGAACCGGAAAAAAAAAAAAAGGAACCGGATGGCTCTGCTCGCCACCATTTCTTCTTTTTTTCACCCAGGGGGCCGCACACAACACGCCACAAAACACGCCCAGGGGATCCGAGGCCGAGCCTCCCTACCCCTTAAAGCGAGCAGCGAGGAGCCTTGATCTAGGACCATGAAAAAGGCAGTTGCCCGATTTTCCTTTCGAAGAGCAAAACCAAAACGGGCCCCGCTTTTGCGGGTCCTTGGAAGACTAAGGTTCCTGGCCCGAGTTCTTGGATTCATGGGAATTCGAAGGTAAATTCCAAGAATGCCGAATGGCTCAACCCGCCTCACGAGTTTTGACCTCGCAGTTTCGTGGGCAAAAAGAACACAGGTTCAAAGAGTTAAAGTCCAAAGATCCAAACAAACTGCAGCCATCAATGGCCAAGTTGAATTGGGATCCCGGCCATTCCTAGGTCCTCCAGTGGAATAAGGGTACCCTAGTTCTCCTTTTAGTCTATTTTAGTAAGCGGGGTTCCTCCCCCCAAAAAAGAAACGGTAAAAGTTGGCACCCCTAGCTTCTCACCCCACCCGACGAGACGAGTCGATCAAAACCGGTCGGCTCTGACCGGTGGCCACAAAGAAGGCCAGAGCGTGGGCCGCGCTCTTGCGGGCCCTCGGGGGGGTCGTCCGGTCGTAGGGGTGGGTGTTAGCCCAAAAAGTGGGCTGTGCTTCTTGCAGCCCAGGGAACAAACAGGGAAAGCCCTATTTCTCACTTCCGACCTGCCAAAAGCAGTCCAAGCTTTTTATGTACCACGAAAATGGTCCAAGCCCAAAAAAGTGACAAAAGTCCAGGGTGGGTGTCCTTTTGGTTTCCCTTTGAACCAACCCCAAAAAGGGTACCCTTCAAAAAAGACCAGCCACCCAGTTCCTCCATTTGCGTTTTCGTCCCCGGGAGAAAAAAAATGAAAAATATTTCCAGCAGTAAAATCGATTCCCTTTTAAAACCAACAGGGGAAAACAAAAAAACTTAACCAAATGGAAGTTTGGGTGGGCGTTATGGGTATGGGATCCCTGCCATGAGGGGGAGGGGTGGGGGGTCCCTCAATTCCACTTCTCTAGTGGAATGGTCTAAAACCTGCGGTCCATATCCTATATGTTCAATCTTGACCCATACCATCCCCGCCCCCTTGTAAATGGAATTGGGGGAGAGGGAAGACCCTTGGAGATCTCCATTTATGGATCCATGTTCTCCTTTATGGGGAAGATGTACCAGGGCGACCCATTTTGGGCTACTTTGACATGTTTCCCCCAGGGCAAGGTCATTTTGGAGACTACTTTTTGGTTTTTGACCCGCGGCCTTGCAGGGTCCAAAGCCCATGGAGCCGTCTGAGCCGGAAGCTTCGCATGAAGCGATTCAGGGAGACCAAAGGATTCGCTTTGGAGGCAGCCCGGCTTTTCAGGTCGCGAAGCTCTGGAATGCGTATGGGAAAAATGAAAACACATGATAACACATGGCTCCTTTGGACCCCCGGATCAATATTCCGGTAACCTCGTTGGTGGTGTGGATTGGTTTGGAGTCCCTGGTTCCTTGTAGGTAAATCCCAAACTCAGCTCCAAGACGGGCTCCACACCATGGACTTTTATGCTTGTTTCGGTGTCGGGAGCCCGAATGATTCCCTCATGTTCGAGTTCTGGCCTGGTTCGGCTTGACGAAGATCAAGCATCGGAATCTACATAGCGTCAGCTTGATTAAAGGCGTGACAAATCCCAAAAAGATGGGCTCATAACCCAAGGGTAGCCCAACTTAGAAAGGCGAGCCTCAAAAAAAGGGCATGCCCACCAGGGGGGGGCCACCTTTTGAGAGAAAATTGGAGATCCCTCAAAAAGGGATCCTTCACTACAAGGGGGTCGATCATTTTTCTACCACAGGCGGCAAAAAGACCCCCCTGATGCCACTGAGCTCCGAGACTCAAAAAAGGTGGCAGTTCCCCAAGGCCATTGAAACAAACTGCAAAATCGAACGCGCGGGGGCGGGGGGGGTTGGGGTGGTGGGGTGGTGGGGTGGTGGGGTGGTGGGGTGGTGGGGTGGGGGTGAGCTGGGGTGGTGGTGGGGGGTGGTGGGGTGGTGGGTGGGGGGGGGGTATGTTCCTTTTTCCAAGTGCTTTTCTTGCTGGCGCTCAGCAGGGAGTCAGTTGGAATGACCCCGACAAAAACCATCCCCGATTTGGTTTCCTTTCTTGGGAATGTATTCGGGAATCCCCTTCTGGTTCATTCCCAAAACCCGTTTCGGTCATACTGAGCACCAGCAAGTGTTGGCGACTTCTCAGGGAAGAGGACAAGGAGGGATCAATCACGTGGTGTTTGCATTCCAGTTTGACCCCAAACAAGGGATCCATCACGTGGCTAGGCATTCCAGTTGCTTGACTTTAACAAACCAATGGCTACCCAATCACGTGGCGTTTGACCCCAAAAAACCCATGGCTACCCCTCGAGAGCGTCCTCCGGGGAACAACTCCGAAACTTAAGGTGGCTCGTCTACGTTTCGTTCCGTGACCGAAAGGCCAAGTGAGCAGGTGAGGTGTGGTGGAGGTGTGGACATGCCACAAGCAGCCCCGTGTACCGATCACCTTAAGTGAGATTGAAACCGGCACCCAGGCCTGGTATCCAACTGCCGGCCCAAACTTAAACCTGCACAAAGCACACCCAAGAAATCCAAAAAGAGGCGAAACGGTGCAAAACGAAAAGCTGAAGCCTGGCAATGTCAGCCTGCTCGCTCTCACCTTCTGGCTCCTTGAATCCAGCAGGACACAAAACGCGGGATCGCCGCGTTTTGCGCGGAGCCGGATTGCTTCGGAGTCTCGGGCGCGCGCATGTCCAATCCGATGGCGATGAGAACCTTGTAGTTCCCCTGGCGCCAGATGCACAGCTGGAACTGGGGGCCCCTTGGTGCTGTGCTACTTGCTCCCCTGCAAAAAACAGTACCCGAAAGGGGGGTTCCCCAATAGTTTCCTCTACAATCATGGAGTTTGTGTGTTGTATGAAAGCTCATCTGCAGGAGTACCATGTGGGTCGATCCAAAAAACACACGTGCCAGGGTGGCTTAACGCCCAAAATCTGGGCCATTGATGCCGTTGAGAATGCCTAAAGCCCTGACATCCTCCCTCCCTGACAAGGGGAACTCCTTCGCTATGGGTGTTGCCTCAAAGGAATCGGAACCAGAATGGCAGAGTTTCCATTCCTTTGAGCCCACCCAAGGGTTCCGAGCCTCAGACAAAAGACACATGATATATAAGCCATGGTCAAAAAACACCTCGTGTGGACCATGGCTTCCTGAACAGGAATGCGTATCCTGCTGTCTAGAATCCTGACCATCCCCACTGCACACTGCACACGTGGCGGGGGGCGGCTTCGGGGTATGGGATTTGCAAGCATGCAAGATATATGGCCCTTATGTGAGCGGCATAAACTGGCTCAACGCCACCATACCCCTATGCAATGTCCTTCCATGCCTCCAAACCCGTTTCTGAAACGCCCTTGAACAAACAAGGCTTGCAGAAAGACTTTAGGTGTGAACACAATCACTGAATCACATCAGGGGCATATGAGCCACGTCGCGAAACACGAATTGACCAATCACTGAAAGTGTTGACCGACATCTCATTTGCCTCAATTCACTTTTGGGCTAGAAAACTCCTTCCTGTAAAATTCGTGTAAGCAAAGGTAGTTGAAAAAGCACTGTTCAAGGGGGCATCCACATCTATTCTGCAATCCCCAGATTCCTCTACTGCAATGGGGGTTTGCTTGGGGGATCCTTTGAATTCCTTGCGAAGAGAAACACACAATGTCAAGGGCGTTTTCAGGTACGCACGGATTCTGGAAGTCTGGAGCTGACATACTGCTAACACAAGGGTAGAAACTATGTACTCCTTAAACGCTCGTATTGGTAGCATCTAAAATCCATACCTCCGCCTCGGGAGTTCGCGTGTTTGCAGGGAAACCTTGCGAGCGGAAAATCATTTGCTGCAGGAATGCCCAGCGACACTCTCAATCCGAGAGCAATGAACAGGGGCTGTGGGAAGGGCATGTCTCCAAAAATCGGTCGACTTGGAATGGCGAAAATTTCTCAGATACTATGGGTCACTTTGTCCATGTGCTTGACATATCATCTCTGTGGGTTCCCCCAACGGTCCCAAATTTTACTACTCCAAAAGCTGAATCAAGAAGTGGATCCCGATATGGCACTCGAATCGGTGAGCGGGAAGTCTTGAAGACACGCTTCATGTTTGTTGCGGTCATTCACCAAGAGCCACGAAACTAGGAACAATCAAAATCGTGCTTCGTTTCCTTTCAAGTCCATGAAAAAGCCAAAAAAAAAAAAAACATGGCTGGCGCATCGTTTTTGAGGAGTCGGACCCAAAGTGGGATGTTAACTTTGGGTTTCCTGTAAAACAAAAAAACCGAGCAACATGTTCAATTCTTTACTTTCCCATGTCGCGCCATTGGTGTGTGAGTAGACATTGTCCTGCACCTGGGATAGATAAAACTCTATCAATACTGCATGGGATAACCCACCTACAAACTGGTGCAGGTGCAGGTGTGTGTCCATCCGCAGTGCCAAGCCTGCAATTGTTGTTGAGGCAACCCAACCAAGAACAAGCGGGTTAACGCTTTTATCCTAAACCACCCAAAATCAAGCCAAAACTCGAACCAAGCCTAAAGCAACCCTGAACTATCCCTAAACCAACCCTAAACCCTAAACTGACCTCAACCAACCCCGCACCCAAAACCCACCAACCCCAACCAAACCCAAACTCAGCCACCTCGCACGTCAACTCTCTCGCCTGGTCGTCAAAGATGGGCTGCCGCGGCACGAAGAAGGGCTCGCAGGTGGCTGAGGGGTCTTCGCCCACTTCGCCCTGGACCCGGGACAGGGACTGGAAGTCCTGGCGAAAATCGCTCGGACCCGCTCGAGAATTTTGGGTCGACCCGCCAACCCGCGCCCCCCGCCGGAAAAAAGAAGAAGTAAAAACCCGCAAACAAAACGGTCGACCTCAAAAGCAATAAACATCCACACACAACCAAAAAAAGTGTTCGTTCGTTGTCCAGCCGGACCCCCAAAAAAACCCGGATCGAAGTGGAATCTATATGTATGCATAGGAGGCTGTTCTCTGAAAGTGGTCTAAGAGCCTGAGAAGCTTGCCAATAGGAAAGCCTGGCCTTGCGTGCAGTCGAAGGTCGCTCCCCAAAAGGCTTGATCGCCAGGGATTGCAAGCCTGGCCAAGATTTGCCCCAACAGACTGCCCATGGAAAAACCGGGAGTTCAAGAAGGGCCTTTTGTTGGAGTTGTTTCCCTTCCCAGATGGTGCTTCACTCTTCCCTGCCTTTGGAGGGGCTTCCTCTTTTGGGTTGGGCCAAAAGTAAACCCAGGAGTTGAGTGCCCTGACAAGAAGATGAACTAGGGTTTCTCCGCACGCCGGGTGTTTCTGCAGCCGAAACATCGAGGCTTCAAGACTGACAACCGAAAGCCCTTGCCAAAAGGGCTCGATGTCCCATTCACGTGTGTGTCTTGTTTCAAACATCATGGAGACCTACTACGGCTATTACGGCTATGGTGGGGGGGGAGCTATCACTGGATAAGCCAGGGACAAGTTCCTGGCATGAGCCCTTAAGGCCTTACTAAGGGGGCCTTTTTTTCGGGGGCCATGAAAATCACTTGGGCGGTTTCACCGCCAGGTCAAACCCATAGACCCCCAGTGGCTCTCGGTAATGTCTGTCAACTCCGGGGTTTGATGTGGATCGGGGAATTTGTCGGGTTCTTGGGAGGTGAGCGGCGATCCAGAGAAGAAACCAGAAATCATAAAATGGAAAACTGCATTATAAATGAATTGACAAGATGACTATAACGAAATCAAGGTCTAGACGTCTAGACATGTATTGGTTTCTTGTTGTATGTTTGCTTGTTATCTCTATTTATGCCATTTTGATATGCTTCTTTCAGTATGTGCCTTCTCTTAGTTTCATTTATTGGCCCTTACGAACTTTGTCTTATTCAATGTGGACATCCCGCATTCATCAAGCGGGTGCTCATTAGTGGCTCTCCAGCACAGGGTGTCCCATGTTCCCCTTCAAACGACTCGCCTTGGCCCAACAAGTCATGCCACGAACGAGCAAACGAGGACATCTGCTCAAATTGCGATTCGCAAGCCGCAAGAAAGAAAATCCCCCAAGTACGGGACAAGGAAACATGGGGTCAAATCCCTCGTACCCCCGGATTAACGACGGGATCGACCAACACGGGTCCGGGTTCAAGGCCGCATGGCATCCGTCTCGCGCATCCCACGTCTTCCCTCGAAGGCCACAGAATTTGGTCCTCCAGCGGGGTCAGCGAGCGCGTGGACGCCGGCACTTTGGCGGCATAGGTGCGCAACGCCTGCCCAGGGTTCGCTTAAATGAGACCTGCGCAAACGTCTCACTTGAGTTAAACATCGGCCCAGGCCAACCCTTGGCCCACTGAGAAGCTCCGGCTGCAAAAGTGGCTTTCCGGCGGAAAGAAACCAAACACGAAGCGGAGCCATGTCCGAATCAAAAGCTCCAGGTCTTCTACATCTGTATGGCCATGGGTCAAAACCCCGTACCTCCAGTGAACATCCCAATCCCCACTAACATAGGTTCTAGAATGGGTGGTGAATTCACCTACCAACCAAAATGGGATCCCCAAACGGTTTTGACCACCACAGCCATATATGTTCCAACCTTGAGTTTACAGAACTGGGCGTCCCGAAAAAAATATCGTTGGGTGTCCTTTCGGTGCCCCTTCAAACAAATCCGAAACCAAGGTGTACGCCTTCCATTTGGGTAAGGCCCCAGGGAAAAATGAGAAAAAAATGTCCAGTGATGAATTCATTTTAGAACCAACAAGGGGAAAAAAAAAACATATTCTTAAGCAAATGGAGGACACTTGGTGGTTTCTTGATGCCTTGCGAAGAGCCTTTTGGGTCAGAGATGTCTCTCGTAGATCCCCCTAAAATCTAGTTTTTGGCTGAGATTCCTTTCGTCTTCAAAACCATCCCAAAGAAAAAGTGTCCAAGCAAGCTCCCTCCCTTCCTTCCTCCCTTCCTCCCTCCCCTTCCTCCCCTCTGTCTGTCTCTCTCTCTCTCTCTCTCTCTCCCTCTCCCTCTCCCTCTCTCTCTCTCTCTCTCTCTCTCTTTCTCTCTCTCTTTCTCTCTCTCTCGCTCTCTTTCTCGCTTTTCCCTCTTTCGCAAACTCCGCCTCGCGGGTGGAGATGTCCCCGCAGAGATCCAGCGGCGTGGCCCCCCGCTTGTTGTGCGAGTGGGGGTTGCCCTGGGCCTGGCGGAAGACGCGACCGGCGCGGTTCCGAAAAATCCCGTTGGCCACGAAATGAAACCAGGGAATGAAACCAAGGGGAACCATTCTGGGGTTCCTGATTTAGCACCATACTGTGGATGGACGAAATCCTGCACCACCTAAGAAACCACGGGAAACCACTGTTTGTTGGTATTTACAGGGGAATCATATCAGACACCAGGGTTTCTGAACGGTGGTGCAGGATTTCGTCCATCCGCAGTACCACAGTACGGAAGGGAGTTGCATGCCAGCAAGTGGAAACTGATCAATCTGCATAAGTTGCGGGCCAAGGGATTTGCTAAAGTTTTTCAGGTTGTTGGGGGGGGGGGGGGGGGCAAAACCAAATCCAAACCACCAATCCAAACCACCAATTGCGGGTTACCTGACACTGGATGTGATTTTGGTGGGGATCGTGACTAGACTTGATTTTAAAAGCACCTCAAAACTATATTCTAATCTCAGTTGCCCAAAGGACACAGAAATATCAGGTGATCACCTTTTGGGTCCACTAAAAATGGGAACCCAACAAGGAAACACCAAATTTGGGTCATTCCGATCGGTCGATTCGCCCTGGTTGCAAGTGACACTCAGCGACGTAAGCATCATCTTTCTATTACAACCAGCACTGTATCCCGGTCCATCGAATGGATACAAACAGCTCGCCCTTGAGGGTTTGTTTGGAAGCCGCCGAAGTGGCGCCCTTGCATTTTTTTGCTTGCAAGCATGGCCCCCAACAAACTTGTGCCCGTCTCCTGTTCGGACCCCCAAGGCTCCAGGTTCCGGGGGGCGACAAAAGAAAAGAAAAAAAAGAAAAGAAAACAAAACAGACCAGAAGTACCATCGAAGCTTCAGCCGCTCCAATCCTTTGGTGAACCTCGGGCTCGTCGCTCGCCTCCTTCCCGGAACCAAAAAAAAGCGGCGCCCGGAGCTCGGCCAGGCGCACCCCTCCGACCCGACGGCGCCTGGAGGAGCAGCAGGGTCAGCTCTCTGCCTGGTGCGGTTTCGACCGGTTTCGGCCGGGGGGCGTTTCGGTTCGGTTTTTCGGGGACACCAAGGAGCAGACAGAAAAAAACACCCCCCGAGCAACAAAAAAAAGAAGGAAAAGAAGGAAGGAAAACACAAACGGTCCAGGTTTGGAGGAACCTGGTGTATTTGATCAGAGACAACGCCTGGTTCTTTTCCCCAGAGCTCTGTATAAGTACCTTGGGCATGTCCCTGTAGCCACATAGCCACTATGGTAAGCTTATTTGATCAGAGCCATGCCAACTGGTTGTACCTGAGAGCCTGTACATCAAGTATCCGCCTTGCACAGCACGTGCCCATTGCCTACTTGCAACCAAACAGAGAAGGTGATGTGGCTGTGGCTCAAAAAAACCGGTTCCAAATTGAAACCCTGGTGGACACATGGGTACCAAAACCTGCGTAACCCCCCGTGTTTCATTTTGAGCCACAGCCATGTTATACAACTCTACCCAAGCGCCTCGGCGCAGCTCTTTGGGTCTAACCCCTTAAGGGGCTTGCAGGGTCTTTGGGTCTTTGCGTCTTTGGGGGTTGCAGTCTTTGGGTCTTTGGGGGTAGGGTTTGAGAAACAGAGATCTTCTAAAACTGCAACGGTTGGATTGTCCAAGCAGGGAAATACAAGGAGCTCCGTGCATATCCAACGGTTTTGGAATAGATCAATAGGATGTGCAGTCATGATCCTTTCCCTTTAAAATCATTAGTGGGGAATAACAACTCAACTGAGCAAATTGAATAATGTGTCCATAGGGGGTACCCCCCTCCAACTAACATAGCACCAGACATGGGGTCCCTTGAAGAGAAAGCCAATCTTCCAGGTACCCTCCCAGAGGTGCCATGTTAGTGGAAGGGAGGGTAGCACCGTTAAACCTTTATAAACATAACCCAAACTCTGATTGCTGTGGTTGCCTTTCGGGGACAACTCGCTGCATGGGTGTGTTGGAGTTCCGCTGCGTTCAAACTCTATATTAACAAGAAGTCGGCAAACACTGTGTGCCTTTGGGCGACCCCTTTGATGTTATTTCATACTTTGAAGGAGTACCAGTCACAGCCTTTTTCTGCATCACCAACGGCAACATCATGCGACCCTCGTTCGGGGCTGCGGGGCACAGGTTCCACTCTGTACATCGATTTGGGGACGAGCTCTAGATTTCAACGAAGCGTGGTTGAAGGCAGGAACACGATGTTTCAACAACCCTTTTTCTCCAAAATTCCCGACCTGCTTTTGTTGACACACATTTTTGGTCACGGTTGCGCCAGTCGCCTGGTGTTTTCGGAGCCGTCACTGTCAAAAACGTTGGGTTTTTCCTCATTTCGCTCGCAGCATGCGCTGCAACATGTAGCCAAATGAACCCAGGGATCTCGCCCGATCGAAACCCGCTGTTTTTCGAGCCGCAACGCTGTCCGGAACCGCCATTCAACCAAATGCAACATACTCGAAGCTGCAAAAGTGATCATGTCCCATCTGACTCCAACTGGAAGACGCAGCCTTCAAAGGCAAACATATTCCAATCCCAGTCACGGAGTTGGGAATGGTCGTGCTTACCAATCAGCTGCAGCCTTTAAGAGCAGCCTTCACAAGCTCGTTCTCGAATCCAAGTCACGGAGTTAAGAATGGTCACTCTTGCCAATGAGCTGCAACCTTCAAAGGCACAGCTTTCTATCCAGATCACGGAGTCGGGAATGGTCACGCTTGCCAATAAGCTGCAGCCTTCAAAGGCACGGAATCCAATCCTGGTCACGGAGTTGGGAATGGTCACGCTTACCAATGAGCTGCAACCTTCGAAGGCAGAGTTTTGTATCCGGATCACGGCGTTGGGAATGGTCACACTTGCCAATGAGCTGCAACCTTCAAAGGCACCTGGTTCAATCTCAGTCACAGCGTTGGGAATGGTCACGCTCACCAATGAGCTGCAGCCTTTAAAAGCTTGTTGTCCAAAAAACATCACTGAGTTGGGAATGGTCACGCTTACCAATGAGCTGCAACCTTCAAAGGCAGAGTCTTGTATCCGGATCACGGAGTTGGGAATGGTCACACTTGCCAATGAGCTGCAACCTTCAAAGGCACCAAATCGTACAAAAGTCACTAACTTGGAGGCATCATCCTTGTTTGCAATCACGTCTCCGGGAATTTCCACCACGCGCAAGTCTTCCACCTCGCAGCAGGAATCTTTTGAAACTTGAGCATACTACCGGCTGGATGCTGAGGAAAGCCAAGACTTCTGCACCTGGAATGACCTCTGACACTAGCTCCTCTTTGTTCAATAGGGGCCTGTCCCCAACAACCACCTCCACCGAGCTCATGTTGCGCTCTGATTCATCTTCGCAAGGCAGCCACGCGTGCAGCTGCCTTTTGAACTCGCGGACGGTCATGTCAGTCGACAATTGAAACAGGTCGGATTTCCCACACAGCCGTCGCACTGAAATCTCCCTTGCCATGGCTAACTTCTTGGCACGCTACCGAGGTGAATAACCTTATTCTGCGCCCAAGAAAGTAGCAGTGGCTGGCAAACGGTGAAATGATCACCTCTCACGATCTTACTTACCCGGCAGAAACATGTACTTGAAGTCATGGATGGTCGTGTGGGTGGACACTACGAATGAGTCTTCCTTTCCAGACAGCTGTCGCACAGTATTCTGGCTTGCCATGGCATCCGTTCGGCTAGTGCTCCAAACATGCGGTTTCCTTTGGTTCCCCTCTAAACCAACCCCAAAAAGTGTACCCTGAAAAAGTACCTTTCAACTGGGGTGGGTTGTTGGAAACATGGCCAGCCCCTTTCGGGGAGAGACTCCTTTCTGTGCGCAGAATGATGGGTACGCAGAAGAAAACAAAGTCAACTCTACTTCACTATCATTGGATGCTCCACCCACTAAGCAAGTAGGTTGTATTGATGATTGAGAGGGAACTAACCTCCGTTTGCCTCAGATATGACCGTGGCCGTAACCTACTTGCGGAGTATACTCAACATCCACCGGGGGCGGCGCCCAAAAGGGGAAGAACTGCAACTAGACTCCAGCTTGAAAGCATAAAAAAGGTCGGTCCAAATCAAAGGGCATGAAGAACAACATGGCCTCCCAACATGAACGTGCACAGGATGCCTTCCAGAAGCATCGTCTTTGATGAATGGTAGGAAGGAACTCCATCTTCAAGGGCAAATGCTCATTGCCAAAATACAAACCAGAAAGCAACACCCACTTTTCTATTGTCCAAATATCCCCCCCTTGTGGGGGTCTTTTTTGTGGAATCGGACCCCGCCCTCCCAAACTAAATAAAGAGTGCTGGTTCTCCTTTTGGTCCCCAAGAAAACAAAGAGCACCTCACCCAAAAAAACAAAAGCCGACCGACCCATCCGCCGGTTTTGGGGACCCTTTAGCTTTGAGCTCCTTCTCTGAAAAGCTTGCAGGTTGCAACCCTAAGGAGACACTTCCTCATCGGCCTTTTGGACATGCACAGTTGGCCTTTTGAAGAAAAACACATGGCAGTGGCAACCAAAAAAAAAACGGAATTCCAGAAAATGGCTTGCCCTGGCAAGTGGAAACCTGGGTACCAAAACCCGCACTTTGCCCCCTGCTCTTTCATTTTGCGCCATACCCATGGCCCCACGGCCAGAAAATCGATCCAAACCATGGGCGCAACTCACCCACAAGCTTGGCTGGAAGAAGAGGACCCCAGCAAAATATATATATATATATATATTGATATTTTGCCTGGTGAGTGGCAAAGGGGACCCCCAAAAAAGCAAAAAAACAAAAAGGCAAAAGGGGGAACGAGTTCTGGGGAAGCAAGGAGACCGGGACCGTAGTTGCCCCTTATTCCGCATCCGATTCTTCGGTGATTTCGGGTCTGTTTACACCAGGTCGAGTGGGAGGATGACGGGCTGGGTCGAGAACTTGCATGGTTCCACTGATGGTTCAGAGGTTGGGTGTTTCTCATTTTGCTGACCGAGAACCAGCAATTCAATTCCCCAAACAGTCGTCGGCAACCTGAATGACATATTCAAGGTTTAAAAAATACTTCACAGGGAGGAGCGAGTCAGACATCTCAAAGGGGCATAGCAACGGAGAATTAGATCTCTTTTTCCAACACGAAATGGATCGGTCCACCAACTAACCACTCAGACTCAGAGCCCTAAGAACCTTTCAGCCCCCCGCCCTTTCAAAGGGGTCAAAGGGGGGGGCCTTTGGTTTTGTAAGTCCGGCCGCCAAGTCTTGGCTGATTGGCTCACATCCTACGTCTTTTTCACATACTGCCTCTCAGTGGCTTTCTGCTCCCCTGCTAAAAGCTTAACTTTTAGTGGTTTAATACGGAGAACCTCGTGCCCAAAGAACAAATGGCCACGCTCAAAAACCTGCAACATTGTACCTCGGTAAATAGAACCAACGCCTAAAACCTTCGTAACCCTAGCCCTCCATTTGCGTTTTCGTCCCCTGGAAAAAAATGAGAAAAAAAATGTAGTAGTGATAGATTCCCTTTGAAACCAACAGGGGAAAATAACAAAATATTATTAACCAAATGGAGGTAGCTCTTTCATTTTGAGCCACGCCCAAAGGGACGTCAAGAACTGCGTTTCGCAATTGGTTAGACGACCGCAAGTAGGGAGCTCCCCAGCCCCAAAGAACCTTCTTACAAGCGGTTGAAACCATAACGTGCGTTGATATTTACTTTCAGGGCTTCTTAGGTGGTGCGAAAGGGATTTCGCGACCATCCACAGAATGGGGATGCATTTTAACTGCTTGGACCCGACATGAATATCAAAATTCGCTGGAGATCTGTGTCAAACTTACGGGGTTCCGACAATTTCAAAACTAGCCAAAAAGAAAAAGGGGAACACCTACAAAAAGACACCATATTCAAAGCTTCAAAGACTGAACAGGCTTTAACGGTCAGATACCCCAATTGGTTTTCAGCCAACCAGTGGGCCTGAAATTGGAAGTGGGCGCGAGCCACCAGGCGCGCACGCGCGGTCTTGCGGTCTCGGGCCCGCACGACCCATCACGGCCGCCACGTGCAAAGGCCTCGAAAAATGAAGCGAATTCGAAGTATCCGCTTCGGGTTCGCTGGGCGAGCTATGCTTAAAGTGATTTGACCAAAGTCACCAAAGTGACTTGAAGGAAACCAAAAAAAAAGAGACCCCCCAAACAAGACAGAGCCAGAATGGAAACCCCAGAAGCAGAAACCCTGGCTAATTTTGAGAGACGGTGCTGTCCCCTCAGGGATTCAGACCAATTTTGGAGGGGGCCCCACCCCCCTAAAAGGATGGGTCTAGGATATCCGGGCTTAACCTTCGGGGTCGGTAATTCCAACTCATTCCCTGACTGGGCTGTCCGTCCCCTGCTAAAAGTATTTAACGTTTCGTGGGTTAACTCCGGAAACCCAGCCACCTCTCACCAACTAAAAGCCAACAAAACCCTTCAGGGAAAAACAAACCACCAAGGAATGGAGAGTTTAGGATTCCTCAAATCCGCAAATATAAGGCACGGAGGGACCCGGGAATGAAACCGAGGAAACCTCGGTTGCTTTCTGCTCCCCTGCTGAAAGTTTTTAACTTTTAGTGGTTTAATACGGAAAACCCATTCGTTGGCCAAAAGTTGTTCAGTCCTAGCATCCCTTGGCAAAATTCGTACCAAAGAAAAAATCCGCGCCCAAATCGAGGCCAAGTCACGTCCAGCCAGCGGAGTCGGAGGCATCCAGCGGCAGCCCACGCTTCAGCAGCTCCTGGGCAGGGAAGGTGGGGTGGGGGGGGGAGGTGGGGTGGGGGGGGAGGTGGGGTGGGGGCGTGGTTGGGGGGGGGGGGCTGGGGGGGGGGTGTGGTTGGGGACCTTGTTGTAGGCATTTGGTTGTAGGGATGTTCGTCAGCCTTTTTTAGGTGTTGATTGTTTTAGGGGTAACATAAGCGCCGTTCGATACATTGGAACTTGAGGTAATACAACGAATGGCTTCAGCACCTGAAATTACTCCCGTTTCTGGTAAAGCCTAAGGGAAATGGGCCATTTTTGCGCAAGTTGAGTGAATGCTCTGTCGAGCTTTGGTTCTGATCTTTAGCCTCCTCCGGGGTTTGGGCTTGAAGGGAAACAAAAAAAACGCCCTCGTTGCAACCCCCAAACCATGTCTAGGTCCTCCAGATTTGAGAGGTTCGAACAAGGGTACCTTTTTTTTCCGGTAGTCTATTTTAGTAGAAAATCCCTGCCCCAGAAAAGGGGAAAAGGGCACCACTGGGGGACCTAGATGTGGTACTGTGGATGGGTCCTCAAAATCCGCTTCTCGCACCACGAAATGATGGTTGAAGCCATAAGGTTTGTGGGGATGTACAGGGGAATCCTATCAAACACCAGGGTTTCCCCAGCGGTGCGGGATTTCGTCCATCACCAGTAGCAATGGCCTCCCCTTTTCTGGAGCTTCATGGTTACCCACTTTCAAGGTTGCTTGAAAGAGAAATCAAAGGGAAATCCCCCGCCCAGTTTGGAGGTTCCCGTGCTTTGACACCCTATATCCCCAAAACAACATGATTCTCGATTATGTTCAATCATCGTTCTTTTTCAAAACCGATCGCTGTATCCAACCTGGGGTCTTGATCTGGTTTCCTGAAAGATTCGGATCCCTGGAAAGAATGGTTGGAAGCTCCTCTCGACGTGGTTGCCGTTGACCCCTCTGCAAAAAGTGATTCAGTTTTGGTGGAGTCAATGGAAAACCCAAAAGATGTCAACCAAAAGGTCAAGATCCAATTCCAAGCCAATAGCAATCAAGTAGAAGGTTACTAACCACCTACCAAACCAATGATGCAGGGGCGTGGTGGGGGTGGGGGTGGTTAGCAGTATTGCCTTGGTTTTGTGAAATTGTGTTTAGTTTGGGTTGCAAACATTCTGAACCCAGGCAGGGATCCCAATCTTTTCAGGAAACCGGATCAAAAGATCCGGGTAACCCGGCGGATTCGCGGCGAGCTCCCGCTGGCGTAATTTTTGACTGCGACTTGGGTGTTCGAGTTGCTGGGTCTATAGGGAGGGCGCGAGAAATGGCTCATGACCCAAGAAAACCGAATCCTAATTGGTGGTTTTATGTATAAGGGAACCCCCTTCACACACACACAGTCACAGGCACAGACACAGACACAGACACAGACACAAACACAGAGACACAGCACAGAGACACAGAGACACAGAGACACAGAGACACAGAGACACAGAGACACAGACACACAGACACACACACACAGACACACACCGAGACACACAGAGACACACAGAGACACACACAGAGACACACACACACACAGAGACACACACAGAGAGACACACACACACACAGAGACACGAACAGAGACACACACACACACACAGAGACACACACACACACACAGAGACACACACACACACACAGAGACACACACACACACACACACACAGACACACACACACACAGAGACACACGGAGAGACACACACAGAGACACACACACACACACAGAGACACACACAGAGACACACACAGAGACACACACAGAGACAAACAGAGACACACGCACAGAGACGCGCAGAGATGCACAGAGACGCGCAGAGATGCGCAGAGACGCGCGGAGACGCGCGGAGACGCGCAGAGACACGCAGAGACGCGCAGAGACGCGCAGAGACGCGCAGAGACGCGCAGAGACGCGCACAGGCGCGCACAGACGCGCACAGACGCGCACAGACGCGCACAGACGCGCACAGAAGCGCACAGACGGGCATGGACACGCACAGAGACGTAGGGACGCACAGAGATGCACAAAGACGCACAGAAACGCACAGAGACGTGCACACACACACACACACACCCACACGCACACGCACACGCACACGCACACGCACACGCAGACGCAGACGCAGACGCAGACGCAGACGCAGACGCAGACGCAGACGCAGACGCAGACGCAGACGCAGACGCAGACGCAGACGCAGAGCAGACGCAGACGCAGACGCAGACGCAGACGCAGACGCAGACGCAGACGCAGACGCAGACGCAGACGCAGACGCAGACGCAGACGCAGACGCAGACGCAGACGCAGACGCAGACGCAGACGCAGACGCACGCACACGCACACGCACATGCATACGCACACGAACGCGGCACGCACGCACGCACGCACGCACGATCGCACGCACGCAGGCACCCACCCCCACCCCCACCCACACCCACTCCCACACCCACACCCACACGCACACGCACGCACACGCACGCGCACGCACGCGCACCCGCACCAACACCCACACCCACACCCACACCCACACCCACACCCACACCCACACGCACAGCCACACACACTCGCACCCGCACACGCACACGTACACGCGCACACGCACAACCACACGCACACCCACACGCACACGCACAAGCACACGCACACGCACACGCACACGCACACGCACACGCACACGCACACGCACACGCACACGCACACGCACATGCACACCCACACGCACACCCACACGCACACGCACACGCACACGCACACGCACACCCACACTCGCACGCACACGCGCACGCACACCCACACCCACACTCACACGCACAGGCACACGCACACGCACACGCACACGCACACGCACACGCACACGCACACGCACACCCACACACACACGCACACGCACACGCACACCCACACACACACGCACACGCACACGCACACCCACACACACACACACACGCACGCACGCACGCACGCACGCACGCACGCACGCACGCACGCACGCACGCACGCACGCACGCACGCACGCACGCACGCACGCACGCACGCACGCACGCACGCACGCACGCACGCACGCGCGCACACGCACACGCACACGCAGACGCAGACGCAGACGCAGACGCAGACGCAGACGCAGACGCAGTCGCAGTCGCAGACGCACGCGCACGCGCGCACGCACACGCACACGCGCCCTCACACGCACAGATACGCACACGCGCAGCGCCGCAAAGATCCGCCTGGGCCATGAGGAAGCTCCCGCTGCGGCAGGCGCTATGCAGCATGGTGGTGCCATTCCGATCCCTCGCCTTCATTGATCCGACCGATCCAATGGCTCGTGGCTCGGGGTCTTTGTTTTTGGTCGATCCATCGATGTCTCTGGTTCGGGCGCCCGATGTTTAACCGGGGGGGGGGGTGTTTTTGTTGCAGTTCCTGTGTTTTTTTGTTTTTGTTGGTGTTGTTGTGTGTTGTGTGTGTGTGTGTTCTTTTTGGGGGGGTACGTGTTTTCTGAGAAAGCCAAGGGAAACCAAAGCCATGTTGGGATCCGCTTTTCCAATTTCTAGAAAAAGACACACACACACACACTTGTCAGTGCTTTTCTGGGTCAAGCAAAGGGCAATCAAAAGGAAGTCACCATTTGGGACGGATTTGAGTGGTTGGACACTTTGGTGGACAGCACTTGGGCGATTCATGTCCACCAACCACTTTGCTCGTTTCATGCGGCTAAGCCGAGAGGGATTGTGCAGTCTTCTGTCCCCCAACTGTAGTCCGCAGGCTATAACATGCTATAACCTTGGTTATATATTTTTGCTGAATGGGGTTGCCCTTCCACCCTTGTTAACATGGTCCCTTTCCTTTGCAGGACAGCCCGAACGTCAGAGAACCATGTTAAAAGAATTGGCTGGAGGGTAAATGGTTCTTGGCTCCTCTTGGTCTTTCTCACCTGCGACGCTTCTAGAGAACTAACGCTAAGCATAAGACAAATATTGACAAATACTGCCTTTGGTCCACAACACATTTTTGATATTCCATGGAGAGCCACCCATCAAGCATCATGTCTGGGAGGGGCTTGCCTTGCGTGCTGGGACTCCTTCCGGAACGCCAGGTATCTAAGCCAGGGCAGCAAAGCCGCTCTGAAGCAGGACATGGATGCCTGGACGACCAACTCAACATCAGTCTCCTCCTCCCCCCCTGCGTTCGAAGAAGCCCACAATGTACTCCTCGTACAGCGTCTTGTAAGTTTTCCACTGCGTAAACCTTCGCTCACGCCCTTCCTTGCGCGCTGGGGACATGGCGATCACACAGCAAGGTGTCCTGGAAGCAGCTCCTCGTTGAACCAATGGGCGGTGTCTGGTCCGCGCAGTGGGTCGAAAGAAAAAGCACATTTTTCTAAGGCAGGTCGGTAGGGGTAAGGATCGGGGCGGCACCCCTTAGGATTGCTGGGAGGGCCTCACTCCAAGGCAAATCCGAAAGCCGCGGAAAGCCTTTACAAGAGGCTTGAAGGTTCTCTTTTTTGTTGGGTGGATTGTTGGAGTTTCCCTGTGGAACCACCAACACAAATGAGTACCAACTCCACAAACCAGCCAAGGAGCCGTTTGAGACCCAACTCAACAAGACTCAACCTGTGGTCCTTCAAAGGCGAAACGCTGGGCTGGCATCAAATTCCCCTTGCTTGGTGGTTTTAAATGGAGAAAAAAAAAAAAAAGGAAAACTTATGCGCCATTTTGGTGGTTCCCTGAAAAAGATCCACCCAAATTTGGTGGACGTTCTTTTGGTTAGTACCTTCTTCAGTTTCCCTCTCATTGGTTTGGAGGTTAGGAGGTGGTTCCACATCCCTCCACAAAAGCCAGGAGGACCAACTCACCACGCAACCCACGCAAACCAGTGCAAACCCACACAAACCGGTCCCAGAACTTGCATCCCAAATCTGTTGCATTGTGCTTCCATGGTCTTTATGCGCTGCTCGTCTTTGGAGTTGGCGCCCCGTCTCTTTGGTGAAAAAACGACACGCCATCCTCTATGAGTGTGTCTCGACAGGTGAAGCCAGCTCCACAAAGAAAATGCAAAAAGGAAAGCAACCCACTGTCAACCTTCAATGTCCCCTGTCCGAATTTCTAAACTTCCATTTAAAACCAAAAAAAACGCCAAATCCCCACCTTCCCCAACCTCCCACCTCCCACCTCCCACCTCCCACCTCCCCCCCCCCTTCGTCGGCCTTGGCGTTGGCGCCCAGCACCATGAGCCACCGCAGCGCCACCAAGTTGGAGGTGCCCGCGAAGAGCAAGCCCTCGCCAAGCGACAAGCCGCGACGGCTTTGGCGTTCCGGCACTCGGCTCGGTTTTTTTGGTTCTGCGGAGGGGGGGTGGGGGGGTGGGGAGGGGGGAGGTAGGGCAAGGGAAGGGGGGTGGAAGGGGGTGCATCAACCACGCTTCACAACAGCTTTCCTCGAAAGTATTTCTCTTCACTGCGGCTGTTATTGAAATCTGGTCGTGAAAGGTACCCCCCTTGTGTTTTTTTGTTCTTGGGGGGGTTGAGAGAATCCAGGGTTCCACTTTTTGACTGCCCAGACTTCAACCCATGGCGCCGCTTGTCGGCGATTCGCTGCTACAGGTGAATGTGACATGGAATGAACGGGATTCTTTGGTGCCCGGAAAAAAGAAACCACCATTCCCTCAATTCCTGCTGAGAACCAACAAGCTTTTTCAGGGTATGAGGGAAGGTGGAATCTTCCCAAAACGCACTAAAAAGAGGCGCGGGGGATGCAGGTCATGCAGGTGATGCAGGGATGCAGGTGATGCAGGAGATGCAGGAGATGCAGGTGATGCACGTGATGCAGGAGATGCAGGTGATGCAGGTGATGCAGGAGATGCAGGTGATGCCAGGGATGTTGTTGTGATGCGGGCATGTTGGCAATCCGAGCGATGTTGGCAATGCTGGTGTTGCTCCGACTTTGGCAAAAAAGCGAGTGCGAGACTTCTTTTCGAAGCTGCTCTGGTTGTTGTTGGCGATGCTGGTTGGACTCGGATGTTGACGGATACTGCTGCAGTCCGACGTCCAACCGGAAGACTCGGGGAGTACAAGGAGACTCGAAACTGTTGAAAGCGAAAAAGGAAAACCACATTTCGTTCCAACCAAAAACTATGCACCCAAGAAACCCACAAACAGAATTGGCCTTGGCAAAAGGTGTCTAGAACCACCACAAAACAAAACTTCTTGGTGCCTAAGCTGAGAGAGTACGCCGCTGGATTGTAACGACAATGTCAAGGATCAAGGGTATTTTTCAGGTGGTATGCAGGTATATTTGTATGTTTCTATACACACATGTATACCAGTTATGTAAGGTAGCAGGTACGTATACGAATACATATGTGTATGTACCACTTATGTAAGGCGTGTTTACCTAGCTTACATTGGTGGTATACAAGCAGCCAGACCTCCAAAATCCACACCTGAGCATTGTCTTGATGCTGATGCTCATGAATGCTAGAGATGGAGTGATGGGGATGTTGGTGATGTTGACTTGCTGAAAAAGGGTCCCTCAAAAAGGGATTCACCAAACAGAACCTAGTAGATCCAGTTACCTGTCTACTTGGTAACCAAGGGAAGGCTCTCAACTACTCAACTACCCACCCCCCGTCACCTACCTACCCCCCTTCCGCTTGAGGAATTCCATAAAAACGGAGAAAATCCGAAGAGCAAGAAGCACCCAATGTTTTGAATTTGCTGCGGTTTTGTCGTCCAAAAAGATGCGAGCACTTGAAGTTCAAACCAAAGATCAACCAAGCGCAAGTTTATATGGTTAAGCGCTCAACCTTTTCTGTGACAACATGGACCATTCCCGTCACACATCCTGATTGGACTAGCCGAACTCTAAACTCTTTGTCACTAAAATGGCTGGTCAAAACCCTGTACCCCTGGTGAACATCAAAATAGGTACATGGGTGTTCCGCCCCAAAATGGAGAAATGCATAGGTGATGCAACCCATGGCCAAGTGGGTTTCCCAACACGTGAAGAGTCCATAGACTTGGAGCGCGCTCACTACAACCCCCTTCCAGTCCTATCAAAAGAAACCCTTTTTTTTGCGGGTTCCGTCTGGGGAGTAAAACGCCTCATGTTCCGCAACCCGTCTACTTCCCAAACCAGAGATAAGCTGGAAATGGGTATGCCTCAAACAACCGGAATTCCAAAATGGAACCCTGGTAAGTGGAAACATGGACCAAAACCTGCGTAACCCTAGCTCTTTAATTTTGAGCCACTGCCAAATAAGTGGCCTTCGTCATGGCCCAAACCAAAGATAAGGGAGCTCCAAATACATGGCCTTGGGAAAGATGCGCGTGGATGAAAAACTATTGAAACCCCTTTGCAACTTAAAGCTCGAAAACAAACACCTACTGTGGATGGATGAAATATTGCACCACTTCGAAACCATGGGAAGCCATAATTTGTTGTTATTTACAGGAGAATCATCCTTCCAGGGTTTCTTTGGTGGTGCAGGATTTTGTCCATCCACAGTAGGTCCTCCAGTAGAGAGGTTAGAACGAGGGTACCAACTTTTTTCTGTAGTCTATTTTAGTAGGGGGAAAAAAAGGGGTAAAAGAGCACTACTGGGGGACCTGGACAACACATTTTTCCCCACCACCCGGACCCCACCCAAGGCCGCCTCTTGATCACGCGGGGGCAGCCCATGCAGCGTCTCCTGAAAGACTGTGCCGGCCGGATCGCACCTCAGCGAGGTGAGAAGTCGATGTCCCGAATCGACGATTCGCCCCTTTCGCAGAGCTTGTGACTCATATCTAGGTCCGCCAGTAGAGAGGCTAGAATAAGAGCACCCACTTTTTTCTTGTCTGTCTAGTTTAGTAGGGGAACCCTCCCCCAAAAAAGGGGGTGAGAAAGGCCACCTAGCTGGGGGGACCTTTGTTTTGGTGATCGATCGAAGGTCCGGACTTGGGATGTCCCACATGGGATGAGTGGTCCCTGGTCAAAACTGGGGGGCCCTACACGGACATATTGATCAACCTGATGAGTGTGGCTCATTTGTTCGAGGGTGCCCTTCTTACCTTAAGTCCTATATATATATATATGTATGTATGTACGTATGTATGTATGTATGGATGCATGCATGCCTGCCTGCCTGCCTGCCTGCCTGCCTGCCTGCCTGCCTGCCTGCCTGCATGCATGCATGCATGCAATGCATGCATGCATGCATGCATGCATGCATGCATGTATGTATGTATGTATGTATGTATGTATGTGTGTGTATGTATGTATGTATGTATGTATGTATGTATGTATGTATGTATGTATGTGTGTATGTGTGTATGTGTGTATGTGTGTATGTGTGTATGTGTGTA
>CAUJNA010000846.1:1032290-1067290 GCA_963377175.1 Effrenium voratum
GTATGTAATGTATGTATGTATGTATGTATGTATGTATGTATGTATGTATGTATGTATGTATGTATGTATGTATGTATGTATGTATGTATGTATGTATGTATGTATGTAATGTATGTAAGTATGTATGTATGTATGTATGTATGTATGTATGTATGTATGTAATGTATGTATGTATGTATGTATGTATGTAATGTATGTATGTATGTATGTATGTATGTAATGTATGTATGTATGTATGTTTGTCTGTCTGTCTGTCTGTCTGTCTGTCTGTCTGTATGTATGTATGTATGTATGTATGTATGTATGTATGTAATGTATGTAATGTTTGTAATGTATGTATGTATGTATGTATGTATGTATGTATGTATGTATGTATGTATGTATGTATGTATGTATGTATGTTTTGTATGTATGTATGTATGTATGTATGTATGTATGTATGTATGTATGTATGTATGTATGTATGTATGTATGTATGTATGTATGTAGTGGGAATGTATG
Source organism: Effrenium voratum (assembly GCA_963377175.1). Taxonomy (NCBI): domain Eukaryota; class Dinophyceae; order Suessiales; family Symbiodiniaceae; genus Effrenium; species Effrenium voratum. The sequence goes on from CAUJNA010000846.1 coordinate 1,032,792, forward strand.
TGAAAGTTTTGTTAATGTTGGTTTGTTTTGTATGTATGTAATGTATGTATGTATGTATGTATGTATGTATGTATGTATGTATGTATGTAATGTATGTATGTATGTATGTATGTATGTATGTATGTATGTATGTATGTAATGTATGTATGTATGTAATGTATTGTAATGTAATGTAATGTAATGTAATGTAATGTAATGTAATGTAATGTAATGTAATGTAATGTAATGTAATGTATGTAGGTATGTATGTATGTATGTATGTATGTATGTATGTATGTATGTATGTATGTATGTATGTATGTATGTATGTATGTAATGTATGTATGTATGTATGTATGTATGTATGTATGTTGTATGTAATGTATGTATGTATGTATGTATGTATGTATGTATGTATGTATGTATGTATGTATGTATGTATGTATGTATGTATGTAATGTATGTAATGTATGTAATGTATGTATGTATGTATGTATGTATGTATGTATGTATGTATGTATGTATGTATGTAATGTATGTATGTATGTAATGTATGTAATGTATGTAATGTATGTAATGTATGTAATGTATGTAATGTATGTAATGTATGTAATGTATGTATGTATAATATATATATATATATATTGACAGACCCATTTGGGTGCTTGCTTTGGGGCACCCAGATCCTATGTTGAGACAAACCCTCCCTTTCCTCCAAAGGCCGTAAGCCCCTTTGAGCCAAAGCCTCTACCCTTCGGGCTTCATGGAAACGCCATGGTTCCGGTAAAATTGGGACGATCCGGGCACAACTCAGATGCCCAGTGGCCATGGAAAAAAACAGGGAATCCTTTTTTTGGTCGGTTCAGTTTCTAGGTCCTGCAGTTGAGAGGTTAGAGTAAGGGTGCCCTTTTTCTGTAGTCTACTTTAGTAGGGGAACCCTCCCCCGAAAAAGAAACGGTAAAAGGGCACCACTGGAGGACCTAGGTTTAAAGGGCAACCGGAACCCTTCCCCAAACAAAAGGATAAAAAGGGTGTTAATGAGCTACCGGAGACCAGCCATGAGACCATAAGAATTCTAAGCCTCAATTGGAGCGGCCGTATCACGCCGACCATCGCTCCCTGCTAGGCGTGAGGATGAGGAGGGGCGCTTCATATCGACCAACTACAGGACATTCTACAGTAAGTTGGCCCATACTTGGGACACCCTCAGCAATCGGTTGCTGTGAATGCTTGATGGTACCCTTTTTGGGGTGCCTCCATTTTGCTTAAGTCCCCTGGAAAAATAAAAATATCTCCAGTAGTGATAGATTCCCTTTAAACCCAACAGGGGAAAATAAAACGTACTCTTAACCAAATGGAAGGGTGGTGTGAAAAAGGGATTCAACGGACATTCGCCCAAAAAAAAAGTTGTGGGCTTGGGCGATCCACCAGACATGCGGTTGAAACTCCTGAAGGCTTCGAGTGCTGAGAAACGCCAGAGAAACGCGATACAGCCTCCCACCAACGTGGAAGTGCACAGACCCCCGTAGAAAGGCGGCCGTCCTCTTGAAAAGCGGCTTTGTGCACTGGTAGTTGGTGGGAGGGTAAGGGGCGAAATGATTAGTGGTTGACCCCCTGTAAATCATGACTGAATTGGCCGGTATAGTACTCCAAACCCCACCCCAACTATTTAGGCCCCGACAAATGGGTGTACCACCATAGGAGACTAAGCTCAGAAAACCCAGGGGTCGAAGTCGGTCCCAACCACTTTCTATCCTGGTTTGGTCGCTCGGAGAAAAACAAACACTCTGACTAGGTCCTCCAGTTGAGAGGTTAGAAGAAGGGCACCAACTTTTTGCTGTCGTCTATTTTAGTAGGGGAACCCTCCCAACCAAAAAAGAAACGGTAAGAAAGGGCACCTGGCTGGGGGGACCTGGAGTATGTTCGGGGGAATCAATCCTGCACCACACAGTGAAACCAAGGTCGAAACCATCGGGCACTACTGGACCCTGGTCGCTCGGAGAAAAAAAAAAACACTCTGACTAGGTCCTCCAGTAGAGAGGTTCGAATAAGGGCACCCTTTCTTGCGTAGTCTATTTTCGGGGAACCCTCCCCCAGCTGGGGGACCTAGCTGACTTCCCATGACCAAAGCAGCAACGTCAGGGGTCCGTGTTCAACCCGCGGGCCTAGGCCAAGGCGCCGGGGTGCCGAGGCACCGGCTTTCGATAGAGACCCATAGAACCGACGCTGACTTACCTGTGGGTTGAGCCTCCGAGCCATGGCTCCGCCCGCATTTTTGGAGACGTTGACCGTGGGAGGCTCTGGCGTCCCTTGAACCCTACCCTAAACTTCAGCTTGCCAATTGATTTGGAGCCTAATCGGTGGTTTGGACGTTAGGGGTACCTTCCAACAACTTTCAAGAGCTACTGGGGTTCAAATCCAAACAATCCAAACCACCAACCAAGAGAAAATACAAAAGGGATTTGACCTCAAGACACACGAACACCAAAGCACCCGGGTGCCCCCGGCTCAGGCTCTTCCGCCTCCCTGCTCCGGGTCTCAAAATGAAGCCTCGCGCACTCGTCCACGCAAGTCCTGGCACGGCCCGTTGGGCGACCCATCCCGGAACTTCAACAGGGACTCCCGTGACATGGGATTGGTCTTGAAAGGTGGGAGCCCCCCCCGAAAGATGGCGGCTTTCCTGTTGGCTTCCCTCTAAAACCAAGAAGAAAAACGGGGTATCCAAAAAAAAAACACTCTTCTGTCCCCCTGGTTTAAGTGACGTCCACCAAAGTTGTTATGGGACGCACTCCAATACTAGCTTCAGTGGGAAATCAAGGGTTGTGGGTGTGGAACCTGAAAGAAACTATACCTTTGAGAACCAGGAAGACCTCAGTTTAAAAAAAAAGAAGCCATAAATCACTAGAGGGCGAAGATTGGGACTGTGCCCGAATAAATGAATGAATGGATGGATGGATGGATGGAATGAATGAATGAATGAATGAATGAATGAATGAATGAATGAATGAATGAATGAATGAATGAATGAATGAATGAATGAATGAATGAATGAATGAATGAATGAATGAATGAATGAATGAATGAATGAATGAATGCATGAATGAATGAATGAATGAATGAATGAATGAATGAATGAATGAATGCATGAGTGCGCGAATGAATGAATGCATGAATGCATGGATGCATGAGTGCATGCATGCATGAGTGCATGAATGCATGAACGCATGAATGCATTGAATGAATGCACGGATGAATGAATGAATGAATGAATGAATGAATGAATGAATGAATGAATGAATGAATGAATGAATGAATGAATGAATGAATGAATGAATGAATGAATGAATGAATGAATGAATGAATGAATGAATGAATGAATAAACAGATGGATGGATGGATGGATGGATGGATGGATGGATGGATGGATGGATGGATGGATGGATGGATGGATGGATGGATGGATGGATGGATGGATGGATGGATGGATGGAATGGATGGAATGGATGGAATGGATGGAATGGATGGAATGAATGGAATGAATGGAATCGGTGCATGGATGGATGGATGGATGGATGGATGGATGGATGGATGGATGGATGGATTGATGGATGGATGGATGGATGGATGAATTAACGAGTGAACAAATGAACGAACAAACAAATGAACGAATGAACGAATAAACGCATGAACGAACAAACGAATGAACGAATGGAACGAATGAACGAATAAACAAGAAACGAATGAACAAATGAACGAGTGCACGAATGCACGAATGCACGAATGCACGAATGCACGAATGCACGAATGCATGAACGAATAAATGAATGAATGAATGAATGAATGAATGAATGAATGAATGAATGAATGAATGAATGAATGAATGAATGAATGAATCAATCAATGAATCAATGAATCAATGAATCAATGAATCAATGAATCAATGAATCAATGAATGAATCAATGAATCAATGAATCAATGAATCAATGAATCAATGAATGAATGAATGAATGAATGAATGAATGAATGAATGAATGAATGAATGAATGAATGAATGAATGAATGAATGAATGAATGAATGAATGAATGAATGAATGAATGAATGAATGAATGAATGAATGAATGAATGAATGAATGAATGAATGAATGAATGAATGAATGAATGAATGAATGAATGAATGAATGAATGAATGAATGAATGAATGAATGAATGAATGAATCAATGAATGAATGAATGAATGAATGAATGAATGAATGAATGAATGAATGAATGAATGAATGAAGGAATGAAGGAATGAAGGAATGAATGAATGAATGAATGAATGAATGAATGGAATGGATGGATGACTGACAGACTGACTGACTGACTGACTGAATGAATGAATGAATGAATGAATAAATGCATGAGTGCGCGAATGAATGAATGCATGAATGCATGGATGCATGAGTGCATGCATGCATGAGTGCATGAATGCATGAACGCATGAATGCATTGAATGAATGCATGGATGAATGCATGAATGAATGGAAGGATGGATGGATGGATGGATGGATAAATGGGATGGATGGGATGGATGGAATGGATGGAATGGATGGAATGGATGGAATGAATGGAATGAATGGAATCGGTGGATGGATGGATGGATGGATGGGAATGGAATGGAATGGAATGGAATGGAATGGAATGGAATGGAATGGAATGGAATGGAATGGAATGGAATGGAATGGAATGGAATGGAATGGAATGGAATGGAATGGAATGGATGGAATGGATGGAATGAATGGAATCGGTGGATGGATGGATAGATGGGTGGATGGATGGATGGATGGAATGGATAACATGGATGGAATGGATGAATGACTGAATGACTGAATGACTGCACGACTCAATGACTGATTGAGTGACTGAGGGAATGAATGAATGAACGAACGAATGCATGAACGAGTGAACGAATAAACGAATGATCGAATGAACAAATGTATGAATGAACGAATGAACGAATGCGCGAATGCACGAATTCACGAATGCATGCATGCATGCATGCATGAATGAATGAATGAATGAATGAATGAATGACTGACTGACTGACTGACTGACTGACTGAATGAATGAATGAATGAATGAATGAATGAATAAACAAATGAACGAATGCACGAATGCACGAATGCACGAATGAATAAATGAATGAAGGACTGAATGACTGAATGACTGAATGACAGAATGACCGAATGACTGAATGAATGAATGAATGAATGAACGAAAGAACGAACGAACGAACAAACGAATGAATGAATGAATGAATGAATGAATGAATGAATCAATCAATGAATCAATGAATCAATGAATCAATGAATCAATGAATCAATGAATCAATGAATCAACGAACGAACGAACAAACAAATGAATGAATGAATCAATGAATCAATGAATCAATGACGCAATGACGCAATGAAGCAATGAAGCAAGGAAGCAAGGAAGCAAGGAAGCAAGGAAGCAAGGAAGCAAGGAAGCAAGGAAGCAAGGAAGCAATGAAGCAATGAAGCAATGAAGCAATGAAGCAATGAAGCAATGAAGCAATGAAGCAATGAAGCAATGAAGCAATGAAGCAATGAAGCAATGAAGCAATGAAGCAATGAAGCAATGAAGCAATGAAGCAATGAATCAATGAATCAATGAATCAATGAATCAATGAATCAATGAATCAATGAATCAATGAATGAATGAATGAATGAATGAATGAATAAATGAATGAATGAATGAATGAATGAATCAATGAATGAATCAATGAATGAATGAATGAATGAATGAATGAATGAATGAATGAATGAATGAATGAATGAATGAATGAATGAATGAATGAATGAATGAATGAATGAATGAATGAATGAATGAATGAATGAATGAATGAATGAAAGAGTGAATGAGTGAATGAATGAATGAATGAATGAATGAATGAATGAATGAATGAATGAATGAATGAATGAATGAATGAATGAACGAACGAACGAACGAACAAACGAACGAACGAACGAATGAAGAAAGGCCAAAGGCACTGAGTTCTTTGGGGTTGACCGTTTTTAGGAGCCCCAAACAAGAAGGGAAACAGGTTGCCACACTGAATTCAGTGCCCAAAACCCATTGACCATCCCGCGATGCTACTCAAACCGTTGCCCGTTTAGTGATCCCCATCTTCCTTGCTACCCCCAGTTTCTTGCGGCCAAATAGTTTCTGGCATGTCGCCTTGAAAGGGACCCCTTTTGGTTGGTAAAGGAAACCGCAAAGAAACCCACCATTCCCGGAACCCGCGGAAACTCATTTGAGTTTTTGCGTTTTTTGGGGGATTCACCATTTGGTTGGTCATAAAGGGAAAACAATAAGAAAACCCACCATTTTTGAGGGTCCCCTAAAAAGACACATTTATTTGGGGAAATCGACCCTTCTTGGGCTCATTCGGTTAAGTTGCTGAATAAACCTTGGTGGCCATCCCACCCTAGGCCGATGAGCAGACTCCCTTCAGGGGTCGACAAGCAAAAACAGCGGCGAAATATCTCAGCCCTTGACAAAACAGACTAGGTCCTCCAGTAGGGAGGTTAGAATACGGGTACCCTTTTTTCTGTTAGGGGAACCCTCCCCCCAAAAAGGGGGTGAGAAAGGGCACTGGGGACCTAGCAGACTCTCCGGTTCCCGAGCCACAGGCACCAATGCCACACACATCACCTTCCTGGATCCAACAGCCATGTCCGCTCTTTGGGAGCAGCGAAGGGAAGGAAGAAAACGAAAATGGGCAACCACTGCAAAAAGCAAAAAACTACAAAGACGCACAGCTGCAAAAACTGAACAAAAACTGCAAAACTGCAAAATCAAAGCAACATCGAGACGACAAAAGCAAAAGCCACGCTTTGTTCAACTCCCCTGACAAAATGGCAACCCATCCCGAAAACACGCAACAGAGACAGGCAAAAACGCAACAAGGCAAAACAAAAAAGTCAAAGAGCGAAGAAACGAAGCGAAAGTCCAAGAAACGAAGCGAAACGCAACCGGACAAGCACAGAAAGGCAGAAAGGTCTCTTTTTGCCACCTTTTGGGGACAACTCTTCGACCTCCACGCAGTGAAGGATTCCTTATGAAGAGACACGCTTCTAACCCCGAAACGACCTGGAACGCTTAACTACGAAATCGGGTTGAAGGCTAAGGAGCATCTGTTTTCGGGGTCAGGAGAGTCTGTTTTCGCTTTTCCCGGGGCTCGCCAAACTTCTCACACAAGGTAACAAAAAAGACCCCAACCGATCAACAAGCAGCCGACGAGGAGCCGACGAAGGCCAGAAAAACACAACGAGGCGAAACCAGAAATGTCAAAGTGCCAAGAAGCAAAGCAAAAGCCCAAGGAAACAAAACGACACACAGCCAGATAAAAAAAAAAAAAAAAAAAAAAAAAAAAAAAAAAAAAAAAAAAAAAAAAAAAAAAAAAAAAAAAAAAAAAAAAAAACAAAAAAAAAACATTTGGTTAAGACCCCTGGAAAACCTGAGAAAATATGTCCAGTCGTGATAAAATCCTATTAAACCAACAAGGGAATATTTATTTAAACAAAAAACATCTCACGCAACCGATAAACAAGCAGCCGAAGCTTCGGCCGCCGAAGCGACCGAGAACTGCGAAGCAGCGCCGGGAACGCTGCGGAGCTCCACCGCACATCACCCGGTTGCCCATCACACCTCCCGGACGCAGACGCCGATGGCGAGGGGTCTAAAGCAGAGGTCATGTCATAAGAAATGTATCGGGTGGGTATATTCCAGGTCCTGGAAAGAATGGACATGGAAGTTTCCCCTAGGTTTTTACGCAGATGGAAGTAAAATACGGACTAGGTCCTCCAGTAAGTTGAGGATGGAATAAGTTGGTACCCACTTTTTCTTTTTTGTCTATTTTAGTAGGGGAACCCTCCGCCCCAAAAAGGGTAAACGGGCACTACTGGGGGACCAAGTATTCATGTTATAATAGGTGACACGTAGTCGCCCCCATATTGCTGTTCTAATGATGTTATAATGATGTTGTAGTGATGTTATATGGATACTGTAGTAGCCCAACATGTTGTAATAGGTGACATGTTGAATGGTCCGGTTCCTTGGTGCCTATCTTTTCGACGTGTTTCAATGCGCCCATTGTTTAAACAACCTTGCCGTGCTCCTTTAAAGGGAACCGTTGGGTGCCCAGTTCAGGTTCTAACAGCTGGATTCCTTTCGGTCCTTTGGTGTGAAGCGGTTCGGATAGAGCACACCTGAACGATTCGGTGAGGGAAAGACGGAAAGACACACTGAGATGCAGGCAGAACGACATGACAAATTATTCACAAGGGCACCTCTAGCGAACTATAGAAATGCCAGGAAACCCGGAACCACTTTGCAGGGGCAAGCATACACTTGTTCAATAAAGCAAGCTGAATTGACAGCCCACCAAACTTGAGATGAAAAACCGGAGCGATTTTGCGGGTGTCAACATCAGATCATCGAGACCTGACTTGGGGAGTCATGTGGGTATGTGTCAAAGTACGGGGGAACCCCAAACATATGTTGTTTTTCCTTTGTGTGTCCCTTTAAACTGCGGTGAAATGGGTATCCTCGAGCAAACACACACACACACACACATGTTGAGTCAGCGCCCCCGCATCCGAAAATGGAGCGATCTGACACACCCCATTGCACCATTTGCGCGGTTCGCAGAAGATCTGGGCGTATCCAAAGAAACCGTTCGGCTTTTATGGCGGGGGTGTCCAAAATACTGTGGATGGCTGCGAAATCCGCTTCTCGCACCACCTAAGAAGCCATGGTTGAAACCATAATTTGCTGGTATTTACGTTGGAGAATCAGACCATAAACCAGGGTTGCTTGGGTGGTGCCTAAGAGAATTTCGCAACAATCCACAGTACGGGACCCTGGTGCCCAGCAATCTCTGCCATTTGTTTAATACCTTTGAACGGATTCTCCTCCATTTGCGTTTTCGTCCCCTGGAAAAATAAAACCCAGTAGCGAAATCGATTCCCTTCAAAATCAACAGGGGAAAATAAAACGTCTAGTATATATTCTTAACCAAATACACATTTTGACCAAAGCCCCCTTGTGGCTGCAACATGACCCAACTACCAAAAGGCCAATGCAAGTCAGTAATATCCATGTAGGGAAGCTTGAGTGAAATCACACATGCCTACCACCCCGAACTGGTGTGGATCTCCATTCGATCTGTTGGCTTCTGGCAGTTAAATCGATCTATGGGCCGGAAGAAAAAACGGGTCCAGTGAATATCTCCATTCGTAGAGCCGAAAGTCATTTTGCTGGGCTGGACCCCCCGCAACGGCATGAAACCAACTTGCTAGCACCAACTGAATGGCGCGGAATCGCTTGGAACGTTTCACCCGCACGTTGCACTCTGGGCCTCTCCTTGTCTAGGTCCTCCAGTAGAAAGTTAGAATAAGGGCACCAACCATTTTTTTCTGTAGTCGATTGTAGTAGGGGAACCCTCCCCACCAAAAAAGAAACGGTTGAAAAGGGCGCCAATTGGGGACCTAGTTGTTACAGGCGCGTTCTTGACTGAGTCCTTGGGCCAGGCGAAAGCCAGGGTTCGGTGTCGCCAAAAGGGATCTCGGTGAAGTCCGAAGCGCGAGGGGCGGCTTGGAGATGGCTTGAACTGGGTCCAGCTGGCAAGAACTGGGTCCAGCTGGCAAAACAGGCTTGCTTTCTGCTCCCCTAAAGGTGACTAACTTTTGGTGGTGTAATACAGTTGGCAAAAAGTTAAAGTCCTAACATCCCTTGGCAAAATGCACCAAAGAAAAAGAAGGCTCATGTGAGTCACAATGAAAACCTGGTATTAAGTTGGTCGACCCACCATGGTTCAAGAATTATTTCTGGCTGGGACTGCCTCTTCACCTTCATCTACCCGGGGTTTAATTGTGGCTCATGTCTGACGCTAGGAACACGAATGAAGCAACATCCTCCGCTTGCTTGAGTCCCCTGAAAAACAATCATGGTCGATTTTGTTTAGAACCAACAGGGGAACATAGCAACCCTTCTTGACTAGGTTCCTCCAGTAGAGAGGATTGAATAAGTTGGTACCCTATTTTTCCCGGTTTAGTCACACTTCTGGGGGACCTAGCTGGTTTTAGAGGCAAAGGGCTTGCCCCGGAAAAAACCAGGAAAATGGATCGAGGGGTTGCGGTTGCCTACTATGGGGGGTTGCCTGCGATCTGGATAAGGCGAAATAAGTTGCGTCTGGATATGAGAATAGGGACGTCAACATGAGGAGTAGACCTGCGTCAAGTCATGTCACAAGCCCAGTCCGAACTCCCGCCTGCAAATCGGCATCACCGCCGGAGCGCTCAAGCGGCAATCTCATCAAGTCCCATTCCAACGCAAGAAAAGTGTCGCTCGCTAGCTTCCAGTCGAGAAGTTCGCAGGATGGGAGGTCGCTTGCTTACGAGATCTGTCAGTGGCTGATTCTTGCTGCTCTATTTCGAACGGCGCAAGCCACCGAATTCTGCGCGGCGAGTTCCACTGCCAATATCAAGACAGGGCACACAGCGAACGCATGCCTTGCCGCGCGCAACAAGCCCAAGGCTGTCAAACCGGGTTGAACCTCTGAAAACGGTCTGACAAAGGCAGCTTCACATATCCAGGCCCTCACGTGTATGCTTCTCAACATGAGGCCGCCCTCACCTGTGTGCGTCGCAAAATGAGCTGGCCATTTTCCAGTTTGTCTTCAAAACCACGCAGAGACACCGGGTTCCGGTCACCCAGCCAAAGAGCGTTTTTTCCATGGCGCCCGGAAGACGACTCGAGTCAGGAGGTTTGAAAGATCAAGTCTGTCGCGGTTTTTGGTTTCTCCTGGTTTTGTCCCGTTTGTCACTCCCTAACGTGGCTACTCCTTGCCAATTTTGAGGAGCCGTGGGTTATTCTGACGGATGGACTTCTGCCTATGGCTGTCTACAAACCTACGACCTCCAGTGGCCAAGGTTGACCAGGCACTTGTTGGCTCTCTTTGGCTGAACTTTAAAGCGAAAGCCTCTCCAAAACAAACGAAGAAATGGAATTGCCCCCTGTTAACAGGGTTCCCATCCAACAAAAAAGTGTAAAAGGTGCTTGGTAGCTCATGTTCCTCTCCCGAAAACAAAGTCGGCAAAAAGGGGACCTTCCATTTGGTTAAGACCCCTGGAAAGAATAAAAATATCTCCAGTAGTGATAAATTCCTCTCAAAACCAACAAGAAAAATACAAGATACTCTTAAGCAAATGGAAGGGACATTGCGCCAACCACTGGAGGTCTGAATTGCTTCCTTCGCACCGCTCAGTTGCCGGAGAGGTCCTGTGTGTAGAGCCCCGCTGCGCCGTTCTGCAGGGAGCAGTCCTCGCTTTTTCGCGGCGATCGACGTCTTTAAGGTTTTTGGGCCCCAACCCCCCCCCCCAAAAAAAAGAAGGAGAAGCGGTGCTCCCTGGGATGTAGCTAAAAAAAAGAAAGGGAGGGAGCAGTCAAGGTGCCCCAATCCCCCAATTCCATCTTCTGGTCCAGGAATTTGCTCAAGGGGCCCCAAACCATTTCGTTCGCAACGGGTGTGGCTCCTTTTGGTGGAGTCGGAACCCCCCCCCTCCCTCCCTTTTGGCCTTTTGGGGGGAAAGGACCTGTAAATAAAAGCTTCGCCTTTCGGGACCTCTACTAAAACTGGCCTCATGATTTTACCATGATCAAAGTCACCCCCGTTCAGTGGTGGATTAAAGGGAAACAACCCCAGTGACTGACTTTGATAACCCCCGGGTTTCCGTCAGAAGAATGACCCCAGTAAAAATAGACGAAAACACAAAAGCCAAAACAACGCCGGATCCTTGGATCCGGTCGGCTTTGAACTGAGCTCAACTCACAACTCCAATCACATCACTCCCAACCGGGGGCTTGAGAAAAGAAACACTCGCTCGCTTGGTCCTCCGGTGGACGGTGGAGAGGTCAGAATAAGGGTACCAACTTCTTCGGTTTTGTCTATTTTAGTAGGGGAACACCCTCCCAAAAAAAAAGAAACGGTAAAAGGGCACTACTGGGGAACCTAGGAAATGAAACCACTTGGGGTGGAACCCAAAACATGCCAAACAGGTGCGGCTCAAAAGCGCTTGGAGTTGGGAGAATTCCCCTTCTTGTGAGGCTCTGAGCAGGAGCGGATCCGCGTTTTCTGGCTTCTTCAAAGAGAAAACAAAAAACGCGGCTTCGGTTCGACCGTGCTCATGGTTCATATCAACACTACCCCAATTCAACCAGGTCAACCAGGTCCAGGTAAAACCACCTAAATGGCCCTTTTGAGAATCGCTACCCAGCCCCAAGGTCCTTTTGCCATCAATTCCCGCCTTTCCATTCGGAGACCCTAAATATGGTCGCTGTCCTTTCGATGCCCTTTCAACACCAACCTGGAAAGGGTACCTGAAGCACACACACACACAACTTGGTCCCAACTCTGTACACCAAATGTGTTTTTTTTCTGCATCCATCCGATTCTGCTTCATAGTCCATCTACCCCAAAGCAGATAACATCATTTTGGAGGAGACCCGAGTTAGGAGCCGAGTGCCTCCTTGGATTTGAACAAAAGCTGCCGCCAACCCTCTGCATCCGGGGCTCCAGGATGCTGGGGTTGTACTGCAGCTCGCGCTCCCAGTCGTCCGAGATGTCCTCGCGGCAGTGAATCCAGAGGCGGCAAAGGAAGCTTCGTGGTCTGTTGATCCCTTGATGAAGTTAAATACTTTGTCACGTGGCATGTGTCACGAATCCAACTCCAACCGCCAAATCTCTAGAAGTCTAAGCGCTTTTGTCTGGGAACCGCCGAGATAGAGTTCTGAAGACCCCGGAAATTCAGTCCCAGCCCTCACCAATTGCTTGGGCCTGGTTTGGTTGTTTTGAGATTGGGAGCTTGCCAGACCAGAGGGAGACCATAAGGCAACCATAAGAAGAAGAAGACCTGAAGAAGACCATAAGAAGACCAGAAGAAGACCGTAAGGATCCCGGCAACATGGAGTTTTTGAAAGGTCCCTAAAGGAAGTAGCGTCAGAGTGTCTGCATTGAAGGGTAGCCCGCTGAAACGTGGCGTCCAGAGAAAACATTGCTTATCGCTCGAGTCGTGCGCCTTCTAACCCGTCCCTGCTTCTTTTCGTGAGGAACAGGAGACGCTTTCAGCATCAGGATCCCCTTCTATAACCCCTTCACGCATCACCCCATCCAAAGTCAACTCCTCCAAAACAAATGCTCTCTATTTGGATGGTTCGTGGGGAAAATACACATGTTCCCGAAAAGTTGAAGCTTAAAGACCCATCCAAATAGCAGCCAAGTAAAAAAAAAGCAAGCGGAAATTGCCCCTCTAGAGCTGGAAAAAAGGTGCACAGAAAATCCAATTGTCAGCCCGGGCTAGTTGTTTTTGCCCCGTCATGTGACCCCAGCGGGCAATGTTGGAAAACCGCCAGCAAACTTCTGGTCGACAGGGGAATAAGGAAATGACCCCTTAAGGTTTCCGTTTGCAGATCAAACAGTTCATTACTTCATGCTCAGAACCAAAGGAGACGAAGCCTTGGACTGACCATCACATCTGACCTCAGCTGTCCCCCCCTCCCGCTGTGCACAGCCTGCAGAGTAAGGACGCCCACAGCAGCGGTGGGGTCGTATGCATTAGCCATGGGCAAGTCACAGCATCGGTACCTCCGAGACAAGAAAGAAAAATGGGGTCGTTGGCTCATTGGGTTTCAGACTTCTCCTTTGGTTGCGGGTGTTTAAGGATGCCGGGCTTTGAAAAATGTCGCTTTTGTGGCCTTGTTTTCTTTCCAATATAGTTTGCAAGGCGCTAAAAATAAGCAGGACGAGGACAAAACCTGAAACACTAAAGACATGGTAAGAGTCCAGTTCTTGCTAAAGGTTCGCCAACTCCTCCAATTTAATGGCCCCCGCGTTTCGCAGGAAGTCAAGCGAGTGGGAGTGGACCGTGCCCCGCCCGGGAGGGGAAGGAAGGAAGGAAGGAAGGAAGGAAGGAAGGAAGGAAGGAAGGAAGGAAGGAAGGAAGGAAGGAAGGAAGGAAGGAAGGAAGGAAGGAAGGAAGGAACAAAGGAAGAAAGAACCAAAGGAAGAAAGAACTAAAGGAATAAAGGAATAGAGAAAGAACCGAATAGACGCAGACAGGAGGAAAGGAATAGAGGAGAAGAAGCACAAAGGAATACAGGAAAAGGAATACTGAAACAAAGAAACAATCAATAAAGAAAGAAGCTAACAACGGAAGAAAGAAACAAAGGAATACAGGAATAAAGGGACAAAGGAATGAAGGAAGAAAAACATAAATGAAGAAAACAATAAAAGAAAAAGGAAAACAGGAACAGAAAGGAATAAAGGAAGACAGGAAGAAAGGAACAAAAGAAAAAAGGAACAAGGGAAGAAAGAAAAAAAGGAAGAAGGGAATAAAGGAATGCAGGAACAAAGGCCATGGAACAAAGGAAAAAAGAAAGAACAAACCGGAGGCAAGGACAAAAAACCGACAAATCGACAGAGGCAAAAAAAGAAAAACGAGACAGGGCCAACCGATCGCCTCGGGCCGTAGGCGATGCCACCGATCTCAGTCAAAGAGGCGATCACAGTCACAGGATCGCAGTTGCTTAGGATATGGGCGGCTTTTTTCACTCCTCCAGGGCTGTGGTTGAAATGGAATCCACTTCTGTGATACAACAAAAAGGGCCTAACCCCAAAGACTAACCCTCCACATAAAGGGGGAGATTCCGATTCAAAAGTATCACAGAAGTGGTTGGAGAACCCCTTGTGATCAACGACAACCCTGCACCACCTAAGAAACCCTGGAATGGTGTGATTCTCCTGTAAATACCAACAACTTATGGTTTCAACCATGGTTCCAGGGCTGGTGCAAGAAGCGGATTTCGCAGCCATCCACACTATGGGCGGCGTGTTTTTCACTCCTCCCTAGTCTGAGGCTACCCCCAATTTGGGTTGTAAATGGACGAGAATGAGGACACGTGTCCTCACCATATTGGGGTCTATTAAACAAAAAAACAAACACAAAGGTGTTGTTTTTTGAATTTATGTAAGGGTGGCTCAAAACGAAGGTTTTGAATTCATGTAAGGGTGGCTCGTCCTTTGTAGGGAAGCTCTACTGCTCAAATGCTCAAGGGTTCGCAGTATGGATCCGAAGTAGCGACCCTTTGCCTGGGGGTAGTGGATTGGGGATAGTGGTCGAGCGGTCAAACCAAGGGTGGGGTGTTTCCAGCCTGGGCCTAGGGGTAAGATGGCTCAAAACATGTAGCCAGCATGTGTAGGCTGTTCCATCCGTACCTCCCCATTCAGGGGTCCGTCCCTCTAGAAATCGGCAACCAGAATCGCCGGAAATTCATGGTTTGTGAACAGAATCATGGTTGATGCGTACTGGGGAATCGATGCCTTGAATCTGTGATATACGAGGCTGTTAAAATGCTAAGAGTGTTCTCCTGTATTCATCAAATGGGAGACTACCCCCCCAAAAGAAGAAAAGAAAAAAGTTACTTACACCAATTGGCGAGGTTGATTAAGCTTAATTCAGCCTAACTAAGCCTAGTTAAGCCGAATTAAGCCCAATCTCACTTACCCAAAGGACCTGACAATTAAGGGTTGACCTGTTCGGAACCGTGACTGAATATAGACGAAATCAGGGAAACCAAAAGAATAAAATGTTGATTCGCTTCGGGCAAGTGAGTAACTAGATATAGTAAGATCCTGACTGATTTTCAACTACGCCACTCCATGCGAATGTCCCTCGTACTTGGGGAATCGTTTCCTCGTAAAGACTCGGATCGAGAGACCGCTGATTCGTTCCATAGCCTTCCCAGAACCAGAACCATCCCATGGGTTTCTGGGGAAACTTCCTACGCCATGGGCTGAAAAAAGGGGTACTTGACTTTGGAGACGAAGGGTAGCCTTTAGGCTGAGAGAGGGCACCCAAACGGAAAGCCGCCATTTTCAGCTTGAGGCTCCAAATCCGGATATTTGTTGACACATGCTAGATGTCCCAGTACGCAAATGGCCCCAAAAGAACAAACTTCTTGGGAGGCGTCTTCCCCCGATCCCAGCCTCAACGCCCATTTTTTCCGAACAAATTCGACGGCGTCTAGGCTGCGGGCCCGGAAGCTGACGTAGAGGTAGGGCTTCGGGCCCGTCCTCGGAACAAGCGACAGGCCAAAGGGAGGCTGGTTGGGGAGAGATTTGCGGGGAACGAGGTGGAAAATGAGGGAATGACTCCCATATTGATCAACCCCAGTTGATTAACCAGGGGGTGTTTTTTTGGGAGTGGGGATTCAGACCGCTCTTGGAGGGGGCCCCACCCCTGTAAACTGGGGTTGATTGATCAGGGGCCAATCAAATATAAACACCATCCCCTTCTAGTTTCCTTTACAGGGATCCATTGGTTCATTCCCAACACCCGGAAAGGACATTCCCTACGGAGCACAAGCGGGACCCCCCAAAATGCCAACGGTGTCCTGGTGGCTTCTTTTTAACACCAACCCAAAAGCGTACCCTCAAAGAAGGACATACCCGTGTGAGTAAAGCCTTTGATCATGGCATGATGGACAATAGGACACCCTCTGTTTGGGGAATCGTTCGCTGTCGGCCTCAGATGTCTAAATTGGAGAGGCCATGGGGCTAGAACCGATCCTTTCTTTGTGTACGTTATCTTGAAAACGGCCAACACGGGGATCTTCATGTTCGCAACCACCAACAACCTGGCCCCCTGATTTTTGCCATAGAGTCACTGCTGGTTCAAGTAAATGAGCTGCGTCTCTCGGAAAGTGTTTCGTTGCGTTCTAAAGAGTTCTTCTTGTGAAACTCTAAGACGTCTCTTGGGCTTTGACATCAGAAGCAGTCAGAAGGAGCACCACGAATGAGGCACCCTACCCAACCCAAAGAGCAAGAAAGGGCTACGGGTGAACTCTCTATCCGCTGGAAACCCCCACCCAAAGACCAAAGACCCCCGCAGACCCAGCCCAAAGACCCCCAAAAACCCAGCCTTGCCAAAATGAAAGGTCCTTTTGGAAGCTTGACATGCTCGTGTGTGTGTGTGTGTGTGTGTCTGTTCTAAGGTACCCTCCTAAAAAATGTGGTCTCTTCCTTTTGTCGCCCCTTGAAAACCCGCATGGGTACCAACTCCAAAAAACAACGCAGCCACTTGAGACCCAACTACTCAAGACCAAACCCCTGAGGCCCTTCAAAGGGGGCTCTCAAAAAGCTTGCGCCTTTCCAAGAAAAGAGGAGGTGCCCGTGTGGGGCGGTCTTTCTTGAGGCTACCCCCTTTTTGGGTGCTTTTTCAGATGCCCAAAGGAAAAGAGCCTCCTTTCGGGTTTCGGTCCTTTAATCCAAAAACAAAAAACACGAGCCACCCATATGGACCAAAACAAAACAACCAGAAGCGTTCGATTCGCTCGGAACTGGACAGCTCGATCTCAGGCGCAGGCCTCATCTTCGGCTTCAGGCCCAAGCCCTGGGAAGGATCGGCGAGAAAACCGGAGCCGGCGTCGCCGAGATTTTTTTTCGGGTTGGGGTGACGTTGAAGGAACAACCGCTTCCCACAAAAAAGGAAGAAAGGAATACCACCAAGCAAGTGGGGTGTCCGATTTGAAGGTCGGGTGCATTCCAATTTTTGGGCTGGTTGACTTTGAGGGAAAATCAGTTGGTTGGGTCCTTTAAAGGTCGGTTGCATCCCATTTTTGTTGGCTAACAATTGGATTTTGTCCCCATGTCCCAACTAGGTCCTCCAGTAGAGAGGTTAGAATAAGGGTACCAACTTTTTTCCGGTAGTCTATTTTAGTAGGGGAACCCTCCCAACCAAAAAAGAAACGGTAAAAGCGCACCTAGCTGGGGGACCTAGTAAAGGAATAACCTTTCCCCAAAAAAGAGGTGAAAAAAGGGTGCCACTAGGCAACTGGGCTGTCCGATTTCAGATCTCTTGCGAAGAGTTGTTTAACTTCTAGTGCTGTGGAACCTACTGTGGATGGACGAAATCCTGCACCACCTAAGAAACCCTGGAATGGTATGATTCCCTGTAAATACCAACAAACTATGGTTTCAACCATGGTTTCTTAGGTGGTGCGAAATGAATTTTGTCCATCCACTGTATCACTAAACCAACGAGAAAAAACTGACGAAAACTCAAGGAACTGGATGGAAGGTTGACACTTTCACCCGCCACTTGATTCTGGGTGGCTCGTCTGTTTTTGGAGTTGGTACCCATCTTTTTGGTGGGGTTCAAAGGAAACCAGAAGGAAGATCATGATTTTAGGGGGTCCCCTAAAAAAGAAACACCCGTGCAAGGTTGACACCTTCACCCACCACCTGAAATATGGTTCAAATACTGTCCAACCCTTGGTATGGTAGCAACACACTTTGCCTTTGCTCTTTGCAGCCCCCTACGGAAAGAACCAAAGAATAGAACTACAAACATGCCAACAACAGTGAAGAAGCACAAATATTCATTTGAGAGTCGCTCGCCTTTGGAGTGTCTCAAGAAAGGGGGCCCACATATGAATTCGCGAAAACCTGCTTCCGCAAGAAGGGCATGAGAAATTGGGTGCTCCAGATTTCCCACGTTTTGTGGGAGTCTGAGTTGTCCTAAACCAAAGCCAAAGGGAAACCATCCAATCTTGGGGAGCTCAAACCCACAAGAAGCCATCTTAGAAGACTTCGGCGTCCCCCTCGTGGGGAAAAAAAACCGGGGCCCGGCAAAATAGGGCGAAAGGGGTCTACTCAGATCCGGGGTCAACATTTTTCAGGAAGATGGAATCACTGGCGGACAAAAACACCCAGTTAGCTTCTTTTGGGCTCCTTCCGACCATTGGGTTTAAGTCTTCCTTGGCCCAGTGCATCCCAGGCCAGCCACTATATCAGGTAAACAGCAATTGTCCTTTTGGCTTTAAAGGGTGGATCCTTGGTTACCAGTCACCCCAGTTGCAGCCATGGTTGTAACCTACCCCCAAACCCTTGGTTACCTACAGACACATGGAATCACTGAGTTTAAGTCTCTCAGTGCGGGGGGGGGGGGGGCGTAACATACTCGACTCACCCCACACCCTCATTGCTCCCTCGTTCCTGAATGTCCTCGGCGGGCTTGGCTTCTTTCTTCTTCTCTCCACCCACGTTGGCGCCTAGGCACTTGCAGCAATCCGCTTTCATGCATGCAAATGCCCTTTTAAGGTTGATTTAAAGGAGAACCAAGTGGAAAACACCATTTTGTCTTGGGAAACGTCCCTATGCTAAGACACGCCCCTTTTGCCTTTGCTGCACACAAACGCGACAAGACGACTTGATTTGGTGCTGTGCGCCCCGCCGACCGTGTCTTATGCAACCGGGGAAATATCGGAAAGATGGGCGTCCTGTTTGGATTGGCAATCGTTGCTCACCATAGGGGGGCCTCTTGGGTTTCTCTGCTCAGTGGGGGATAAAACCCATCTACACTTAAACCAGTGGTGTCCATGTCTAACCAAACCAACCCAAGAAGGGCACCTATGTACTTGCTTACGTTGGCCTCCCAAAATGTGAGCCCTTTGGGGAGAAACTCCCCTTTACACATCACCCCACAGCCCAAAGGGATGGCGTCGAAGCAACCACTGAAACGGGACTATGTTGAAGCGGTGTCCCCCTTTGGCCTCCCCTTTTAAAAGCCAAACCTCGAAAGGGTACCAGCTTCAAACCAAGTAGATACACCCATGCATCCGGAATGATACGCTTTCGCAGTGCGCGAACATTCAGTCCACCACGTCTCTTAAATGGACTACCCAGAAGTGTATGTATGTATATATATATATATATGTATCAAAACAGGGGACCTCCAAAACTGACCCCCCTTTGGGTTGGCATTGAAAGGCAAAAGGAACACCCAACCATTTTGGGAACCCTATTTCGAGAAACCAAGAGCCATAAGGGACCCCTCAAGTGGATTTCCTTTTGGCTTCCGTTCGGAAAGGTGCAAACGGTCCTTTGGTCAAGGCTTATAGACAAAACCTGCGTGTGGCTTTTTAAGGATGCAATTTCCCCAAAACGGCTTCGGTAGTCCTGTTGGTTTCCCTTTACACCAACCCAGAGGGTGGCCTCAAGAAAAGACGAGCCCATATGGAGACTCAGAAAGGTGGTGTGATTGAGGCCAAGTTTTGGGTGTGGCTCTTTATAGGTTTGGGTCCCCCCCAAATATTATGACGCCCAAACGTCCTCGCCCTTACGCTCCAGCGCTCGATGGCATGGCTGGGGTCCCCTGCCGTGCTCCTTGAGGAACTCGAGGTACGCCGCGGGATCCCGCGAGATCACCTTCTGCATGGCCGCCTCGATCCAAATGAAAAAAACGTGAAACGCGCGCCCGCGCAAAGCGCGCGGGTTGAATGGAAGTCGGGGTTTTTTTTGGGGGAGAGCGACTGGTGGTCTCAATAGATGCCGGTGCGAGAGGGCATCGGCAATTTGTTGGGCTTGCGGGCAAATCTTGGGAGAGATCCCCTGGGTTTTGGAGGGCCTGCGTTTTGGAGGGGCTCGTCCCCCATGTCCCTGCCAAATGAACCATGCACAAAAGGCCAAAGTACACCAAAGTGTCGAATTGCTCCAATTCGGCCGGGCCCCGCTACCTTAACTTAAGGGGGAGGGGGGTGGGGGCAATTGTTTAGTCTTCCCAGGAAAGCGAAAATGGACATGGAATTCCAGGGGTCCCCCAATTCCATGTTTCAGGCGGTGGGGATGGGCGCCCGTTTTGGGAGGAAAGGACACCGAAAGGAAAACCCGCCTTCGGTTGTTCCATGCGCCGTTCAAAGCCCGAAGCACTTCAACCGGGGTCTAAGGATCTCGGCAAACAAATGGAAATCAGGGCCGCATGTCCGGTCGAAAGGCGACCCTGGTTGGGGTTGCCTCAAAGGGACCACCAAAAGTGACACCGCCATTCGGGAGTACTGGTGGCGGGCCCTGTGGCCTGTGGTTCCCCTTTTAAACCAAGGTGAAGAGGGTACCCTCGAAAAAGCGCACGCCCATTTGGGGGTGCGCTTTTTGAGAGTACCCGTTTGTACCGTTTGAGGAGAACCGTAGCCAGCGCTCGCAGAGCGAACCCAGAACCTGAGACAAGGCACATCCACATCGCTCTGCGTCAGCGCCATCCAATAGGTCTCCATGTTCTTGTTGGCATCATCGAAGCCATCACCATCCTGGAAGAAAAAACACCGAAGCACAAGGGAATCCTATGAGTCTTTCTCATAAAATTGTGGACCTGGTGCCTTTACTAGGTGAATAAGGGTAAAAAGTGTAAAAGGGCACTACCATGGGGACCTAGTTTAGGTCCCCCATCTTGCAAGCATCCAAGAAAAGGTCCTGCTTTTTTGAGAACCGATATTTCCAATCTGCAAACACCGCATCTCACGTTCCACGCGATCTTCTCGCTGATCCCAACCCAGCCAGCTGCAAAAGCCAGGCTCGTCGCTCATCCCCCCCTTCCAAGTATGAACATGACTGTTCCACCATCGTTTGAGTGATTTGTTTCAGGTGTCAGTGCGCTTTGCAAAGCATAGCTTGAGGTTCTTCTTAAAAAATGAGCGAGGAAAGGTCCCAATGTTCGCTTCTCGAGCGAGGCAACCGCCCATTCGGAGAAGCTTCCCTTGACCAGGCTCCACGAAGCCGTTCACCCTCGAAAAAGTCGAAGCATCCACATCTCGGGTGGTTGTTTTTTTCCTGCCCATTGAAACCACCATCGGTCCATTCCATTCATCGGGTTCTCAGCTCTTTGGTTTTCATATGCCCAAGAAGTATGTGGGTGCCTCTTTTGTTGTAGGTAACCACGAAAGCCCGTTTAAAAAAAATAAAAAAGGAACATGGTTGTCTACTATAGGGGTTTGCGTGAGATTCGCTGGGTAACTCACTTCCTGAATTTTGAATGGCCAACAAAAGTACCCAAGCTTGTTATATTTACCACCCCAATGGTCTTTCCCAAAAAGTGACTAAACTCCAGGAACTCAAGAAATGAGTTCATCAACAAGACAAGTGAACTCAGGACAATGGTCGCGAGCTGAAAGGGAGAATGAAGGAAGCCCCTTTTGAACAAAGCGAAAAGGTTAGGCAGTGATTTCAATTCATTGCAGGTCACCACGAGAACCCTGAAAAAACCAAGAGGAAGATGGTCGCCTATAGTCTATAGTCTGAGGGTTTTTGTGTTACACCCTGGGATTACACCCTTGGGAAATGACCCAGAATGGTTCAAAATAACAGGGTTTTATCCGGAAATTACCCTAAATGGGGGGAATATCTCTTAGATACAGGGTCGCCACGAGAAACCCTCTAAAAAAAAAAAAAACGAGAACCCTTTAAAAGAAAATCCCCAAGCGGAAGATGGCCGCCGACCTTTGGGGATCTCAGGCGCAAAACTCCGCGTTCGTGGGCCTTCTTCTCGAGCTCCCGCGCCAGGTCCTGCAGCAAGAGCCTCGGAGGCGTTTTCGAGGCGGGTCGGGTTCACCCCGCGCGGGTCTTTGGTAGGTCTTGGATATGCCAGAAGGGGACTACCCCAGTACCCGTGGTTCCAACCTTGACCCCAGATTCACGAACATTCCTGGTTGATTCTTGCGGGGGGTCCCCTTTTTAGAGGGAATCCTTCACTTTTGCGGGTGACGAGTCCTTAATAACTGGAGAGGTGTATTTATCTGGGGTCAACATTAAGTTGGCCCCAGGACAGCGGAACCAGGACCCAGGGCTCTATGGATGGGAGGCCAGCTTCTTTGGAATTCCCTTGCCAAGCAATAACCCCAAGGGCCCCGATTGTTCTTGGGCGCTCAAAATTGGTTCGCATCCAAGGGTCGGGGTTCTCTATTCGAGGGCCCGGAAATTTGCATTGAGGGGGTCATAAGACTTAGGGGATTCCAAAAACCTGAAACAAGGATTGGATCTGTTTGACCTCTCGCTCGCATTCCCGAATCGCTCGGGAATGCACACCGACGCCTGCAAAAGGCTGAGGGTGTGGTGTCGGACCCGGCTGGGCGAGAAAGCCGACGGATCGATCAGTTCGACCCAATAGCCAAAGCCCACACGGCGATGTCCCGGCTGAAGGGGTCGAATGCGAGAGCCCGAAGGGTCGCAATTGATTTCGGGCCCTCGAAATGGGCGGTTTTTGAGGGTCCTTGAGGCATTGGTCGAAAATTCTGCCTTGGAGGGCCCAGCGTGCATTGGGGTCATGACCCTCAGGGAGGCAAAGCACCTTGTCCCCTGAAACCACAAAACCGCAGGATCGTCCCGAAAGCGGTGGTAGGTGATGCTCCCTTCCCATGGCTCTTCAGACTGTCAGGGATCGAAAAAGGCGTAAAATAGGATTGCGGAGGTTTAGTGGCTCCATGACGTCCAAAGAAGTACCCTGCGGCATCTGGGCTTTAAACATGGCACTGTGCCTGTTGCCAAAATTCGGCGGTATTTTCCTGAAGAAAAAGTTTCAGGGCTCCTGCGACACCGGCAAGTCGCAAAAAAGGTCAAGTTTGACAACTCCCGTTGATGTTCAACCCAGTGCTAACTATGGATATAACCAACTTGAGTGGAGTAAACATCTAAGCATGGAGGCTTCGAAAAGGGTGGTTGACCATGGCACGTGGCTTTTTGTTTCCAAATAGGATACGGCTTGCCCCGAAAATGTGATTTAGATACATGTTGGCCTTTTTGTTTGCGCAAATAAGGTTCAGACAAGGGTTTCATATGGGTGTTTCAAAATCTTGGACCCCCAAAATGGTGGTGGGTTGCCTGTGAAACCACCCTCAAAGGGGTGCCCCACAAAAAAAACAAGCAAACATGTTTGACTAGGGACCCTCTGGTGGACACAACTCTAAAGTTGGGTGAGGATTGTCCACCAACCACTTGGGAGGTTCCAACTCCAAAGCTATATGGGTGGCTTGTCTTTTTTGAGCTGGTGCCCCTTTGTTTGTCGTTTTTTATACGGAAACCAAGAAGAGAAAACCACTACAGCCCTCCTCCGCAAATCCTTCTCTCTCTCTCTCTCTCTCTCTCTCTCTCTCTCTGTGCGTCTGGCAAGGCGTCGCGCCGGTCCGGAGCCTGCGCGTTGCAAAAAGGCGCCCGGTCCAAAGCCCGCAATTTAGTAAGTCATTGCCTGAAGAGGTCTTTTGATGGCACAACTGATTTACAAACGGCTGCCAAGTATGAGGAATTCTCGTTTGACCACGGCAGAAACGATGTTCAAAGCTTGGCTGCTCCCAGATCCCCTGCTAAGAGTCGAAAACTGTTAGTGGTAATTTGTGGTTTAGTGGAAACTACCACTAAACCGCCGAAAAAAAACAACTAAACACCTAAGTTGAAGCGGATGGCTTGCTCCGAAGCAGCAAGAAAACCGGCTTCCAAGGAGCGCCCTTTGCCTCCATTTGCTTTAAGCCCCCCGGAAAAAATTAGGAAATATGTCCAGGAGTGAAATCGATTCCCTTTAAACCAACAGGGGGGGGGAAAATGTTTAACCAAATGGAAGTTTGGGTGGGCGTTTTGGGGGTCGGGATCCCCTGCCATGAGGGGGAGGGGGGAAAAAAGCGACTCTTAAGCAAACGGAACTCAAACAAAAGGGGGGGGTGCCAACTGAAAACTTGGGCTCGTCCCTCACCAGCGGATTTCCCAAACCCCCCGCCGGCGGGTTTGGGAGCGAAAAGGGTCGAAAAGGAGCGACGCATGGGCCTTGTCGATCTTGCCCTTGGCCACGTAAAGCTGCGTCAAGGTCTTCTTTAAGGCCTGACCGCCGCTTTTGCACCGAGGAGGGTCGTCTTTTTGGGGGGCGGGGGGATGGGGGGGATGGGGTGCTTCTTTTTCTCTCTTTTTTTGGGGGGGGATCCCTTTTTTTGGCAGGGGGGGGGGCTTTTTGTTTAAGGGAGAGGGGGAGCGCTTTTTTTTTTTGGCCCTTTTTCTTGGGGGGGAGGAGGGGAATTTGGGGGGGGGGGCTTCTTTTTTTGTTTTTTTTTTTTTTGGGGGGGGGTTCCACCATTTGGGGGAGGTCAGGTCGTGTTTTTGGGGGGGATCCTTTTCTGTTGTTTTTGTTGGGGGGGTCCCTCTTTTTTTTGGGGTGGGGGGATGATGTTTTTTTTTTGGGGCGGAAGGTTCCACAGTTTTGGGGGGTGAGGTGCTCTTTTTCGGTTCTTCCTTTTTTGTGCGGGGGTGCGATTTTTGTTTTCTTGAGGGTGTGCCACAAACTCTGGGGCTCAGGGTTCCTCAATGTTCGAAGCTTGGGAATTCTAACTTAGATGTGAAACGTCTCAGGTTCACAACCAAAGAAACATGGCTGGCATGCGGGGTGGTGGGATTCCTTTTTGGGTAAGGACAAGCTTGTCTTCATATCAACCCCGAGAGGAAACCGAACAGGTTTGTCGATTTTGGGCAAGGGGCGTTCGGGTTTCATCCCCATCAAAGGGAAACCGGACCCGCTGTTCTGAAAAATGCCCGTACCATTGTCCGATGACCGCCCTGGAGTGGGTTGGCCCCCCAAAGTTTGAACTTTCCGTCGTTCACTTCTGTGACAGCAAGGGGCCGTTGAAGACGGTGACGGGGCAGTTTTCAAAGGGGGAGACCTCCCTTTTTGCCTTTCCTGCCAACGCATGTCCCGAATTCCAGAAGCCTCTTGCTGGCGATTAGAATGGGGAACCCCCAACCTGTGGTCGGCTGTGTTCAGGTTTTCTCGCCTTTTCAACATCCGAAAGGGGTGGCTTGCTTGCTGGCAACACCCAGACGGCTATGAATTTTCATTGGTCAAAGTGCTCGGTGGACATGATACCTGCCTAAACGATGCACCAAAGGGCCCCGAACTAAATGTCACACCCAGGCAACACCCAATTTTGGGCCCAAAGACTGCCCTAAGCTTTCGGCCCCAACTGAAAACAGTCTGGCCTAGATGCGTGAACCCTGACCATTCACCTACTTACCTGTACTACTATATGGCTGTGGCTCAAAAAAGTGGTTGGAGGAAAAACAAGGACCAAAACCTGCGTAACCCCAGCTCCTTAATTTTGAGCCGCATCCATATAGTAGATAACCAAGAGAACCAACATGCAGGCAACTGGGATCCATTGTGAAACTTGAACCCCCCCCCCGACCCGACAGCCAAACTCTCGGCGGGGTCATGAGGTTACAGAGCCTTGGGCATTGCACCAACCAACTGACCAACCAACCAACCAACCAACCAACCAACCAAACAAGCAAACAAGCAAACAAACAAACAAGCAAACAAGCAAACAAACAAACAAACAAACAGAAAAGAAAACAAACAAACAAACAAACAAACAAACAAACAAACAAGCAAACAAACAAACAAACAAACAAGCAACCGGGCTGCTGTCCTCTGCGTTGGGCAACCAGTTCTGGGACGCCCGTCCAGCCTTTTCCAGCCCCGCCAAGCCGGACTTCTGCGCCATCGTCAGCGCGGCCTGCCGGGCGGACGCGGGCCGACGGGTGAAGCTCCGCGTGGAAAGCTTCCATGTTGTGGGGAGCCCCCCACTTACTGAAAGGGGGACTGGTATTACTTCCTAGGTGTCCCCAAAGTGATTTTTCGGGGTCCCTCAATACTGTGGATGGTTGCGAAATCCATTTCGCACCACCTAAGAAGCCATGGCTGAAACCACTGTTTGCTGGTATTTACAGGGAAATCATCAGAAACCAGGGTTTCTTAGGTGGTGCAGGATTTCGTCCATCCACAGTATTACTTCCTAGGTGTCCCCAAAGTGATCCGGGGTCCCTCAATATGGATGGACGAAATCCTGTACTTTGAAACGATGGGAAGCCATTGATTGTTGGTATTTGCAGGGGAATCATCATTTCAGGAGTTTTAGCTGGTGCAAGATTTGGCAACTATCCACAGTATGACACTCCCCAAACAAGCGATCGTCGAAATTATCGAGCGAGCCCGGGTATGTCCCAACTGGCTGATTTCTGAAGCCAAAGGGCGCAGACAAGCGCGATTTGGGAACCTATTTGGGTGGGTCTTTTGTTGAGGCCAAAGACTGTCGTGCTCTCTTGGGGTTCTCTTTGAAACTAACCCAACAAGGGTTCCCCCTAAGAAATGACACGCCGAGAACCCGTTCAGACTTGGCCGGCCAGGTGTCTCACTCTGGAGAACTTTCACGACTTCTTAAAAAATGTTGTCGAGCTCGGAGAGGTTTTTACTGCCTTTTAAGAGAATCCCAGACTTTGTCAGGATGCATGTGGCTGTGGGTCAAAATTAGGTACCCAAAATGGAACCCTGGCAAATAGAACCAAGGACAACAACCTGCGGTCCATATCCTGGTGGTTTCATTTTGACCCATACCCATGTGACCAAACCAGAAACTTTTCCACTCACGCAACCTTTCCTCTCGGCTTCCCATTCCGCCAAAAGGGGTCGTCCAACCCTCCCCAACCTCAAGAGCAGCGCATGGCTTGCAAAAGACCTGCTTCCATTGATTCGTTCGGAGGAAAATCATGATGTGGGTATGGGTCAAAATTAAACCACCAGAATATGGACCGCAGGTTTTAGTCCTTGGTTCTATTTGCCAGGGTTCCATTTTGGGTACCTAATTTTGACCCACAGCTCATGTGTGTGTGTGTGTCTTTTTTTAGCCCCTTGAGTTGGTAAGGAAAAGCGCGGGGACCCATTTTAGGATTCTCCTCGGAGACTCACAAACCCTTGCTCATGTGCGATTTGGTTCCTGGAAACCAGGGCAAAACCCAATCTCAGCTTCCCTAACTACTTGGCTTGGAGCCTGGTGCTGAGGTCGTGAGCGCTTTCCCATTTGCCTTCTAGGGGTTCAAATCCCACCAACTAAGGGATACCCAACAATGCTGGAGTACTCCCACTATGGAACCCAAACAAAAACCGCCCATGTTTCGGACGAAGCGCCTTTGGAGGGGGGAGCTTGTTGGATGAACTTGTGGGAGTATCAAAATGAACCTAAAACGAAAAGGACCCTTCATGGGTCCCCAATTGGGCAGCGAAGCAAGTCCCGGTAGGTCACTTCAATTCGCTCAGATGGATTTTGACCCCGAGGCCCGTAATCTGCTGATTCACTGAAACCCAGGCCCAAAACACTTTCATTTACAGGAAACTTCGTTTTGGGCACCCTTTTAGTTTCCTTCTCTTAATCTGCAAAGGATGGTTCGCCTCAAGAGCTTTTTCAGGAGGATAACAGGGTCCCTCCACTTCCCCTTGAATGTTTCAAGGAAACTCACCTTCCAATTAGAACTGCCAAAAAGGGGAACATAGAAAAAACCCTTGGGAACGGTCCAACCGGGCCGTTCCCAAAGCAGATCTCCCGGCCTGGGCGGTGTTCAGGGCATAGTCCGGGAAGGGCGACCTTGGCGGGCTTAATTCTCGAGGCTCGAGCAGAGACATGTGGATGTTTCTATTTTCTTGTCTTTAAAAAAACAAAAAATGGTTTGGTTGTTTCTATTTTAGTGGTTGAGACAACCAGACCATACGTTCAGACCCCCTTTGAAGGCCGTCTTTCTGGTAACAAGACCATGGGCCCCTTTCAAGTAAAAAAACGGATGCTTAAACAACCAAGTGGCTGAAACATGCCCCTCTCCAAGTATAAAAAACAGGATGCTTAAACAAGACCATGGGCCCCTTTCAAGTAAAAAACCGAATTCTTCAACAACAAAGTGGTTGAAACATGTTTCTTGTTCCCCCAAAATCGGGGAGCTTTCCCTCAAACTTCGTGGGGGTTTTCACGCGGCCTTCGAACGAAAAGGGGCCAAAAGAAGGGAGCCGAACCTGGAAAAAGGAGAAAACATGTGTCCAATAGTGTGTTCAACTCCCTTTTAAAGCCAACAAGGGGAAAAAAACAATATTCATTTCAGCAAATGGAAGGAAATATTATTTTAAACCTTTAAAACCAACAAGGGAAGTTTAAAAAAATGTCTATCAGCAAATGGAAGCAAATGGAAAAGCAGGTGGTTCGCCCAATGCCATGAGGTGTACTCAAAACCTCGACGTGGACGGACTCCCAAAACCTCGCCGCCGGCTGAGCCGGCTGTGTCTCTAAATCGGTTTGGAACCCGTTCTTGTTTCCCCAAAAAATTGGAATGTCTCCTAATTATTGGTTTCCCCAAGAAAAATTAACCCCAAGAGTGGCACCCACTCTTAAGTAGACTCACCGATGGCGATCCGGTTTGGGCGGAGATTGTTGCGCCATGTTGGGCTTGTCTCACAATAGGCATCTGAAACTGCTTGGGTTCCTGTTGGCGCTTCCTTTAAAACCACTCTAGGGGGACCTTCCTTTTTCGTTATTGAGTTGTTTGTGTTTTTCAATATTCCCCCATGGGTTTTTAAGGGAATCTATCACTACTGGAAATATGTTATTCTTTTACAGGGGACTTGAGCAAATGGAGGGTATTCTAGGGGTACCTTCCATGTCCATTCTTTCCAGGGATCCGTTTTTCTTTCCAGGAAAATCATCAAAAACCCAGGGAAAACAGATCCGGTTTTTGAGAAAAGAAGGATGGTTGAAAAGAATGGGGAAGGAATCAACCCCTAGAACCACCCAAAGAAAGGTACTCTCAAAGAAAACGTACCCTTTTACGGTTAGGACTCCCCCTTCCCTGAAGGTGGTTCAGCGTGCCACATCGCTGCCCTTGGTCTCCGCACATCGTTGCCAGCTTGTGCAGCATGGCCACCTGCCAACTTTCTAGCGCACTGTAGCAACTGCCTATGGCCTAGCTGTGTCTTTTTTGAGGAATCACCCCCGCCCCCCCCCCCCACACACAAAAAAGAGTTGTTCCCTTTGCGGTTCCCGTTCAAACCACCAAGAAAAGGTACCAACTTCAAAAAAGGACACACCCAACTGAGGTTGTCACACGAGCAACTGATGGGCGAAAGGGAATCCATTTTTTCATATCGTGATAGCCTGAAGGGTTGAACAAGGGAATGGAGCCAGAGCCATTTTTCCTGGGGAAATTTAGAGGGTGTGAAACAAGTCGGACTATGAGTGCCCCAAAGTTAAATTAAAATCCACCCCCATGACTACACGCTGACTTGGGGATTCCTTTGGTGCGTATCACCGGAAGTGGCAACCTGAACTTTTCCCACAAGCACTGACACCAGGGTTTACCTTAGACGCAAGGTAAGAATATGTCCACCCTTGAACACCCTTACAGGACAGGCACTTATTGGCAACCAGGTGCTGTTTTTCCAGCCACAAAAAGGCGGGAAGCCCTGGGGCTTTACGCAGAGTAAGCCCGGAAAGGAAACCAATCCTTCATGGGTGACCTCGTTCCACCTGAGCTCGTGAGATGTTTTGCCCAGTTTTGGAGAAATGGATGGCACTGGCAAATGATCAGAACGAAAGGGAAACCAGTGCCATCTCTTTTCCGACAAGCTAACCTCAATGGGACACCTATGCCTACCATCAAGCCAGAAAGCAAACGCATCCCAGCAGTTGGCGCGCAGATTGCGGCCAAATGGCACGTGCCATTCTTGCTCTACCCCCATGGCCAGGTTTTGCCCAACATCGGTGCTTTCAAGCTCCCCCTTTCAACATTTGAACAGGGATCCTTACATTATACACCTGAACATTGCCTTGTAAATGGTGGTGTCCCTTCATTTTGGCGGATGGGCAAAATGTATCTTTTAAGGAGCCCTGTTGAATACACACCCTTTTTCTTTAGGTCCAGTGTTTAATTCCTGCCGAACGTCTGCTGCTTCGGACCCTCAGGGCATTTAGCTGGTAGCGAAGCATGTTTATACTTACCTGCCGGTTGAACATCCATGCACCAAACCAGGCTTCCCATTAGCCCCTCAAAATGCAACCAGAATAAGGGGTCCAGAATGAACTGTGTTGCTTAACGAATGCGTCCAAGAACCGACTTAGGGGGCTGAAAAACATGTAAAAGACAGGCCGTCATGATGAGTCAACCCTCAAATAAAGTTCAGGGACCTGAGACCAATCAAAAGGTCCCAGCTACATGGGGTGACCATTCGCCAAAAAAGGAAAAAACAACGACGTTCAGCCTTCCATTCGGTTAAGACCCCTGGAAAAAAACTAACAAATATTTCCAGTAGTGCTAGATTCCTTTTAAAACCAACACGGGGGGGGAAAAAAAAGACCTTCTTCAGCAAATGGAAGCGCCTAAATCACTTTGCCCGCGCCGCGCCTCGCCAAACTTGTTCCCGGCGCTCCGCAACTGCTCCACCTGAGCCCGGCTCCGCGGGCTCCAGGGCAACTTCGGGGCAACTTCGCTCCGGTGCGTTTTGGCGCGTGGATCGGGCGGATCGGCTTAGGCTCTGACGCAAAGTGGTAACCACGTGCCTGGGGGTTTGGGGGCCGGTTTTTTCGCACAACCTGGCAGTGGTTCTTGTTGGCCATGGGCGTCCGCTGCAAAGATGCCAGAAAGGACCGGCTTGAAGCGCAGTGGAAAGATTGCAAGTTGCTCTGACAACCAAAGCAGAACATTCTAGTCGGCATTGACCAAACTCTCACCCACAACCGCTTCTCTCTTATGCGCATAGAAGACAAATCAGCTTTGCAGGCAAGTATGCACGCTTGGAATGGCCAAGCAAAATGGCAAAGTTAAAAGACAAGGCCAAAATGCATTACCCATCAATTTATCAAGCCCAAACACTGCTCAAAAGTCCTTGTGTTTAGCTGCTGGTTTTGTTTGGGGAGCCACGTTTTGGGGAAACCCCCTTGGGGGAACCCCGTTTGGGGAAAATCCTTTGGGGAAGCCCCCTTTTTTTTGGGAACCCCGTTTGGGGAAAATACCCTTTTTCTGCGGGACATTCCTGTTTTTGGGGAACCGTTTGGTTGAAGCTTGGTGTTAAAACTCCTCTGGGAACCCCATGGGGTGGGTTATAGAAAAGGTCTCTCAATTGCCAGGACCTCCACGAAAGCGCCACCGAGGAACCAAAAGAGGAAGTTGGTTAAGCAGTAGATGACTTCAGTTGAAACAATAGGTCGGGTACTGCAACCCCCAATTGGTGGTTTGGATTGGTGTTTTGGGGATTTGAACCCTGAATCTTGTTGAGGGCCAATGGGAAAGCAGCACTAGCCACGAAGCCACCAATCCAAAACCCAACCCACCCTTGGCCATCCTTTCCTGGCAAATATTTACTGGGTTGTCCGTTTTCAGATCCTGGCTAAAAGTGAATAACGTTTAGTGGCTGAAATAGGGAAACCCAATCACTAAACCCTAAAAGTCTCAAAAGCTAAGGGGATGGCTGGGAACCACCAAGTTCA
This sequence comes from Effrenium voratum, assembly GCA_963377175.1. Lineage (NCBI taxonomy): Eukaryota > Dinophyceae > Suessiales > Symbiodiniaceae > Effrenium > Effrenium voratum. The sequence goes on from CAUJNA010000846.1 coordinate 1,064,987, forward strand.
GTAAACCTTGTCCTGTAAAAATCCCATATTTTTCTTCAACTAGGTTCTCCAGTAGAGAGGTTAGAATAAGGGTACCAACTTTTTTCTGTAGTCTATAGTAGGGGAACCCTCCCCCCAAAAAAGGGCACGAAGGGCACTACTGGGGGACCTAGTCAACCATTGTTCCTTTTGGAAACCAGCGATGTCCCATGGGTTTTTCATGGTTTCCTGAAAAGATTCGGATCCCTGGAAAGAATGGTTGGAAGCTTCCCGAGAAATGATGATGTCATTTGAGACCTTTGAGACTCCCACGGTCCAAGAAGGACAAGTCGCCGTGCCGAAATTCAAGCAGTATCACTTTGGCAAGTCCCCAAACCTTTCCGCGCGAACCATTGAACACTCCCACATGCAGTTCACAACATGTTGACCCGTTTTCAAACTCGGCCAATCCCCTGGACGGTGTTTGTCTGGCTGATGCCAACTCATTTCCTGCCCATCGAAACAGCAAGTCTGCACGAAGCTCTTCTTTTTTCCGCTGGCTTCAGCCGGCGCTGGCTCAGATCCTGGATGCCAAAGCGAAGAAAACGCAGCGAAGAAAACGGCCCAGCTGCCAAGGAGAGAGCTAGGTCCTCCAGTAGAGAGGGTAGAAAAAGGGTACCAACTCTTTTCTGTGGTCTTTAGTGGGGGGAACCCTCCCCCCAAAAAAGGGCACGAAGGGCACTACTGGGGGACCTACAGAGGGTTATCTTTCGACGACTTCCCAAATTCGTGTCTGTGTCTGGCAAAAACTCGAGTGGAAAATTTCGAACTCGAGCCAACACCCGTCCCCAGAAAAAAGAGGAAGAACAAAACAAGGGCGCGCGGCGGTGTGACGCGCCGGCGTTTTCTTTTCTCGTTTCCAAGCCCCAGCCGTGAGGTTCGGACATGTTCAGAAGCAGGGGGGGTACTGTTGGCAAAAAAGACTGATCCGAAAAGAAAAAGAAAACACCAAGGCAAAAAAGACCTGAACCAACAAAAAAGAATCAAGGCAAAAAAGACCAAGGAACCGAAAAGCAAAGAAACTAACCAAGGCCCAAAGGGTCACTGACGGAAGCAATGAGAGCCATCCGCGGGCTTGTCCCCAAAAAATCGGGGCGCCCAACGCCCGGCCCGTGGTGTCCCCTTCAACGGCAGACGGCAGGAGGCGGCAGTGTGCAAGCAGGAGACGGCCATATTTGTGACCCAGCAGAAAGAGATGGGGTGGTGCGGGGCTTCATGGCAGTCGGGGTGGGGGTGGTTCTCTCCCTAACCAACGGTGACAAAACCAACTTGCCTGACATGGCTGGAACAGAAGTGGAATGAAATATGGGAATTCTGAATCCTCCAAATGCTGGCTTTCCCTTTTCCCGAGTAAGAAACCAAAATAGGGGAACCCCAAATAAACTACCAAGACAAACCTAATTTTCTGCCTATTCAGGGGTAAAACGAGCGATTTGCCATGAAGTTTATGGCGAATCGCTCGTTTCACCCCTGAATAGGCTGAAAATTAGGTTTGTCTTTAAAATGCGAACTGGTTGTCCTTTCCCCTGACGATGAGACAATCCAAGCATGGGAGCGACTTATTTTTTAATCTGTGCCCACATCTGGGGACAGAAAACCATGCTTTCTGGGTCTGCATCCCTCAAATCTACCATAGATTCGGAGACCCCGGACTCCTCCATTACCTGAAAAGGTAACCAAGGGAACCAAGGGACGGGAGACTCACGTCCGATCGAGCGGATTGGCCAAAAAAGGTCCAAACTGTCTGTTCACCACCTAAACTGGTCTTCCCGAAAAGGGCACCCACCCAAAATGGCGGGTTTCCCCGAGTAACCAAAAAGAAGCACCAACTCCGAAACAAGACATACCCATATGGCCAGAAATCGTTCCGACACATTTGAGACCAAGGAGACCACAGCATTGAGACACGCGTTCGACGCCCGAGGTCCGGGACCCCCGAGTCCTGCTCTTAACCATGGACAAGCCGATGCGATCGCCGTCGATGTTGCTCACCCACACCTTCACCTGCCGAAAGGAAACCACAACGACTTCTGTTCGGCGTGGTTGGAGGCTTCCTCCCAATCCCCCCAGGGGTGTTGTGTGGGACTCTTGCGCGCTGGCGTGCGCTTTTGCGTGGCGTTTCTCGCTTTTCCATGGGATGTCTCTGGGTTTTCAGGCATGGGATGTGTCTGGATTTTCTAGGGGTTCCAAGCGCTTCGGTGTGGGCTTGATTTTTCTGTTTTCACTGGTCTTTGCGGCGCCGGCATGGTGTGTGACGTGTGCGTTGTTGTTGTTGTTGTTGTTGTT
>CAUJNA010000846.1:1072290-1203809 GCA_963377175.1 Effrenium voratum
CAACCTGGTCTTTCGGCCCAACGCCAAAGTGGTTCGGAGTGGCTCGTTCCTTGGGGTTGGGCCACTTTGTTTGAACATTGAGCCTTTGAGCACGTTGCTTCCTTATTGGTTCTCCGCCGGTCCTCGTGGCTTGGGGGATCCTTCACGGCTCGTTCCCAAAACCGCTGGTCAAGGCCGTGGACACCCCCCCAAAAGGACAATATGCCGAAAACCCTGACTTCCTTTTAAGCAAATCCTGCAAATCTTTGAAACTCCAACAAACCCTGAACCCTTGAAAAACTTATATATATATATATCTTATATTATATATATATATATATATCGCCAAAACCCTTCAAAATCCCTGTTGAAAAGAGAATCTGGGAGTTTGGGAATCAACTTAGGAATCATTCCCTCGAAACCAGTTGGATAGTTCAGTTCCCAATCACGTGAAACTCCCCCAAAATCCAAGGGATCAAAACCTCAAGTAACTAGGTCCTCCAGTAGCGAGGTTAGAATGAGGGTACCCTTTTTGCTGTGTCAATTTTAGTAGGGGACCTCCCCCAAAGTAGTGGTTACAAAGGGCACCTAGCTGGGAAACCTAGGTAAGTCAGAGTCAAAACCGATCCAACAGTTAGATGGGTGCAACTTCCCTTGAAACTCCCACAACGGAGATGTCTTCCCAAAACGACCAGTTGAATTTCCAAACTCGCACAACCCTCACGGAGATGGGCGTGTCTTTTTGCGGGTAGCCCTCTTTTTGTCGTTTTAAAGGACGGCTTCAAGGAAAACCACCAATTTGGCGGGGGCCCGATGTCCAAACAAAGTGTCAGACCCATACACTCCCAGAAGAGACTCCCAAGATGTCCAGACCAGCAGCTTCCCTTTCTCCGCGTGTTCAACATCTAAAATAAAAGACGCACCCAGTTAACCCCATACAATCCCTAAGGACCACTAGGTCCTCTAGCAGAGAGGTTGGACTCAGGGTACCAACTTTTTTATGTAGTCCACTTTAGTAGGGGAACCCTCCCCCAAAAAAGAAAAGGGAACCAGAACCCGAACCCCTTCTTTCGACCAATGTTGACCCAGGATTAATAAACCCGTCCCCCCACTAAAAGGGGACACCCCCCTATTAATTAATCAACCAGGGGTTTGTTAGGTTCTCCAGTAGGGAGGTTAGAATAACGGTACCCTTTTTCTGTAGTCTTAGTTTAGTAGGGGAACACTCCCCCAAAAAAGAAACGGTCAAAGGCACCTAGCTGCGGGACCTAGACAAGGAAACCAAAACCCGAAGCCCTTCTTTCGACCAATGTTGACCCAGGATTAATAACCCCGTGCCAGTATTTGCGGGGTGTTCCCTCCAAAAGTGGTCTGAATCCAACCACTAAAAGGAATTGGAGACCCCCCTATTAATTAATCAACCAGGGGTTTATTAATCCGAGGTAACATTACTTTCCCTAAGGAACAAGGGAACAAGGGATATATACCCCTTATAAAGTGGGTTGGAAACCATGGAAGCCAAGGGGTATGAACAAGGGGTATGTACGTCCACCCTGAGAGACCAGAAAACCCGAACCCCTTTCGACTAACCAGCCGCGTGGCATAACCTTCCGAGAGCCTGGAGATGTGTACCAGCCCGGACCTCTCCGAGCCGACGTCCACGAAGGCGCCGAAGTCCCTGTGACGTGAATCCACGAATCGGTCGGGGCCCTCGTTGTTTCAACTACCCACGTAGTCCCAAGGGTTCCCAAGGGTTCCCAAGGGTTCCCAAGGATTCCCAAGGGTATATGGCTCGTATTCTTTCGGGCTTGGTTTTGAAAAGTCGAAACCGAAAGAACAAAAAAAACCACCTAGATAGCCAAGTTGCGATCGCTTTTTTTCCAGTCACTGGTGCGATCGGTTTTTGGGGTAAAGCGCATGGAAAAAAACAGCAACTGGCGATCTAGGCAGGTATTCCCGCAGGTTGACTTAAACCCGGCTTCCCTTTCGGGGAAAGTGCCAATGATTTTCGCGGATCGACCCTCGTGCTTCAATGAAGGTATTCCCTTGAGTCCAGTTTCCAAAAAAGGTCCCATCGGATGGTTCATATTGGGTATTTTGAGGGGTCATATTTCACCACGGTTCCATTTTGGGCTTATTCCCTGGGGTTCAAACCACCATTAATGGTTGACTTAAAACCAGGGGTGTCCCTTGGGACATCATGGGGTTAAGCCTACGTTTGGGAGAATCGAAAAAACGGAGCCCTGTTCCCAACAACGGGCCAAACAATTCTACCCCCCGGTTCAAGGGCATAAGGAGGGTGAAAAATATTGCCGATTTTTCTTTGGACCCTGGTGCCACCTTGTGCCACCATGGAAAAAGGGGATACCAAAAAGGTAACCCCGGTGGTTTGACATCCACTCATTGCTTAAATTATGGGGGCTGGGGGGGAGTGGGGGGGGCGGAAAAGGGAGCCCCAATAAGCCCCAAATAAGGCCTTATTAGGGCTTAATAAGGGCTTATTTGGGCTCCCTCCCACTCCCCTCCCTCCCCCCCAACCCCCATGATTACACACTCTCCCTCAGAAAACCCGTCACAACCAGTGAAACCCATCTATGTCTAACCAAACTAAGTAAAAGGCCACCAATGGGCTTGTCCAACCTTGATCCATGACATGTGTTTTTCTACCTCTTGATGCTATGGATTGGTTTGGGGCTTGGGTTGGCTTCCCAGTTAGTTTCGAATGGGTTTCAGCCAAACCACCAGAGACTTCCCAGATCTGCAAAAGGCCCTTGTGATTTTGGTTCCACGGCAGCCTCGGGACAAAAACCACGACCAAGAGCATCACCCCAGCGGCGTTTCTGTTGGTGTCCATTTAAGACCACCTTGAAAAGGGTATCCTCAAAAATGCACACAAACACACTCACATACAGAAACAAACCAACAAGCAAGCAAGCAAAAACACAAATTTGGCATGTTGGAAGTTCGAAACAAAGAAGCCCCGGAGATCTAGATTCCACAACAACCAGGGCCAACTCGAATGTTCCTTCGTCCACAGGCAACTTCGTGTCCTGTGTCTTCTAACAACGACTCGCAAGAAACACCCAACCATTTCGTGGTTGGAATGTATCTGTGTTTCACGAGATCTGTGTCCTAGGTCCACCGTGTGTCTAAAACACGACCCTCGGGAAGCCAACCGATCGGTGGGCAAATTGTTTTCAGGAGCTTCAAGGCCTGCGGCGCCCCGAAAAACAGCTGGGGGAGGTGTCTTCTTTTAGGCCCATTGATTACTACGAGTTGAGCTACAAGTAAGCCCCGGAAAACAGCGGGAGCTACAAGTTGGAATTACCCACTACTTCTACATAAAGAAGAAAACAAGTGGGAGCCTAGTTCATATATCCTAGGTTGGTTAATTGTTGGGGGGAGGTCCTTTAGAGCATGCAGAACCGAAAATCACTTTTGCGGGGCTTGAAGGATAAATCCTCCCACCAATTCATATGGAACCTGCCGTTCGGGGCTCCATTTCAAAGGAAAATGGTAAGGGACGCGTCCTAAAGAGTGGAAGCAATATTGTCCAATCAAACCCCCCAATGAATAGCGGGACCAACATTTCAGTTAGAGCGATCCTTTCAATTGGTTGACCATTTTTGACCCCTAGATCAGCTGGTGTTTCTGGACTGGCCCCAATCTGGTATCCTTTCCTGCAACCAGCTGGTATTTGGAGTTAGACCCCTAGATCAGCCGTTACTTGGGTAACTTTTGACTGCCGGACCCTCTTTGACACCGCGCTACCCTAAAAAAACCGCCGCGTCGCCGGATGGACTCGACCACTCCATCCAGTTCGTCTCCCACCTGCATGACGTTCAGGTGTAAGGCAGGGGCACTGTGCGAGTGTTTGATTGGGTGTTCGATTCGCCAAGATAGTAAGTGGATAGCCACCTGGGTTATAACCCACAGTCATGACTGTGGGTTGCAACCCAGGTGGCGTTTGCCACCTACTTGGAGAATACGAGGGTACGATAAGGGCTCGACAAAAGTGGGGGTTGATCAATATTCCCCGATTTAGGGCCCCAAAATGGCCATGGGTAACTTGTCCATGTGGTGAAAGTGGCCTCTTGTTGTGGTTTCCCTGATGGTCATCCCATGTAATGGAATTGTTGATCACCCCCCATGTCAGTCTAATGGCGCAATTTGAAAAAGATCCTGTTCCAGGGTGCAAGGTGATGTCCAATACTATAGGCTGATAGGCGTGCTTGTCTCAAAGCAGACCCCCAAAATGGTTTTGGTTTCCTTTTGGCGTCCCTTGACCAACCAAAAGAGGCGTACCCTTCAAGGAATCGGCCAGGCGGCTTCTCGAAAAGGATTTGGCTCCCCAACGACAACGGCTGCCTTTTGGTGTCCAACCACCCTCCAATCATTCTAGGGGTCGAGTCCCCATTCTTTTCAACCAACGTTCTTTTCAAAAACCCGCCGCTTTCCCTGGGATTCTGGAGGTTTTCTAGAAAGAAGGATCCCTAGAAAGAATTGGAAGTGTCCCCTCGAATCATGGAAGCTGACGATCGGGTGTGAGGCCTTGGTACACTTCCATGGCTGTTAGACAGAGGGTACCAACCAAGCGGGGGCCGTGGCCATAGTTTGGGGAGTCTGAATCCTGGTCTAAAATCCCAGGGGACGCTAACCACACGCTAACCACAGGCAAATGGGTTGCAACCTCCCAACAAGACTAAAATCCCTGCATTTCAGGGTGTCTGCTCGTAAAGCAAAAGAGTTTAGGTCCCGCAAAGCGGGGAGTAGTCTGAAGATCTTGAAGTGGTTGGCCAAGGGAAAAACACTTCGCAGGGTTTAGCACCATCCGCGCCAAGTCACAGATTTCTTTCGTCTTTCGACCCCACAGGCTATGGGCGGCTTACCCTCACTTCTTGAGTGGATGGGCTGAAAAAAAAGTGATCACAGTGCCATTTACCGCTAACATGATCTTCCAAAAAGTAACTCATGTCCAGCAAGTCGGGAAGTGAGTACCTTTGTCTCCCATCAATAACCCGCCTGTGCCGGATATTGCAACCAAACTGCGGGCTCTAAAGAAACATACGGCAGACGGCCTCCATGTCTGCTACAGGATGGGTGACCTCCCTGTTCCGTCGGCCGCCGCCGCCGCCGCCGCCAACCTTGCCCTCCTGGAAGCAGCACATGGGCCACAGTCAATGTGTTTGGTGGGAATGGCATTTGGTGAGTGTGCCACATGTAATCCTAATAGTAGATGACAGCAAACATTGACCGCGGCTCACATGAACCACGGACAAGATACATCGGTAGATCAGGGGCAAAGAGCGGGTCAAAAAAGGGACAAGGGGTAAAAGGGGTAAAAAGGGCGGGACCACACTCAAAAAGCATCGCTCCGCAACACATGATGCATCGTCCTGGGTGCGCCTCTGAAAGGTAATTCCAGGTAAAGCCCCTTCACAAATTGGCCAATAGCGGTTCTTGATTCGATGTATTTGTTGCTCCATCCATCGAGATTTGTCCTCCTCTTGGGGAACGAGCAACTCATCTAGCTCTAGCCCCTACTGTGGATGGACAAAATCCTGCACCACTTTGAAACCATGGTAGAAACCATGGTTGCCTGGTATTTACGTTGGGGAAGCAGACCCTTCCAGGGCTTCTGAGAGGTGCTGCGAGCTTCTCGGATTTTGAGGACCCATCCACAGTATCACTGGTCGAACCCCCGCCCGGAAGCAAGCCAAAATCGCCGCCCGGCGCCCGGCCCAACGGGCCGAGCCCCAGCCAGGCTGCCAGCGGCTGGTTGTTCCCTGTGGATGGACGAAATCCTGCACCACCTGAGAAACCCTAGAATGATATGATTGGTGCAGGATTTCGTCCATCCACAGTAAAACCTTGGGGATATGGCCATGGGTCAAAAGCCAAAGCGGTTAGGTGTCAGTAAACATCCGATTCAATCCAAACTAAAATAGGTTCTAAAATGGGTGGTGAATTCACCTACCAAAATGGTACCATTGGTTTTGACGACCACAGCCATATGCTGCAAAGACCAAAGTGGAAGAATCTAAAGCCTTTCTGGCCATGCCCAGAGCTCTCACCATGCATATACATGAAATCACTGGGACCGGCGAACAACCCGGATTTGACAGCTAGCCATCCCCAGTTCGTTTACACCACACCAAAATGGGTACTGAGCCTCACAGCAAGAGCCACTTACCGCGACCCCACAAGAAGCGACAAGCCGAGGTGCTATCATTGTGAGGCCCAACCGCTGATTCTCGGGATCGATGCTACTGACCTCAGATTGGCTCCGTTTTTTCGCGCCCAATTTTTCGTGGTCTCTGATTCATCTGGAGAGGACGGGCCATTTTTTCAGAGGCTCAGTGCCCTTGTTTGGGGGTGTTGATGGGAACGGACAAAATTTGTGGTAGTCTGTTGTTCATTTGGAGACAGGGAAAATGGGACCCAATATCCCATCTATCTCCCGGGCAAAAACACGAATCTAGGAGTGTGTTCTTTTTCTGGAGTTGGTACTTTTCTTGCTGTGCTAAACGGAAACCCAGAAGAAAACCACCATTTTAGTGATCTGATGAAAGATGACATTTAGAGGACCGCCATTTCTTAGGAAAACCCCCAGCGGAACCACTTTTGATCTGATCCCCTAAAGATTACACACACCAGCATACACCCCAGATAGCAGCACTTACACGTCAGCACCTCCATAAGCACCCCCCCCCGAACAACGCCCCAGGCAAAACCCGGCCGTCAATCGAGCACAAATGCGCCCGCAGAATCTTCCTGAAGAGCACCCCAAACAGCACCCCCCAAGACACCCAACCGTCAATCATGCGAAAACCAACCAGCACCCCAAACAGAATCCCAAACCACCACCTAAGCTGCATGCCCCCTTGCACCCTACCGTCAAGATGCAAACATGCGCCTGCACCGTCACCTGCATGCCCGATAGCACGTGAGCGTCAATATCGCAAAAATGCGCCCGCGCCGTCATCAGCACCTCAAACAGCTCCCCACAAGCTGCGTCCCACAGCACCATCAGCAGCACTGCCTTCCCCCCTGCGTCCTACCATCAAGATGCAAAAATGCGTGCGCACCGTCACCCCCCAAAAACAGCACCTGCCCAAGCACCCCAAACTGCATGCCCCCCCTAGCACCCTACCGTCAATCTTGAAAAGATGCGCACGAACTGCCATCAGCACCTCAAACAGCATCCCAATCAGCACCTACACCAGCACTCCAAACGAACGCCCCCGAGCACCAGCCCGTCAATCTCGCAAATCACTTTCCCTTCTTTATTAGAAGTTAGAACCCCTATAGCTTTCAGCTATCTGGGGATAAATGGCGCGCTCACAATGATCCTGATCTGATCCTCTGGGCGGTGCGCGCTCAAAGAGCCCGCCCGCCCGAGCCAATTTTCAAGTGGCCCAAACGGTAATCTCGTCGTCTTCCGACACATAGTCCTGGCAGGACAGGCGTTTTGCAAACCTATTGAATGATTTGGGCGGAAGGGGGCCTCGGAATTGTTTTTGCGGGTGGATTCTTGAAGTGAAATAGCTAGGGAAAAACACAAAGGCAAAGAACACACAAACCGCCTTTTTGGTCAACTGATGGTACACAGAAAGCTCCAGTGGAAATGGCCGGGCTGCCAGAGACACGTCCACTGGGCGGCAAGCGCCATGTTGGATACTCATGTTTTTCCTGGACCCTTTCAAAGTTCAGGTGGGGACGGGGTGGGGGGGGGGGGGTTGTGACTCATTTTAGGGGGGATTCCTCTGAATACGGATCAATCCGAAGTCAACATCAAACCTGCAGTTTCTAGCGCACGGAAAGTTAGCTGGAAGTGCTGGATTGGTCAGCCTCTTCTATCAGTTCAAACCTCATGGCTTGAGAGGGGAAGGAGTTCTGCTTGAGGGATGTTGATCGCTTTCCGGAAAAGGCCAGCCATTATTTTTTGCCAATAGCTGTGCATGTGTGGACATTCAAAGCTCATGGCACGGACCTTTCTAGCGGGGAAACTGGAACACCACTGTCATATTCGTGTTAGTCGCGACACCGACGCACCCCTGAAAATGTTGACCCCTGATTCAATTTCGTGGTATTAATCAGCGAGGGCCCCGTGGAAGAAATGCATCTTTACAAAGACACCTACCCCTCAATACTGGGTCCTTTCAAGCGACACACACTAAATAACCCTTTAAATGGTTCAACCGAAAACTGCAACCCAACAGTAATTTTGAGGACCTGCCAAAATGTGCTCCTTTTCGGGCACCAGAAAAACCTGCAAACATGGGTGCTGAGAAAGGATGCCACCATGCATGGTTGGAAAGGGGCCCTCTTTTTCCGACCCCCAGCTTGCGTGCTGGGCCGGCACACCAAAAGGTGAAATGGAGGTCAAGAAGAGGCCCCCAGTTCTTAAGCGGGGTCTGCCTTTCCATTGGGGATTCCTTTTCTTCAATAAGGGGCCTTTGCCGCATGTGCGGCTGCTGGAGGCGGGGCCTCACTGATTTGTATCGACCTTCGGCCTTTTCCCCCTCCGAAGCAAGACACAGGTGTGGGAAACCCAGTCGTGTCAAACCACGCTGGTTTTGCATAGGACGGGCATCCGCGACGAAACCCCAGTGGCTCACTGGAAAAAGACTCGGCACTCGTTTTTTGGGGTAACGGCAAACCCAAAAAAAAGGAAAAGGGCACCACTGGATACCGGATGTGAATCCCAAGATTCTCTCGAGTCGACTCGTTTTGACTCCCAAAATCTTGGGGAAGCCTCACAACGATGAACATTCGGGGCCTCTCCAGGTTCCTCTTGGCATCCCTTCAAAACCATCCAAGCAGGAGCCTGTTACTTTGAGAAACACTATGAGTGTTTGTTCATTCACTCCCTTCAAGAGCTGTCATGTACCCAGGGGATAGCCGCAATGGCTGCAAGCTGTACTTTGTTGGACAGTCCAAAAGCGAGACAGAGGTGCTGTCCGGTAACCCCAGCAAAAGACAACACCGTTTGTTGGCAATTGTCAGTGGGAAACACACCGAACAACAAACGGTTTTGAGGCTGGAATCCACTGACGATTGGTGCTCCAGCCATTTCGTCCCAAGCAATGCACGGCCAAAGTTGGCCCTTGAAAGGGACCCAAATTTAAGGGTACAGGAGAACAACTATGTTCAGAGTCTATATTCTCAGTTGCCCAGCTTGGACCCATAAAAATTTGGCTGTCATGACTAAAAATGGACCAAATAAGGAAATCGGGCAAAAAAAAACAAGGGCGGGTATTTTTCGTCAACCCTTAAAACTGAACATACTTTTGGAAGAGACCCTAGGCCCCGAGGTGACGGGCCACCGAAAACAAGTCGTCCTCCGGGTTATCTACTCGCTCGTTGGCCATCTTCGAGACATGCACCAAGCCATCGGTGTAACAGCCTCGGGCACTCTACTGGTCTTCAGCTCTCCCATTAATTGCTGAGCTGTCCTCAAATCCCCAGCTAAAAGTTTCACTTTTAGTGGGCTAAATGGAAAACCCACTAAACACTAAAAAGCTAAAAGGATGGCTGGGAGCGACCAAGTTTGGTGGTTTGGATTGGTTTAATTGGAGGGATTGCCCATGTACCCTCAGAAAGACTTCAAATCCGAATCCAAGCCACCAATCCAAATACCCGACTCACCTTAGCCCCAATTGGTGATTTGGAACCAGGTGGTTTGGACGTTGGGAACCAGCTACCTTCCCCATTTGGTTTTTAAAAGGAAAAATTCCAAACCAATGTGGGCTGCCCTAAAAGTTTAACTTTTGGTGGGTTAAATGGAAACTACCACTAAACCCTAAAAGCCTAAAAAGCTAAGGGGACGGCTGGGGGCCACCAAGCAACCCAAACCCACCAAAGGGGAAGCAGAGTTGTGTTGGGTTGAGACCTCGACGGAGTGGGTCAGCCAATCTGAAACCAATCTTCTCCGATGATGACCTAATTTGTACCCACATGCGCATTCCAATTCTTCAGAGCCTCATATGGCCATGGGTCGAAATCCTGCACCCCCGGTGAACATCCCAATCCCCACTAAAATACACTAAAATGGGTGGTGCACCTACCCCAAAATGGTACCATTGGTTTTGACCCACAGCCATATTGCTTCCCAACCAATCGTTGAACACCCGCAAATCTGAGTGGCTTCCCAAAACAAGTCATGCAACCACATCTACAGGCTTCCCAGCACAAAGCAAGCATCTCTAGCATATCTAGCATCATTCTTGCATCCCCTGCATCCTGTGCAGCAGCAGCATCACTCGCGTTACCAGCATCACTGGCATTACCAGCATCACTGGCATCACCAGCATTCAGCAGCAAGCAGCCCTATCTATCCCGTTGAAAAACAAGCAAGAGAGGGCAGACACAAAAACAAAAACAGAAGCCCTTAGATTTCCGCACAGAGTTGACGCCAAGCTCTCTTTTGCTTGAAGCTTTCTGTGGAGCTAAGTCTACTCGTTTGCAGTTGGTTGCATGCAGATTGAGAGCTCAGCAGCATTGGCATCACCAATCACCAGCATCATGCCCAGCCCTACAACCCGTTGAAAAACAAGCCAGAGAGCTCGAGCTGGATTTGAAGGAAACGTCAATTGCCACTTTCCAAGCACGACTCCTGGCATCGAAGGCTGCCCTCGGCAAGTTTCGTTTGCGCAACAGCTCCCTTCCAGGGACATGTCAATCGGTGCGTCTCAAAATAAGAATTGATACCCACACCGAAATGGGTGCGGTGTACTGTTGGTTTCCCTTTAGACCAAGACCTTAAGGAAACAGACCCATTTTTTTAGCCATCGCCAGGGAAACCCTCCAATATTTCGGATTGTGCCAGCCAGATAAACGGAACTGCGAGGTTGCCAGTGACAGAACCAAAGGCAAAGTGCAAGCCACTTGCCATGCCCAAAAGCTTCAGTGGCCATGCCCAAAAGCTGCACATGATCTAGAAATGTTACTGCTGCCTCTTCCGATGTACCGGAAGTACCCCAAGATGTCAATTGGACACTCACAGCAGGAGCATGTGCAAGCCCTCCCGTTCTGGATCAGATTTGCAGTTGATCAACAATGCATCTCCTGACGGTCACGAAACCCCAGCTCAACTCCAATGAAGTCGCCAGACATGAAAGCTGGAGAGTTTGACACGGGCTTAATATGTCCGCCGTCAGAACATCCTGCCCCGAGATGTTCTGAATCTGGTTTGGACCAAAGGCCATTTCGAAAGCTGCCTCGGAAACTGTCGCTGCTTCCCAGGAATAGTCCAGAGAAACTCTCTGGAATCTACAAAAACTCAGGCGTACCATTTCGCACTACACACGTTCCCCAGCATCACCCACCATTCACACCCAACACATCACAAGCATCACAAGCATCACTCGCATCACTCGCATCACTCGCATCACTCGCATCACTCGCATCACTTGCATCACTTGCATCACTTGCATCACTTGCATCACTTGCATCACTTGCATCACTTGCATCACTTGCATCACTTGCATCGCTTGCATCACTTGCTTCCCCGATCCATTGCATCATCTCTGGAATGCATCACCAGCCAGAAACATTACCAGCATCACCAGCATCATCAAAATCACCAGCATCACCAGCATTACCATCCCCAGCATCACAACAACTCCTGCATCAACAGCACACACACACACACACATTGTCCAGAGCATCAACCCAACATCACAACCAAGTCCAGCATCCACAGGCATCAAAAGCGCATCATCACTACCCAGCCCCAAAGAGTCAAGTACCCCTGCCCATTCCTTACATGCCTGGAAAGTCACCCAACCCAGCATCCCCAAACCCCGGCAGCAGCGCCAGGCATTCCCAGCATTCCAAGCATGAGCTTCAAATGGTCCTGTGGTCAACATTGTAAACTATTGTCAGCTTGGTTTAGACTGTGACTATTAGGAATACACCGCATTCTTCGAATCCCTCTATTTTGATACATACCTAGGAACCCTGTTTGCAAATTCACAATCATGTTCAGCAACGCGAACTTTACTTTCCCAGCAGAGGCTTCGTCTAGGCTCCTCTGTGGACTCAGTCGCTTTTCGATATGTCTTGGAATCCCTTCACTTCTTTGTTTTTCCGGCAGGAAATCTAACCTGAAAATGACCACGTTGCAGGCCCGGCAGCCGCAGGCAGTATTGGGGGTTGGGAGTACCATCAAGCTAAATGAAGTCATGACCAAAGGAAAATAATATGAGTCATCTGCCAGCTTCTTGTATTGCAACGACCACGAAAGCCATGGATGGGATTGATTCAAACACCCTCTAAAATGGTCTTCTAAACAGGGTTGAATGTTTTAGTTCGGAATTCTTCAGCCCCTTCACACTACCCGAGTCGATTTCCCCCAAAAAAAAAACAACCAAAAAAAAAACGTCTGATTTTTGCTACTAACATGGCCGCCCCCAAATTCCTGGCTCAAGTCCAACTCGGAATGTAAAGTAATCAATATCTCCAAAGCCCCAAAACGACCATGTCAATCATTGGCAATGGAGTGACGGTGTTTTATGCTCCACAGGCACCCTCCGTTTGATTTGGACCCCACTTTTGGACCTGGTTTCCCGACTCTTTGGAAACAGAGTGAGTTTTGGGAAGTTGTTGAACCAGACACAAAATACATGGAGCTTGATGGGGTAACTTTGCCCATTTGGTTGAAACATTATTTTTTGGTGGGCTCCCCCAATAGTCATCCCAAATGTTGCTCTCATTCCAGCACCTGGATTCAGCATTGGATCGAGCAAACGACCTTTATCATCATGACCTCGCTCTACCTACAGGTGAGCTCGCGAAAAATTGGCAAATATGGCTGTGGGCGAATAAAAGATTGGTTCCCAACATGGAACCCTGGCAAATAGAAAACCTGTGGTCCATATCATGGTTGTTAGATTTTGACCCATACCCGCTTACTTAAGCCCCCTGGAAACAAAAACATATCCAGTAGTGATAAAGTCCCTTTAAAACCAACAAGGTAGAATCAAAATCGTCTTGAGCAAATGGAAGTCAAATACTTGGGTGTGGCTCAACATTGAAGAGCCGTTTGTTACGCTGGTGTTAGTCTTTAGTGGCATTTGCCTTCTGGTGCCATTTTGTGGGAACCATGTTTTTGAGCCATATCTCCGTCGGCCCAAGGGGCCCACGTCCACGAAGGCCCCGAAGTTCAGCACGCGCTTCACGGTGCCCGCCATCTTTTGCCCCAGCTTCAAGGTGTCGATGCCCACCCTGCGCGCGGAAAACCCGAGCGCGCGAGCGAGCGGAAGGAAGGAAAAAGCCGCATTCAGGAAGCCAGGCGGAGATGAATATTTTTTTGGGGGGGGGGAAATCAGAGAAAAGACCTTGGTGGTTGACTGGTATGGGAAAATGAGGAGAAAGATCCATGTTTTACTGGTGCCTTGTGGAAACGAGGAGCAAAGACCATGTTTTTAACTGGTTTTGTTTATGTGTGTGTGTGTGTGTGTGTGGGGGGAAAAAGGGAAATAGATGTATGTGTGTTTGTGTGTGTGTGGGTGTTGACTGGCTTTGTGTCAGCAATGTGTGCTCGGCAATTCAGCAGAGGGGAGAAGTGAGGAAACAAAGTGTTTGTTGGTCGATCTTGTTCATGTCAAATGAGTCTTCCAGAATCTGTAGAGTTCCATCAGAGGTAGCAGCAAACAGTCCAAAACCCTCGGAAGGAGCTCGTTGCGCTGATTAATGGGGGGGTGTCCCCTTTTAGTGGGGATTCATCACTTTTGGAGGGAACACCCCCCCTAATAATGGGACGGGGTTATTCATCCTGGGTCAACATTATGCGCTTTTTCCTGCAGATTCACGGAAGGAACCCCGAAAAAAGACGGGCAGAAATATGCTTCTTCTCGGTTGCTTTTCTAGCGGAGTATTCGAAGGTCTCCGAAACAGGCAGCAAGGAACCTGCATGCTCGTGTATTTTTTTCCCTACAGATCCAGCGAAGGAGCCCAAGACAAACATCGACGAGATGTCACATGGACACATGTCTCATTTGCTTTTGGGAGGGAGGGAACCCCAAAACAAGAGATCCGTGGCGGAATCTCGTGTTAAACCCAGTTCCGGATCAAGGGGACTCACACTTCAGGAAGCTGCAGCAGACCTCCCCAAACACCGCCCCCCCTGCCCAAAACCCACCCCCTTGAGAAAGACTAAGACTAATAGACCCATTTTTGGAGGTGGCTGAGAAATTTGGGGGTTGAGGGGGTGGGGGGGGGGGTTGGGGGTTGCGGGAAAGTTCTATGAGGGAGTCACACAAGTCTTGCTTAGCACCCGGAAGCAAGCCGAATCGCAGGTCTTCAGCGCCCGTAACTCGCCCCGAGTTTTGACTTTTTGGCTCTATGGGTGTGAAGTTTCATGGCCTAAGCCTTAGCCCTAAACCAAGGAACGCCCCGCCGAAAAAAGAAGAAGAAAAAAAAGCGGCCCAAATGGTCGCCCTTTGGGTTTCAAAAAAAGAAAACGCGCTTCGGGGCTATTGGTTACAAGCCGTGGGTTCCATATGTCAAGCAAAGGCACCCCCGGATTAATACAGGGGATCGGGGGTGTCCCTGGTTTAGCGGGGATTCAGACCACTTTTGGAGGGGCCAAAAACCACGCCCTATTAGAAGGGGTTTTGATTTGATCTGGAGGTCAACATCGAAAGGTACCCCAAGATCGTGTACCATCAATCAGACATGCCCACTTTAAACACTCAGTTGGATATCTTGATCTTTCTCCACGTCTCCAGGCTTTCCCAGGTGCTTTTGCTGTCTCAACCGAAGAACAACGCCTAAACTGTTTGCCCGTTTCCTCCCCAAAAATCGACCAGTGGGCACCACCTGCTTTTGCGCGGGCGGATGTTTTTTGAGGGTACCCGGTTCATGGCTGCTTCAAACGGGGGGGCCGAGTTCCTCACCAACTCCATGCGGACTCGCCTGGGAACCTGGATGAAGTCCACCAGCAGCTCGGTCTCCGGGTCGCTCCCGTCGGGATCTTCCCACCTCCCCGATCCAGCGGAAGGAAGCCGCCGGCCGGACCGCGGGTTTTCCCCGCCGCTCCGCGTAGGTTGGAATTGTCCGGTTTTTCCGGGGGCGAACCTTCCCATCGAAGGAAGCCGCTGAAAAAAAAGCATGGCGCTGCCAGAATTCAAGGTAGATTTGCCTTATGCAAACCCAATTCACTGTACTGCTAGGTTATAGTGAAAGGGAAGTATACACTTTTAAACCCAATGACCCACCGCTCCAAGTAGGCAGGCTGCAATTTTCGGGTTTCTCGGGGGCGAGCCACCGCGACCCCAGCTTCTGATCCCGAAATCAGCCGGTCGGTTCCTCGCGGCGTAACGCAGGGGAAGTGAACGGGACACGCAGGGGTGCAATGTCGGCGGACTGAGCCGGAGGCTCTAAAGGAATCATTGTTGTTGTTGTTGTTGTTGTTGTTGTTGTTGTTGTTGTTGTTGTTGTTGTTGTTGTTGTTGTTGTTGTTGTTGTTGTTGTTGTTGTTGTTGTTGTTGTTGTTGTTGTTGTTGTTGTTGTTGTTGTTGTTGTTGTTGTTGTTGTTGTTGTTGTTGTTGTTGTTGTTGTTGTTGTTGTTGTTGTTGTTGTTGTTGTTGTTGTTGTTGTTGTTGTTGTTGTTGTTGTTGTTGTTGTTGTTGTTGTTGTTGTTGTTGTTGTTGTTGTTGTTGTTGTTGTTGTTGTTGTTGTTGTTGTTGTTGTTGTTGTTGTTGTTGTTGTTGTTGTTGTTGTTGTTGTTGTTGTTGTTGTTGTTGTTGTTGTTGTTGTTGTTGTTGTTGTTGTTGTTGTTGTTGTTGTTGTTGTTGTTGTTGTTGTTGTTGTTGTTGTTGTTGTTGTTGTTGTTGTTGTTGTTGTTGTTGTTGTTGTTGTTGTTGTTGTTGTTGTTGTTGTTGTTGTTGTTGTTGTTGTTGTTGTTGTTGTTGTTGTTGTTGTTGTTGTTGTTGTTGTTGTTGTTGTTGTTGTTGTTGTTGTTGTTGTTGTTGTTGTTGTTGTTGTTGTTGTTGTTGTTGTTGTTGTTGTTGTTGTTGTTGTTGTTGTTGTTGTTGTTGTTGTTGTTGTTGTTGTTGTTGTTGTTGTTGTTGTTGTTGTTGTTGTTGTTGTTGTTGTTGTTGTTGTTGTTGTTGTTGTTGTTGTTGTTGTTGTTGTTGTTGTTGTTGTTGTTGTTGTTGTTGTTGTTGTTGTTGTTGTTGTTGTTGTTGTTGTTGTTGTTGTTGTTGTTGTTGTTGTTGTTGTTGTTGTTGTTGTTGTTGTTGTTGTTGTTGTTGTTGTTGTTGTTGTTGTTGTTGTTGTTGTTGTTGTTGTTGTTGTTGTTGTTGTTGTTGTTGTTGTTGTTGTTGTTGTTGTTGTTGTTGTTGTTGTTGTTGTTGTTGTTGTTGTTGTTGTTGTTGTTGTTGTTGTTGTTGTTGTTGTTGTTGTTGTTGTTGTTGTTGTTGTTGTTGTTGTTGTTGTTGTTGTTGTTGTTGTTGTTGTTGTTGTTGTTGTTGTTGTTGTTGTTGTTGTTGTTGTTGTTGTTGTTGTTGTTGTTGTTGTTGTTGTTGGTGTTGGTGTTGTTGTTGTTGTTGTTGTTGTTGTTGTTGTTGTTGTTGTTGTTGTTGTTGTTGTTGTTGTTGTTGTTGTTGTTGTTGTTGCTGTTGTTGTTGCTGCTGCTGCTGCTGCTGCTGTTGTTGTTGTTGTTGTTGTTCTTGCTGTTTTGGTTGTATGAGAACACCATTGAGTATTGAGCGCGTAGATTTCCAGCTTTTTGGTCTGGGTCTCAGGTCTTGCGGTTCTCGGGTTTCCCAGGCTTTGCCCTTTTGGACCCCAGCTCGCCAGGCGGCAGCCCTTGGCTACCTTTCGCCGTTGGACATGGGTTCGGCTCGGCTTTTGGGAGGGGTTGGGCCCAGGTCTAGGGGGCCCAGGTCTAGGTCCTCCAGAGAGGTCAGAAGGAGGGCACCTAGCTGAAAAACCTAGAGGAGTACCAGCTGCTTGCCAGGAAAACGACTTGTCCAACTCACCCTCCAAATAAAGGGGGGCAGGGAGGGGGGGGTTCTGGAAGACCAAGCTCCTTTTAAAGGGAACCCCCGTGTCAGGTTCCGTGTTAACTGGTTGGAGGGTTCCCTGACAAACATTGGAGGCAACTTGCGGCATCCTGAGGCCCCCTTTTCTGCTCAACCTGGGTATGGCTCATCTAAATCGGGGGTTTGATCCCCAAAGTTGTAGGATTCCTTTTGATTCCTTGGAGACCAACCTTAAAAAAATGATATATCTTTGAAAAACAAAAATACTTTTGACACCAACCTTTAAAAAAAAAGAAGAAGAAGAAACACTTAACTTTGGTCCTAGATGTTTAAGGGTGATACATACCCAAACAGTCAATGGAACCACCTACTGGAAGTACTCACATGGCCTTTCCGGGGCGCGGTGTTGGCCGCGGCTCTCATGTTCTTCCACGTTTAAACCGCCTTAAGAAGAATGTGATACCCTTGAAAGAATTAGTGACCCTCCCAGCAAACAAACAAACAAACAAACAAACAAACAAACAAACAAATAGAACAAACAAACAAACAAACAAACGCCAAGAGTTTGGCAATTACCTTCCCAAACTGAGAAAAGCTCCTCGAAGCCATCAAGAATTTGGTTCCTTCCAAAAAAGAGAAAAGCTCAAACCCCACCCAGCATTTGAAGACGCAACCCAGCAGCTCTACCAAGTACTTCCCCGGGGACACGTTCTTCTTCACCGTGGCCGGGTAGTACTCGCCGTCCTCGAACTTGGCTTCCACCTTCTGGCCATCCTCAAGGCCGATCCAACTTCTCCCACGGCCGGATCTTTGGTTTTTGGAGCCAAAACACACCAGCCAAAGAGGGGATCCAACCCTCTGCGAGAAACCAGAAAACAAAATGCGACCAACAAAAAACAAGAGGCGTCGCTGGATGTCCAACCAAATCCAAAGCCCTCAGGGTCCATTGAAACGAAAGAAGCGGCCACTTTTGGAGGATCCACAAAGGGAAACTGGAGCCCAGGGAAGAAAGGGCAGAACCCCAAAGACGATTTTCTTCATATAAAGGGGGAGATTCCCTTGTATCACAGAAGTGGAGAGAAACCCCTTGATCCCACAACCCTGAAATGGAGGAAACCACTGTTCAGAAACGTTCTGGTTTCAACCGCGGCTTCTAGGTCGTGCGAACAGATTCCGTCCATCCACGGTAGGGAAGCCAAATGCCAAGAGAGGTCAAGTGACGGTAAGGGCCAAGTGATCGGAAAGTGGCAGCCCAGAATAGGCTATTAAACAATGGTTTAAACATCTCAGCCAATTGGAAGAAAACCCCTCCCCTGGCCCTCAAGAAAGGTGTTCTGAAAATGAGCGCGTGCGGCTCTGCTTCATATTTAGCCGACCCCAACTCGGTTGCTTTCTGCGAAGCCCTGCTAAAAGTGACTAACTTTTATTGATTTAATACGGAAAACCCATTACAGTAGTTGGCAAAAAGTTAAAGTCCTAACATCCCTTGGCAACATGCAACGAAGATATCCAGAAGCTCCTGGGGCTTTCAATGGAAGTCTTTCTCTCGCTCGAGCGGAATTGGAAGACCCCTCGACCCTCCATTGGACACCCCACTGGAATGTTTGGGGGTCAAAAAACCAGGTTGGCAAAGTGCAAAGCAAATTCCTTTTGGAGGCCTCCAAAAAAGTGTTCAAGCCGCGGGAAGGTTGGTTCTACCGACGGTAAGCAGACTAGGCCCGGCGGTTGCTCCAGTCATGAGCATGGGGTGTGACCTGACGCAGCTTGAACATCCAAGTCACCCCCCCCCCCACCATCTTCCTGCACACGTTATATGGATAGATAGATAGATAGATAGATATTAGATAGATTAGATAGATTAGATAGATTAGATAGATTAGACAGATTAGATAGATTAGATAGATTAGATAGATTAGATAACTTAGATAGATTAGATAGGTTAAATAGATTAGATAGATTAGATAGATAGATAGATAGATAGATAGATAGATAGATAGATAGATAGATAGATAGATAGATAGATTGATTGATTGATTGATTGATTGATAGATTGATAGATTGGTAGATTGATAGATTGATAGATTGATAGATTGATAGATTGATAGATTGATAGATTGGTAGATAGATAGATAGATAGAGAGATAGATAGATTAGATAGATAGATAAATAGATAGATAGATAGATAGATAGATAGACTAGATAGATTAGATGGATTAAATAGATTAGACAGATTAGACAGATTAGATATATAGATAGATAGATAGAAAGATTAGATAGATTAGATAGATTAGATGGATTAAATAGATTAGATAGATTAGATAGATTAGATAGATAGATAGATAGATAGATAGATAGATAGATAGATAGATAGATAGATAGATAGATAGATAGATAGACAGATAGATAGATAGATAGATTAGACAGATAGATAGATAGATAGATAGATAGAAAGATAGATAGATAGATAGATAGATTGGATAGATTAGATAGATAGATAGATAGATAGATAGATAGATAGATAGGTAGGTAGGTAGGTAGGTAGGTAGATAGATAGATAGATAAATTAGATAGATAGCTAGATAGATAGATTAGATAGAGTAGATAGATTAGATAGATTAGATAGATAGATAGATAGATAGATAGATAGATAGATAGGTAGGTAGGTAGATAGATAGATAGCTAGATAGGTAGATAGATAGATTAGATACAGCGTCACGGGAGGGGTGTTGGGTGACAGGCTGCAGACGAGTGATGCTCAATTTTTGTCAATGTGCAGAACTATGTGTTTGGACCTTCCCTTGGCAACCGTTGCGAGGATCAGACACTTGAAGAGGCAAGCAGACAGGCATGACATGCGCATGCAATCGCCCTGTTTTGCATTTCTCCAATGTCGCACACCAGTACTTCACCTGCCAGGTTGAAGTTTTCTGCTGAACAAAGCAGGCAAATCTGCGCCACTGATCCAGGCCGTCAAAAGATTGGTAAGTGAGCAGAACTGCAGTGGCTTCAGCCCGATAGCCAGCCTCACTCGCGCACGGTCTGCCTCTAGCATCTCTTTGACCCAAGGCGCTTTCCCACTCGGCCTTTGCTGCGCGCAACGGCTGAAGGTCCTGACCGTCACGGGATCTTGCAGCTTTGCGGAAGACCTTACTGCAGGCTTCGCGTAGGGCTTGTGGATCAGAGTCTCGGTTGACGCCGGGTGCCACTTGGAGCAGGGCGGCTGCTGCCAAGAGGGCAGAGACAAAAGCGCGTTGGCATACTTGGAGGTGTGAATCCATGAGGAAGCACGAGAAGTAACACCGGACCGACCTATCCTAGCACGGACTTGAGCGTAGAACAGGCCATGTTTTCAGTTTAACAAGACCAGCTGGATGCTTTCAAGCATGTGGCGGTGGACATCAGAAGGACAAAAGTTTATGCCTCTTGATGGTTTCTGCAAAGCCGTGTGGATCACCCGCGGATCGAATTTCCAACTCCTTTTCATGTGGCAGGAGTGGGACGGTCAATTATGACCCTCTTTTAAATTTAAAATACTTTAAAGGCTTTGGAGTGTGACAATTCGACCGCGAATGACCCAGCAACAACTTGCAGGATTCTAGGGGGAAAGGGTTGCTTTTTCTGAGAAGGCCCAAGAGGCACAACTTTTGTCCTGGTGGTGTAGATTAGATAGATTAGATAGATTAGATAGATTAGATAGATTAGATAGATTAGATAGATAGATAGATAGATAGATAGATAGATAGATAGATAGATAGATAGATAGATAGATAGATAGATAGATTAGATTAGATTAGATTAGATTAGATTAGATTAGATTAGATTAGATTAGATTAGATTAGATTAGATTAGATTAGATTAGATTAGATTAGATTAGATTAGATTAGATAGATAGATAGATAGATAGATAGATAGAGAGAAAGATAGATAGATAGATAGATAGATAGATAGATAGATAGATAGATAGATAGATAGATAGATAGATAGATAGATAGATAGATAGATAGATAGGATTAGATAGATAGATAGATAGATAGATAGATAGATAGATAGATAGATAGATAGATAGATAGATAGATAGATAGATAGATAGATAGATAGATAGGATTAGATTAGATTAGATTAGATTAGATTAGATTAGATTAGATTAGATTAGATTAGATTAGATTAGATTAGATTAGATTAGATTAGATTAGATTAGATTAGATAGATAGATAGATAGATAGATAGAGAGAGAGAGAGAGATAGATAGATAGATAGATAGATAGATAGATAGATAGATAGATAGATAGATAGATAGATAGGATTAGATAGATAGATAGATACATGGATAGATAGATAGATAGATAGATAGATAGATAGATAGATAGATAGATGAGATATAGAGAGATATAGATAGATATAGATAGATATAGATGGATATAGATAGATATAGATAGATATAGATAGATATAGATAGATATAGATAGACATAGATAGATATAGATAGATATAGATAGATAGAGATAGATAGATAGATAGATAGATAGATAGATAGATAGATAGATAGATAGATAGATATAGGTATATGGCTATGGGTCAAAACCCAAATCGTACCCCTAGTGAACATCCCGATCCCCACTAAAATAGATTCGAAAATGGGTGGTGCACCTGTTGACCCACGGCCATATCTACATCAACATAACACAAGAATACTTCCCCCTCTCGTGTTTCCCCGCTGAGAAAATCGGAATGATGGGGGTCAGGAGAGGGGGGGGGTGGATCCGTGATTGCCGCATCTATGAAGGAAGGCTCTCCACAGTGGAAAATGTCATACCAAGTTTGGTCACTCCTAACTTTATCACTTTGAAGGGAGTCCCTTGGTATCACAGAAAGTTACCCTAAGACGATGTCCAAAAACATCCAAACTTTGCTTGTGCATCCAGTTGCCCTGACTCTTCAGAAGGTGAAGGGGAAACCAAAACGAGGTCCTTTGAGCCCTCTTTGCCACATCGAACAAATTACTAACCTGAACTACGGGCTCGCTACTGAGGTCATGAGAAATTTACCCGTGACCAAAGGCCTGCATGTTTCAACCGCTTCTGTCCTTGAACTTCTTCTGCTGCTTCCACACATTGTCCAGCATCACCTCCTCTTCCGTTTCATCCTCTAGGTACCTCACTTGCGACGGGAAAACCAAGGGTTGGGGCCCCTTCTGGGCCATGGAAAAGCAAACTCCAAAAACTGGCACAAAAAAAGGAAGCAACTGGGCCAAGTGTCTAGATTGGCCGACGTTGGTGGCAAAAAACATAGCTGGAACCTCAGAAATCTAGATTTGACAAACAACAAAGCGCCAAACAAGCCAGCAAAAACACACAAAACAAGAGAAACGGCACAACAACCTAGGCCATGTTTGTTGTTTCCCAAAAAAGCTGGGCCTTTTCGCTCGTGTTGTGTGGCTCCGAGCTGTCTCAAAGTGGGGCAAACTCCGAAATGGCAGGTTCCCTTCTGGTGTAAAATGAAAAACTGCCAAAAAGTGTGCCCTCGAAAAAGCACACACACACACACACACACACCAAATGGAACCCTGGTAAAATGGAAAGAAGGGCCCAAAACCTGCGGTCATGGAGTCCATATCCTGGTGGCTTCATTTTTTGACCCCCCCCCTTTCCGCGACTTTTCGCCGCGTCGCTGCACGGTGAGGTAGCCCTTTCCCAGGTTCTCCTGGCGGCTAACTGGGGTCCATCTCCAACGAAGGTCGCGATCCGAGTCCAACGAATCATCATGGACCCTCCAGGCAGGGCTTTGGGGAAGGGGGGGCTGTCCCTTAATGAGCTTAGGTGATCCTGGCTAAGGCCTTATTCAGTTATTAAGGCCGTATTCAGGGCGCATCCTTAGGTGATCCTGGCTTATCCTGGGATAGATAGCCCCCCCCATAGCCCCCCAGAAGATTCCATGGAATCAAGACCCGGTACTAAAATGGGCGTACTCCCAGAACCAGGGTTCAAGAATTAAGAAGGCGGAATTCCGCAACTATTTCCGGCTGACTGCCCCTTACCAACCTTCATCTACCCGGGTTTTGATTGTGGCTCACTGGGGTGCACAGAAAATATGAGGTGGATGGTTCGGCTTTCGCGAAGTCATACCGAAGCACGATTCGGCTTGAGCTCGCTGTACAGTAGGAAGCCCCGAAAGTTGGGGTGGAAAAAAACGCATCAGGGTGACTCGGGAAATGCGTCAGGAAACCGTACCCGAAAATGGTTCTTCGAGCAGTGGAAATCTGATCTTTTGGGAACGGCTCGGGCTGTTGGTTCCTGACTTTACACATGGTGGGTGTGTCTTAAAATCGGGGTACCCGCAAAATGGCTTCTGGTTTCCTGGTTTCCCTTTAAAACCCACCATTTTGGATTTGGGTCCCTCAACAAAAGACGAGCCACCCATGTGCCCTTGTGTAAAGTCTTTCTTTGTTTCTTTGCCATGGCTCGCCACAAGCAATCGAAGCGCGCACTTCCTTGGCTCAATTCCTTGAAAAGCCATCCTGAACATACCAAAGAACCAAATTATCACTAGTCTCTGACAAAGATTACTATTATATCAAACATTGTATGTATACATATATATATATACTCAAATGGGGCTTTGGGGTGTTGGGGTTTTGGAAACTTCAAGCCACACCTCACTGTGCCCCAAAGGGACTTCAGTTTCAGTTGGCAATGCAAGGGACTACCAAAAGGCTCGCTCCTGGACGATGCCGGTGTAGCGTCGTCCATCCTCCGCGCACTTGGCGACTACAAGGTCCCCCTTCTTGATGCTCGCTTTGGACTGCTGCCTCGGGACGTGTCCCAGATGCCGGGTGGATTTTTTCGGGGGGAAAAAAGACGGGGCATCCGACTTTTGTGGGGTGACTTTAAAGGAATTCCCTTCCCCAAAAAAAGTTGGAAAAAAGGGCGGAATCTACTGGGCAACTGGGTTTTTTAGACACGCCATGTATGCCGGGGGTGAAACCGGGGGGACTCGCCTGCTTTTCGAGGGTATCCCCTTTTTGTTCGGTGGTTTTTGAGGGACACCGAGAGGAAAACCGAGTCTCCGAAAAAGTGGGCGGCCTTGTCTTTCAGCCCAAATACGCCAAAGTGGTTCGGAGCGGCTCTAGGGTGTGGAGGTGGGCTGTTGGGGATACCACCTGGGCCGTATTTGTTTACTGGACGCCAAAGGGAAGCCAACAATTTTCTAGGGGTTGATTCCCCATTCTTTTCAGCCATCGTTCTTTCAAAAACCGGCCATGTCCTCAGGGTTTTTGGTGGTTTTCTAGAAAGAAGGATCTCTGGAAAGAATGGGGCAGTTCCCCCTAGAAATTTGGGATCCCCCCCCTTCAAAACAAACCCAACCTCTGTTTGTGTAGTTGCTAGCATTCGTCACCGATGAGTGCGTGCTGAAGGGGATGCCAAAAAAAACGAAGCCGGTGTGTTGTTGTACTCTTGTGTTTTGACCATCATTCAGGTGTGTCTGTTTTGAGGGTACCCTCCTTTTGGTTGGTTGAAAGGGTTCCGCCAGAAACCAACCGAGCATCGTTGCGGGGACCCCTTTTGGTTGGGCTGCCAGAGAGGGACCTTACAGAGTTCGCGGAAGGCTTCACTCTCAACAGCCCCAAGGGGATCCCCCCCCCCCCCCGAAAACGACCCTCCCATGTAGGAATTTGGGTTTGGCGGGCGCCGTGCAGGGGACTCCGTTCAGAGCTTCAAGGCATCCGAAATCAGACTCCTCACTGTGGATGGTTAGAAAAAATATCCACAGAACGCACCAACCATTTTCTTGGGGTTGTTTTTCCGATGTCCATTCTTTTCAACCATCGTTCTTTCCAAAACCCGGATCCGTTCTCAACCTGGGCTTCCGGAGGTTTTCTAGAAAGACTCGGATGCCTAGAAAGAATGGAATTGGAAGGTACCCTTAGAAGTAGGGCTTCATCCATCCCGACTGGTGCAGGAATTCTCCAAACCAAGACTTGCCCCTTTGGGACCCGCAAATTTACCAGGCCAACCTTTTGGGGCCACTCAAACCTTTTGTTGCGCTTCCTTGGCAAGATCAGGTCCGGTCGATTCGCTTTGGGCAAGCCGTGAGGAAACCACCCGTAACGGCGTCACGAAGAGTTTCCCCCAATCAAAAGTTGATACTGTGGATGAACGAAATCCTACACCACTTTCAAACCGTGGTTGAAACCATTGTGTGTTGGTATTTACGGGGGCTTCATCATAAACCAGGGTTTCTTAGATGGTGCGATCTCTGGATTTAGCAACCATCCACAGTATCACTTTGCTGGTCCATTGAAACGATTCACGCCTCGGACACCACCCCTCGAATGCTGCCCCACTGACGGTTGCGAAATCCGCTGCTCGCGCCACCGGCTGAAACCATGAAGTTGAAACCATTGGTTGGTATTTACCATTGGTTGGAATCATACTGTAGATGGTTGCGAAATCCATTTCGCACCACCTAAGAAACCATGGGTGAAACCATAATTTGTTGAGGTATGTACAGGAGAATCAGACCATTCCAGGGTTTCTTAGGTGGTGCGAAATGGATCTTGTCCATCCACTGTATCATTTCATAGGGTTTCTGAACGGCACGTTGGATGGAGTTCGCAACCACCCACAGTACCTCCACCATCCGATTTCAGCCGACCGAACCGAAAAACAAGAAGAAAAACGAGGAGAAAAAAAACACGGAGGCTGTTGGTACTTTCCTTGGGGTATCATAAACCATTCCATAGGGCGCATTGGCTTCGCAACCATCCACACCTCAACCACCCGAAAAAAAGAATCGATCCGAAGGCCTCAAGTCCTCGAGGTTGGCGGTGTCTTGGGCCTCGTCCTCCAGCCACACGATGTTGAAGGAGCCGTCGCCGTTGTCCTTCTTGATGATCACCTGAAGCGCTTTCCGGCTTTCCGGCGCAAAGGAAGGGCGGTCCGTTTTCAGATCCCCGGCTAAAAGTGAATAACTTTGAGTGGGTTGGATGAAAACCCCCACTAAACCCTAAAAGTCTAAAAAGCTAAGGGGATGGCTGGAGGGGAGAAGATCGCTCATGCCAGAAAGAGGTTGGTGAAACAGCGGTTGAAGCTGAAAACTGGCTTTGCCAAAGTCTTGGCCCGCTCAAATATATTTTTCTGACTTTGGTGCATCTTCAATCTGTCCGCAAATATCAGATATTTGTTGGGAGGACCCCCTTACCCCGGAGTCAAAACGATTAAAGGAGTCCACTTTTGTTTGTTCGGAACAATTCGGGCTACAGTATAATTGGATCCACGTGCTGTTCAGTTCCTTGAACAAGCCAAACAGGTTTCCGAACGAAGGAAGCCTTGTCATAGGTTACTTAACTCCCTGCGTATCCCCATCTCCCAAATGTCACTAAGACTCACTAAGACTCACCGTAGCTGAGCACTGAGCCCAGGATTTGGCAAGTGGGACCCCGGACCTTTGAGGAACACGGCTTGCTCAAATTTTGCGTAGCAAAGGTTGGATTCGTTGTTTCATCCCGGACTTGCTTTCCATTGGTGGCATTGGACTCATTTCCCTACAACAACGCACACTTGTACACTAGGGAATGGAGTCGTTTTTTAATCCCAGACTTGCTTTCCTTTTGCGACATTGATCTCACTTCCCTACAACTCACACTTGTAGACTCAGAGGGAATGAGGAGGCCACCACTCCAGGCTTGCCATTGGTAGCTTACCTGGAAGCTTGAAGCGTGCTGAATGCTTGTTCGGCCTGGGCCGCCCATGTGCTGTGTTTTTGAGTGGTGATTGAGAGTTCCTGAGTGCTACTGAGTGCTGAGCTGGGATTCCAAAATATGGTGTTTCAGGTTGTGATTGAGTGTTGACAGACCCGTGACTGCCCGTGACCCCCCGTGACTCCCCCCACAAACCCCCTCCTGAGTGCTACTGAGTGCTTACTCACAATGCGCTGTTTTAGGTTGTGATTGAGTGTTCCTGAATGCTACTGAGTTCTGGCTGAGTGCCACTGAGTGCTGCTGAGTGCTGCTAAGTCCCTTTTGACTGCTACTGAGTGCTTGCTAAATTCTAATGAGCTTTTGCTTATCGATACTGAGTGCGTTTGAGTGCCGCTAGGTCTGCATCCGCTGATGTTCAATTCACAGGTGTTCAGTGTGCGGCGCAGTTGCAGCACAAATAAAATGACCGTTAAGCTAATCACAGTACACATAGGAGTCATTTCGGTTCCAACTACTCAGCAGGCTCAATAGCACTCGTGATCAGTTTTGCGTAGTGCCGAGCCTTGCTAACACTTACCAAGCACTACTAAGCCTTACTAATGAGCCCAAACTGCAACATGAATGTGCAATTTCACATCTGGGCAGGATACGGGGGGCGGGGGGTGAATTAAGCTATGATTGTGTTGCCGAACATAGAAACAACTCACACAGCGATGGTCCGAAACCGATTGACATGTGCTTCGGATCATAACATGGTTACAAAGCTTTCGACAGGCCTTAACATAGGTGGCCTTTTGGAAAAATAGATGGCCCTGGCAAATGGAACAAAACCCATCTAAACGATTGGAACCCATCTATTCTTAACCAAACTGACCGATCAAAAGGACGTCTATGGGCCTTAATCTCCAGCACACACACACACACACCCAAAAACTCCGCGGCTACCGTGGACAACAGGAGTGGTGAGTGTTGCTTGATGCGCTAGGGCTCTCATCATTTTGTGGAAACAAATAAGGCCACCCCATCTTGGGGAATATTGTAGGTCAGAACCAATGGTACCATTTTGGGGTAGGTGCACATTTTAGTCTGTTTTAGTGGGGATTGGGATGTTCACTGGAGGTACAGGATTTTGACCCATGGCCATATGTTTCAAGAGACCACCATCTAAAGAAGGGCCTCCCCCTAATTTTGGGAGGGAAACAAACTTGGAGGTGTCTTAAAATGTGGGAAGCCTCTAAAACGGGTGGCTTCCGTTAGTGTCCATTTAAGGCTGCACACAGAGACAAAAAACAATCAGTTGATCGTAGATACTCAGTCACTCGCACACATGGCTCAGTGCGCATTGGCTTTGACCGAGCGAGTCTCTCTGGTTCGAGGGCACTGGGCCCTCCACGTCCTCTCCACCGGGGAAAAAACAAAACTGGGAGCAGTGTCGCGTTGCCAAAGGGCGCTTCCCTTCCAACACAACCAGGGTGCCCTCAAAACGGACACCATCGATGTTTCCAGCAATCCATTTGTCCATATCGGACGTTCAACCGACACGCCCACAACCCACAAACTCAGATGGAATCAAAGCGGTGTCTTTCTCATCGGGGACCCCCAAAAGGGGGTTGGTTCCTTTTGGCTGGCCTTATAAACCACCCAACGGAGTCCACCATTGAACACTTTGGCCGAGCCTTTTGAAAATAAGAGCGATCCTGAGAAACCAAATGAGGCTTTGCAAAATGGCCCCTGAAAAAGGCCAGGGTTCTCTGTCCAAGCAATGCATTTGTCCTCTTGGAATCCCTGCAAAATCGACAAAAAAAAGACACACCCACCAAAAAACGTGGTTGCTTTCCACCCAAAAAACACGCCCTCCGGGAAACGGGAAGAACATCGGCCACCAAAAAGGCGGCGGCTTTCCACCCAAAAAAAAAAAACAAGCCCGGCGTTTTTTTTCCTCCACCGTTTCCTCCAAAAAAAAACACGCCGGCGCCCTCCAGCGAAAACGGCGGCGGAGTTCTTCGGTCCCAGCGGCGGTGTAGAACCGCTCGTCCTCGTGGAACTTGGCCAAGGCCAGCTGCCCCGCCTTCGCTTCGGGGCGAAAGCCGCGGGGCGAAAGCCGCGAAAGCCGCGAAAGGCGCGAAAGGCGCGAAAGCCGCGAAAGCCGCGGGGCGGTCCTGGTGGTTTCTTGCCAGAAGCCGTAGACAATTTCCCAGGCAGCGGCATAGGGCGAGTCCCGTTCTCTAAGAACCCAGGAACTGTAAGGAGCCCGAAAGAATTCTAAAGGGCCCTAGGCGCTCGGAAGGGGACAGGGGAAGCCGTTTTAGGGGAATTTCCGGTAGGGGTTCTTAAGGATTTGATCTAAGGAAAGCTAAGGAACTCTGAGGAAGCCTACAGAACCCTAAGGAGCCCTAAAGAACCCTAGGACTCCATCCCGCCCAACCTGGAACGCACGCCATTGCCATTGGAAGTTCCAGTTCCGTCTTGAGACAACCTAGAAATCCCCTGGGTGTGTTTTTTCTTGTTCTTGTTTTTTGTCGTAGATCCATTGTGTTTGCAGCGAAGCCTCTACGTTGGGCTCAGCATGTTGAGCGCTTCTCTTTCTTTGTGAAACGGAGGGGAGGGGGAGGGGGTGTCCCTAATCTTCAAGATGTCACCTTAGTGGACCCGGGTTAGACAAGGAATGGAGTCCATTGTCACAAATATGGAGTGGATGTCCCACGCGAAACCAGTTCTCCATTGCAGCACTGTATGAGAAACTCTTTGTGCACAGAAATCTATATATATATATATGGTACCCTTCTGCCCGGGACCTACCTGTTTGACGAATTCACTGGTATTTGCAGTGTTATTTTTCTAATATATATATATATATATACCTCAGTATTGCCCCCCAACTGAAAATAGAAGCTTTGGATTTCGGTCGACATTTAGAGAACCTGCAAACATGCTTCCATACGGGATACCTGGTCGGCTTCCTTCAAAATCGCTTAGTCTTAGGACATGGTTGTGGAAATGGATACTGCTTTCTATAGCGCATTGCAGATTCGATTGGATCGCCGCTTTGACCATGCTGTCTTGTTACCGACCCATATCTAAAGGCTTGCTGCTGTTCATCTCCCACCAAAAGATGCCTTTCCCACACATCGTAAAGTGGGTAACCAGGAAACAAAGGCATATAAAACCAGGGCTTCTGTTTCCTTTTGGCTTCCCCCGAAAAAACACGGTGAGCACCCGTATGAACCGGGGGAAGGACCATGAGAGATTGGCATCGGGAAGGTGATCAAAGTGGGTGTCTTTTTTGGGGTACCCCACGATTGGTTGGCTTAAAAAGGACACCACCAAAAGGAAAACCAAAGCCGATTTTGTGGGTCCCCTTAAAAAACGACACACCCAAAACCTGGACTTGGAACACCAAAAACAATGGGCTTTCTCTGACAATCTCCACTTGAACCAACCTAAGGGGTGCCAAGCCTCAAAGTGGCTGGATGGCATGTGTAAATTCCCAAATGCGGTTGGGGATCAATCAACAGGAAAACCCTCCCCATCCGCAAAATACTGTGGGTGGACAAAATCCTGCACCACCTAAGAAACCCTGGAATGATGATTCTCCTGTAAATACCAGCAAATTATGGTTTCCCATGCTTCAAAGTGGTGCAGGATTTCGTCCATCCACAGTATGGTGCTAAATCAGGAACCCCAGAATGGTTCCCCTTGGTTTCCCAACGACCGAGCCCAAAATGGGCTACCCCCAAAAAAACGACACGCCCATACTACACTCTTTCTGGCCGAAAAAGAAACCAGGGTGTCCGGGGGGAATAGACAGGGTCTGCCAACTTTGATAAGAGCATCCGAAGCCAGACAGTTTTTCCCACCAAACCAAAAAAAGGTGGCAAACTGGGTCGTTCCTTTTGCCAGAATGTGGTTTAAAGGTCGTGCCATGCTTTTGGTTGAGTTCAATTGAAAGCCCTTAACGGCGGTTTGGTCACAACAGACCAGCCATGAGGAATGCTTCCGCGTGTCCAAGTTTGGTGGCTCTCCGAAAATTTTAAACAGTTGCCATTCAGGTCAGAACCCAAAGAACAGCAAACCACTCTCCACCCCCGTCCCCCCAAAAAAAATAGAATAAATAAATCGGGGCCCACCCACCAAAATCCCTGCGGGGTGGAGGTTTCACGTGGCAGCAAAGCGCCTTGAAGTCTGACTCGGAGGACGCTGACTTGGAGCTCTTCTTCGGCTTCTGGCAAGCGGTTTTTGGGCCGATCGATCGCGCGCCCAAGCGAAGCTGTTTAGTTCTTGACCTGTTGTTTTGTTTTGTTAACCGGTGCTCAGGGAAACCAAGAAAAAAAAAAACTTTTTTGGGGGTTGCTTCGGGAAACCAAGCGGCAAAAAAAAAAAACGTCTTCTTGCGATCGGTGCGAGAAGTAGGAAATGAGAGTCATGGAATGAACCAGAGATAAACCATCTCTTGCTGGTTGTCTTTACTCGGGGACCAAAGCCTGGGTTCATTCCCTGCTGAGAACCAGCAAGTCTACGATAGTCTAAAGTATCTACGCTCCCAAAAGAAGGCACCGAAGTGCCTTCTAAATGCGCGAAGATCAAGTTTCTCTTCGGAAGCGACCTCCTGTTCCCTGCGAGAAGTGTCAAAACATGGTCGCGTAACATCAGAATCTGATCTGGGCTGTGCTCAGATCCCCCGCCAGAAGTTTAACTTTTAGTGGTTACATGGAAATCCCCACTAAACACTAAAAGGCTAAAAAGCTAAGGAACCGGATGGCTGGGAGCCACCAAGTGATGTCATGTGTAACTTGCAGTCGGTGCCCTCGTGCTTGTTGCTCGTGAACCAAGGCTCCGTGAACGAACCTTCCGCGGCGTGTTGGGCCAGGACTTGCAGGTGGCACCAACACGAGCCCCGCAAAAGGCAGGGGCCAAAAACGGGGGAGCCCCCAAACCTGGAGAAAAGAAAGTCGGAAGGGGCGGGTGGGGGCAAAAGTGGGGGGCAAAAAAAAGGTCGCCTCACGCCTTTCAGCTGAGGGAACTGGTATTCTCGTCTTTAGGGAAAAGACATGCTTGGCTGGTACCACAAAGGAAAATAGAAAGGCAGACCGAAGCCATTTTGGGGGGTCTGCTGCAAAAAAAAAAACGCACCGCCTCCACTTCCGCCTCCTCCTCTTCTTCCGCCTCCTCCTCTTCCTCCGCCTCCTCCTCCTCCAGCTCCTCCTCCTCCTCCTCCAGCTCCTCCTCCTCCTCTTCCTCCGGCTCCTCCTCCTCCTCCAGCTCCTCCTCCTCTTCCTCTTCCGCCTCCGGCTCTCGCTGGGGTCAATCAACCGGGGTTGGGTGGGGGAAGCTGAGTGTCCAAGCCCTTGCCGGTTCTTGGACCTTTCTTTTGCATTTTGGCTTATCCCAAAAAAGCGGATCGACAAATGAGAATCTTTCCTCTTGGGGAAGAGAAAGGGCTCGGGTCCAATTGGGACCCTTTCCTTTGGGGTCGAACATATTTGGGTTGTTCCAACAAATCTTCAATCGTCAAAAATCCTTGTGCCGACATATTGTTCAAGAATCTTTGGGTCGCGTGTCTTCTTGAGCAGGGGTCCCCCAAAAGAGTGTTTGTCAACTTTTGAGTCGCCCTTGACAACCATTGGCCCTGACAAGCAAGCTCCCGGTGTGGATGGACGAAATTGCACCAGTTGGGATAAGTGATTTGCCAACCCGTATTCAAGTCAGGTTTCATGCAACTCAGCTGCTGTGTTTTACGCGAATGTTGCAACCATCCACAGCAGGAATCGGGTGGGGAAACGCTGGCACCTACGACTTGGTTCATTTGCTTGGACCATATTTTCAACCAGGCAAGCAGGAGATTTCGAAAAAAATGGTCCCCCGCTTACTCCGGCTATGGAAACCTACTTACCTGACGTGGACAAGCAACAGCCAACCGCTTCCCAGAGCTTCATCCATCCTAACTGGTGCCGATCGATTCGCGTGCATCCGGACCCCCAGAGGGTCGATCGGTCTACTCACAAGTGGACCTAAGGAACAGGGCTGTGGTTGAAATGGAATCCACGAATCTGTGATACAACAAAAAGGGCCTCCCAAAGACCAACCCCCCATATAAAGAGGTCCCTTGTATCACAGAAGTGGGGATAAACCCCTTGATCCCACAACCCTGACATTAAGCCATCTTGCATTTGGGGCTCGTTTTCTCTCAGATGCCCAGTGGCCAACGGGAAAAAAAAGTACTTCTCTGGCCGGCTGAGCTTAAAGGGGAACCCTTACCCAAAACAAAAAAGGGGGGCAAAGAGTCGGCGGAATCCACGCAGGGTCCGTTTTGGACCTGTTCGAGCGGCCCAGACAGCCGAACCCGTGAGCCAAAAGATGGCTCGGTTTGGATCGGCACCTCGTCGTCCTCCTCTAGCCTGGGTCTTTGAAAGAAAACCCCCGAACCCGGGAGTCAGGTGGTCTGCCCGCTAGGCTATGTGTGGGTGCAAAATTGGGTAACCCCACGATGGGTTACCCTGGCAAGTGGAATGGACCAAAACCTGCGGTCCATATCCTGGTGGCTTAATTTTGACCCATACCCATGTCTTGAAATAGGGCGTCTTATCTGTCTTTGCGGCTTGCCAAGTGAACTGAAAATAAACCCCTCACCTAGGCTATGTCTTGAATAGGGAGTCTCAAAATAGGAATCCAAAATGGGTGGTTGGATTAGCTGTGGTTTCCCTTTAAACCAACTCGAAGGGTACCCTTCGCCTCAAAAAAAGACACAGCCAGAGTCTGACGGTTGTCTGAATTCCTTGTTCCGGAAACCGCCATCTTCGAGAAGAACAAACTGACTTTCGCATAGGTCAACGCTTAGACCAACAGATCTTCCCCTTTATAGGACGACTCTCATAGGAACCTGCCAAATGAGTGGTTTACCAGTGGTTTCCCTTTAAACCAACCCCTCAAAGGCTACCCTTCACCTCAAAAAAAGTACTTGACACACCCAGCGAAAACGTTGACCCAGTGGCCGCTGGATCAGCTCGGCCTTGCGGCCACTCACCTTGAGCCCGCGCTCCGCGAGCATCTCTTTGAGCTCGGCAACCTGACCATCGAGCGCGCGGCGCGTGCGAGTGCGCGCGGGCCCTCGCACGCGAGCGAGCGCGTGGGCGGTGGACTAAATGTTGCTCCTTTTCTGAAGCGATCGGTGCGGTAAGCAGGGAATGTGGTTGAATGACCCCAAGGGGTTTATTCAACCACATTCCCTGCTGATGGCACCGATCGCAGGTTTTGCCTTTTGCCCTCCTCTCTTTCTGAGGCTAGCCTGTGTTTCCCGGTTTTTGCCCAAAAAAGGACACCCGTCGGACACCCCGAGGAAAATCGAAGCCATTTTGAAAATGGGGTATGTTTCTACAGGGAAACCCCGACGGAAAGAGACAAGACCCTTTTAGATTCGGGAGATGACAGTAGTTGCTTTGACCTTTTGGGGGTACTGTGGATCGACGAAATCCGTTTCGCGCCACTTCGAAACCATGGTTGAAACCATTGTTGATTGGCATTTACAGGGGGATCAACCCAGGGTTTCTGAACAGTGGTGTGTTTTATGGATTTCGCAACCATCAGTAGAAAAGCCATGTGCCACCCCAAAAGGTCCACAGGGCGACTGCCGTGACAAGAAGCAGCGAGCGTCGGCGAGCTTTGAAATTCGCACGGCGCCACAGCGAGAGCGATCCGACACGCACGATCCCCGCAGAGGGTTTGTCGGCCGCGTAGAAAGTTCGCACGGCGCCACAGCGAGAGCGCTCCGACACGCACGATCCCCGCAGAGGGTTCGTCGGCCACGTAGAAAGTTCGCACGGCGCCACAGCGAGAGCGATCCGACACGCACGATCCCCGCAGAGGGTTCGTCGGCCACGTAGAAAGTTCGCACGGCGCCACAGCGAGAGCGCTCCGACACGCACGATCCCCGCAGAGGGTTCGTCGGCCACGTAGAAAGTTCGCACGGCGCCACAGCGAGAGCGCTCCGGCACGCACGATCCCCGCAGAGGGTTCGTCGGCGACGTAGAAAATTCGCACGGCGCCACAGCGAGAGCGCTCCGACGCGCACGATCCCCGCAGAGGGTTCATCCTCCCAGCGCCCGCCAGACCTGCCCCCGGCTAAGAAAGAAGATAGAATTAAAGGCTACGAGCTTCGGCTGGGTAAGCTAGGCTGTGTAAGTCAGGCTGCGTAAGCTAGGCTGCGTAAGTCAGGCTGCGTGAGCTAGGCTGCGTAACTCAGGCTGCGTAAGTCAGGCTGCGTAAGTGAGACTGCGCAAGTGAGGCTGGTAAGTGAGGCTGCGTAAGTCAGGCTGCGTAAGTCAGGCTGCGTAAGTCAGGCTGCGTAAGTCAGGCTGCGTAAGTCAGGCTGCGTAAGTCAGGCTGCGTAAGTCAGGCTGCGTAAGTCAGGCTGCGTGAGTCAGGCTGCGTGAGTCAGGCTGCGTAAGTCAGGCTGCGTAAGTAAGTCCCGCTGCGTAAGCTAGGCTGCTTAAGTCAGGCTGTGCAGTCGGCAACCGTTTTTTCCAAAGAACCCTTCGCGATGCTTTCGGGAAATGCTATTCTTAACCAAAATGAAAGGCCTCTGCTCCCCCAAGAGGACGTGGGGGGTGTCCCTTTTTAGGGCACTACTGCGGGACTACTGGGGGAGCTAGCACCAGCTGGATGATTCATAGCATCATTTACAGGGGAATCAGACCATTCCAGGATTTCTTAGCTGGTGCAGGATTTTGTCCATCCACAGTACTGTACTTCAGATCCTCTTAAAGGAAACCCCCAGTTGGATGCTTCATACTGTGGATGGACGAAATCCGTTCGCACCACCAAAGAAACCATGGTTGAAACCACAAGGTTTGTTGGTATTTACAGGAGAATCAGACCATCCCATGGTTTCTCAGGTAGTGCGAAATGGATTTTGCAACCATCCACAGTAGGTAAATATTTCCAGTAGTGAAATCGATTCCCTTTAAATGAAAAATAGTCTTTACCAAATGGAAGAAGGGGTCTTGACAGGGAATCAGACCATTCCAGGGTTTCTTAGGTGGTTCGAACGGATTTCGCAACCATCCACTGTCCATTCCAACTCGACCGCGTCTTGAAGAAAAAGCAAGAGGGGAAACAACCAGGGGAAAATGAAAACCATTCCCACCCAAATGGAAAATTCACGCCATTCGGCTTGTCGAAGCCTTGAGGCTGCTGTACTCCGCCGCTCGGGCCAAGTTCTGCAGCCTCTCCACCGCCTGGCGCATCGAAACGAGGAGCCCCTTGGGGTCGAACCCGAGGAAAGCGATCCTTTTTTTGGCTGTCTTCTACCCGTTGTTGGGGTCGTCGAGAAGCTCGAACCAAAGGAAAACGACCCATTGGTGAAAAGGTTCTGTTTATGTGATTATCTATTTATTGAGGGGGGGGAGGCAACCCAATTTTGAGACCAAGATAAACCGGATTCGCTCTCCCTAAATCCCGACTAAAAGGGGTCTTTCCGCCATGTTGAGAAATTTCATATTCATTGTGTCCCCAGCTGACATGGGAATTTGGTGAGCAACCTTCATTTCCTAGTGGCAATTCTGTGAGTGTGCCCAATCTCCTCCCTTTGTTACAGTACCGTTGCTGAATGACACATAGTTCGAACATGTGACGCGGAAACCACAAGTCAACAGGAGTCTCAAAATACTTGGAGACACTTTTCCGGCGGGATTGAGCCTGCTTTTTGGACTGCCCATTTTAGAAAATAATTAGCATGCCCGATGCCAAATGATGATTGTGGTAGAATGTATGTTCCAGTTTGAAGACGCCCGATGGTTAATTAATAATAATAATAATAATAATAATAATAATAATAATAATAATAATAATAATAATAATGATAATGATAATGATAATAATAATAACAATAATTACTAATAATAACAAACAATAATAATAATAATAAAGATAAAGTATGATCGCATGAAGAAATAGGCGTCCTGCCTTAGCTTGCTGCCTGTAAAAGAGGCACACTCACATCTGCACAAGTTATAGAGGGGTTCGTATTGATGCTGAGCCATCATGGGCCCGATGTTGGGCGATTTCAACGAAACCCCCCAGTAAACCAAAAAAGTCCCCAAGTAAACGCCTTCATGGGTAAGCAGGTTTGACTTGAATCGGTGAGCGCGTGAACTAAAAAGAAACAAGTGCAGAAGGCCAGCTGAACACACCGTTCACGTGCAGCTTTGGCTGCCTATGAAACCCGTACGAACGCTTCATAAGACCTCATTGCCATGAATTAACGAGGAATGAAGTACATCAATCCTCGCCGAATTCTGATGTCCACCAGGCAGCCCCAGCTAAAATTCACACCCGTGAAAACAATGTTTGATTTCTTCCAACACTGGCCCGTGCACAGACCCGAGTTTAGGTGCCTCAAAAACAAAACACCCATTTAGGTTTCCCGTCAAAGGGGTCTATTGGACCCCGGTAAGAACCAGAGATGCCAACTAACATGATTGAACCTACCTTGCCCCGGTAACCAGACTTGGATCTGCGGTATGTCTTTGAGACTCCTTTCGGGGTCCAAGGAACTTGCTTTTTTGAATCGCGGTTGAATCCTCCAACATCCGAGATCATGAAACAAATATGAGGTGCTCCCAGAAAAAACATGTCCTGAGAGGGGATGTTTTTGCCACCTTTTGTGGAAAATTGTTCGACCCCCTCGTAGTAAAGGATTCCTTCTTGAGAGGGGTCGCCAATTTTCTCACGTCCCTTCTCCACATTGCCACGAAGCCTGGCGTTTCGGGGAAGACGAGTTTCCTCCCTTATGGCAACGTGCGAATGGGCAAGTCTGCGAAGGGGTCCGTCCTTCTTTTTTTTTCCGTTTGGCACCCGTTCTAATTAAAGGCAAACCAAAAGGAAAACCGAAATCCATTTTGGAGATGTCCAACCTTAGAAACACGAGCCCAACTCCTGACAATTGGCTAATCCATCCATCCAAACGGGTTCCTCGGCTTCGCAAACCGAACCAAAACCGAACGTCTCGCGGGGGCAACTCGTAATCAAAACCTGGCATAAGAATGAGCCCGGAACCATGTAAACAATTCAAAAGGCGGAGCACAACTCACTTCCGATCGAGTGGACTGGCCCAAAAACAAACTTGTTGGCCGCTATAATGGCAAAGAACCTCCCAAATACAGACACACCCATAGCCGACCAAAGGGCCAGGGTCATGAAATCCGTGCAAATCGAAAAAAAAAAAAAAAAAAGGGAAAAAAAAAAAAAAAAAAAGTAAGGGGACCCGAGTCCCCCCCAAACTCTGGACCGAATCGCTCGTTCTTCGCCAGAAAATGGCCGCTCCCGCGGTGCGGCCGGGCGGCTTCAGCTCGACCCGCAAAATGGCCTCTGTATCCCTGGCAGCTCGATCGAGCGAGCGAGCGAAAAACGGACGGAAGACGCAACTCTCTCAAGCCGACCTTACCCTTCCTCCCACCAGTTGGATACTTCATACTGTGGATGGTTGCGAAATCCTCTTAGGCACCACCGTTCAAAAACCCTGGAATGGTCTGATTCCAAACGTAAATACCAACAAACCTTGTGGTTTCAACCATGGTTTCTTAGGTGGTGCGAACGGATTTCGGCCATCCACAGTAGCATCTGTGGGAGGCGCCCCGGAAGATCGATTCCCTCTTCAACGGACCCTCTGTCAGGTGCCATGTTCGTGGGACGGAGTGTAATAGAACGGGTGGCCTCGTCCTGTATTAGCTCGGGAATTTCCCCCCCCCACAAAAAAAATAATAATGCCGGGGTCCTTTTGGTGTCCCCAAAAAACAAACATCCAAAAAAGGATCCCGCAAAAAAAAACACGCCCAATCTCTCCGAACCACTTTTAACAAGCGATTCTATTTGGCTTCGGAGAGAAGGTGGTTCTAGCTGGCAACCATCTTGGTGCCCGATGTCAATTGGGTTTAAGCTGTTTGCCTGGACTTTCCGCCGGAGGCAAAAGCATCCACGACGGATGCGTGACTCAACATGTCCGTGTCTCTGTGACCTGCTTCTTTTTTGAGGGCGAAACCCC
The DNA here is from genome assembly GCA_963377175.1 of Effrenium voratum. Classification (NCBI taxonomy): domain Eukaryota; class Dinophyceae; order Suessiales; family Symbiodiniaceae; genus Effrenium; species Effrenium voratum. Next base: position 1,110,995 of record CAUJNA010000846.1, read on the forward strand.
ATTGAAATTGTCCCCCACTTTTGGAGGTTCCAACCAGTGAAACGGGTTGAAGAATTGCCAACTTTTGTAGGTTCACTTTAGAGGATGTGGGGAAAGCCTGTCTTTGGCCTATTCAAACACCGTGGTCACAATCTTTCTGAACACGTCCGCACCCTCCATTCCCTCCCTCTCCCGTGTTCTTCCAAAAGAGATACCCTTATGCTCTCTCTCTCTCTCTCTCTCTCTCTATCTCTCTCTCTCTCTCTCTCTCTTTGATTTGCCATCCAAAAAATAAGGTTCGGCACCAACCCCCTTGTGTGGGCGGTCATGGCTCACACAAAAGGAATCCCTACAGTTGTCTACAATCGGGGGATGACCATCCCTGCCAACCCCGAGCAAAGGGTTCTTTGACCAGCTAAAACGTGTGAAACAACCGGGCTCCTGCATTTTCATTGACAAGGAAACCGAAAACAAGGGGGAAAAACAGAAGGAAAAAAACAGAGAAGACTCCCTCAACCCTTCGCGCTTTAAGCCAGCTTTCATAAGCCTTTAGCTGCCCCACCCGCGTCTCAACCCCCCTGAACAACGCGTGCCCATAGGTATCCTTGTGGGGCAAATAGATTGCCCTGGTAGATAATTAAACCACCATGTAAACCAAGACAATCTATATTTCGACCAAATCAAACAAAAAAGACACCTATGCGCGTGCCAACTCTCGCAGAACATTTCGCCTGGCGCATGGGGGACATCCCCAGGAAGGCCATGGATGTGCCAGCCACAGCGGCCAATGCAAAAACCTGACGTCGACCGCGCCATTCGATGCGGCAAAACCGGGCGGGAGCCGGCCTGCTGGAAAAAAAGGGGGCAAATGGGCCCAAAGGTCGAAGTTCGCAAGGGGTCTTGAAAGCGTAAAACAAAAACAATAACAAAAAAACACACAAAAACCAAAAAAAAAGCAGGGGGGTCTTAACACTGCAACCTCCTTGCTTGGCGGGGTCTTGGCTCGCCAAACGAACCTTCAGACTGGATGTCATCTCCCCGGATCCTTCTCCGAGGTGCTTCCGCCCACTGTGGAGGGTGGCTTTCATCCAGACATCGCGCCGTTCGGAAACCCCAGCGTCTGATTTGCCCCATCGTACCAACAAAGCGTCTAGTGGCATTCCCGTGTAGTTCATTTCGTGGTGCCAAAGAGCATGTCCCTAAGAAACTTCCCCAACGTTTAAAAAAAAAAAAAAAGAAGAAAAAAAAAGGAAAAACAAGTTATAATATGATACCTGCGGCCCGAAGCCCGGCATGCGTATCCCGGCAAGATCCGTGTAGCTTGACATGGGGGGGGCGTGTCTTTTTTTGACTTGACTTGACATGGGGCGTGTCTTTTGTTGGCTTTAGAAAGGAAACCACAAGGAAGACCACCATGCACCATCTGTTCGCATTTGTTTTCGGGGACAACGGGCAAAACCATCATTGGGTCACCCCTATAAGCAAGACACTCAATTGAGTGGAATATTGGATTTTCTTAAAATTGGGGACCCTCCAAATTTGCTGGTTGTCTTTTGAAAGACACTCAATTGAGTGGAATATGGGATTTTCTTAAAATTGGGGACCCTCCAAATTTGCTGGTTGTCTTTTGAAAGACACTCAATTGAGTGGAATATGGGATTTTCTTTAAAATTGGGGACCCTCCAAATTTGCTGGTTGTCTTTTGAAAGACACTCAATTGAGTGGAATATGGGATTTTCTTTAAAATTGGGGACCCTCCAAATTTGCTGGTTGTCTTTTGAAAGACACTCAATTGAGTGGAATATGAGATTTTCTTAAAATTGGGGACCCTCCAAATTTGCCGGTTGTCTTTTGAAAGACACTCAATTGAGTGGAATATGGGATTTTCTTAAAATTGGGGACCCTCCAAATTTGCTGGTTGTCTTTTGAAAGACACTCAATTGAGTGGAATATGGGGTTTTCTCAAAATTGGGGACCCTCCAAATTGCCGGTTGTCTTTTACAAAAAGACACACGCTAAAGAAGAGAAAAGACCGCTGGGAGCTCGCGTGAATCTGTCAAAGCGATCTGGAGCTCATGGACTCATGGACGCGGTGATGGTTGCTCATTCCCGGTAGGGTACGGTGCAGATCTTGGAAGTAAACCACACACCTGGGCCCGTTTTCGGATCCGGTTGAAGTGAATGACTTTTGGTGGGTGAAATTTGGTCACTACCACCAAACACTAAAAGGCTGGAAAGCTAAGGCATCCATGGAGAATGTCAGCTGGGCGTTTGCGTTTTCCAAGGCTGCATGTTGCACACGGGCGCCAACTTTGGGGCGAAGCCCAAAGCGGGAGACTTGGCCGGGTTCAAACAACCTTTAAAACAAACTGGGTTCATGTAACCTAAAGCTTGTCATCATATGTTCATGCATGTGTATAAACATTAATTACCTAAAGATTGTCATCTAAATTGGGTCCTTGCCTTTGTTTTAATGGGGGTTGTTGCCATGCCAACGATCTTAAGGCGCCCTGTTCGGGGCTTCCCGTTTTCAGATCCCCCTGCAAGTTGGAAAAACTTTGGGTGGGTTAAATAGGGAAACCCCACCACTAGACACTAAGAAGCTAAAAGAAGCTAAGGAACCGGATGGCTGGGCTTGCCACCAAGTTTTCTGGAGTGAGTGGAAACCGTCTATTTGGGTCGGCTCCCCAAATCGAAGAGCCAACTTTGCCCTTTGACTCGCAAGCGGGAGGCCCTTTGACTCGCAAGCGGAGCCTTCGAACAAATGGCGAAGCCATGCGGATACACATCATTTCCCCAAGCGATCGGAACCCGTCCAATTGAAAGAGAGTCAATCTCCTTTTCCAAGGGGATATCACTCAGAAATGGAACCCTCATAGGAGCAAACAAAACATAAAACCCATCTAAACCAGTCACACCCGTCTATGTCTAATCAAACCAACCTATAAAGGACACCTTTGCTCATGGTACAAGAGTCTTGCTCTGCTAGGAAAGCGGGTTCTCTCACGTGGATTGGCCGAAAGAAAACAAAACATTGTTTGTGCTTGAGCATGAGCTTCCCAACTAATGTTGACCCCATATTAATCAACCCCAGAGTATTTTTTCGGGTGGGCCCCTCCAAAAGCGGTCTGATTCCCCCCTAAGCCCAGTTGGACACCCTCCTATTAATAGCCTGGGCTTGATTAATGTCAGGTCAACATTATGCTCCATGTCTTTGGTTTGGTTTGTTGTTGGTATGTTGAAAAGGTTGGGTGACCCGGTTGAATGGGTGACTTTCTTCACTGGCCCCAGGTATTCCTCAGTCGCACCGTGGATGGACGAAATCCTCCCCCACGTTGAAACCATGGTTGAAACCATTGTTTGTGGGTATGTACGTTGGGGAATCATCGCTCGGGGCCAGTGAAGAAAGTCGCCCATTCAACCGGGTCCTATCACAACCGCTGAACGCGAGGGTTTTCCATCGCTCTCTCTCTCTCTCGCGCCTTCCCAGCGCGGCATGGCCTCCACTTTGCACCTGGCAACTTCTTGAGATCAACGAGAAATCCGCGTTAGCTTCAATGAGATCAAATGAACTGGAAATTGGAGAGCGTTGAGATCATCCACTTTCATTTGAGATCTCCCTTTGTCTCTGGCTACTTTGAACCCTAATCAACGGAAATGAACTGTGCTTTAGGGTTCCGATTCGCCCCCGCGAAAAGAATGGCCCAAGGCGACCCAATTTGGATGATACTAAGCCCAGTTGTTTGCATGTTTTTTTTTGAAATTCAGGGTATGGGTTGGTCTCAAAGAAGAAGCCCTCAAAATGTGTGTTGTTTCTTTGCCCCAAACGAGACACTCCCAACATGGGAGCGACCCTTGCCCCTGGTCAATGTGAAAGCCCGTAAACCGAAGGTGTGTTCATCTGTCATAATCAAACCCGGTATTAACATGGTATACCCAGAAACATGTGTTAAAAAAAATAAGAAGGCGGGCTTTTTTTTCCGCACAGATTTATGGTTGGCATTGTCCCTTACTAACCTTCATCTACGCAGGTTTTGATTGCGGCTCATCCTTTTCTTTCAATGAGTTTAAGGGCAAGGGTTGACCCAAGAGCCCCTTTATATAAAGGTAAAATGCGCCATCTACGTTCATACCGGTTCTTTTCAGGGAAACCAAACTTTGTTTATGACATCATGACATCTTTTCTGCTGCTTTTCTTCTTTTTCTTGCTTTTGCGGATGGGTCGGTATTTTGACCATGAACGGAAAGAAGCCCAAGAATGCAGGGGCTCAACACCAAACGACGGAAGGAAACCGCCTTCCGAAAATTGGGACAGGCTTCTCAAAAATGGGCCCACGGGGTGCGACACCTTCTCAAAACAAAACAGGGAGCAAACTAAAGAAATTGGTATTCTTAGAGCTTTAGGACTTACAAACTTTGAAATTACTAAAATATATGTCTATGAAAGTTGTTTATTGGCCCGGAAACTTAAAAACCGTCTCAGAAATTAGAAGGGTCTCTGACCGAAGGGTTTGATGGCACCTTTCTGGCAATTGTGGTAGTCCCACTTTGTCTTCAGAAAAAGTTCGCGACCAATTGTTGCACGACTCCCAAAGTCGCCAAAGGCCAAAGGAGACTTAAATCCCACCTACCGAATCCTCCTGCAATCTGCTCGCTCCACCCGAACGCGCGCGCAAAAAAAAAAAAACGCGCCGTGTCCGACTCTCGTCGCCTCTTGGGCGAACGGCTTCTCCAGCCATGGCCCGCCGGCTGGACGGTGCCGTCCAGAAACCCTCCGTGACTCAGCCCTTGGGGCGCCTGAGAGGTTTCTATCTCAAAACCTGAGAGCCGGCGGCCGGAAATGGAAATCCCCTCAGCCCTGATCAATCACACATCCCCTGCTGCAAATGGTCCGAATGGAACCCTCCCCCCCCTACCACTTAATCTCCCTCCCCCCTTATACCCCTTAGTCACCCTCCCGCTTCTATAAGGGATGCAACAATGATCCCTCCGTTGAATTGAAGCCTGGCAACTCCCAAGTACTCAACCCCCCCCTCCCAGCTGTGTCTTTCAGAAGACTTCCTTTGGAAGAGGAACCCCTGACTCATACAACCTACCCCCCTTCCGCATGTAAATCAGGGGCTTCTCCTAAGAAAGGAATCCCGCCACGCGAGAGGCTATCATCAGCAAGCATGGAACCTGACGTAAAAGCGTCAAAAAGGAGTCCCTCCCTTTTCCGGGCAAGAAGGGGGTCCCGGGGTCCGGGGCTCCCAAATTGGATTGGATGGGGGCCAGAAACTGTTCTGCTTTGTGAAAACCAATACAAAATGATGAGCGGAACGCGGACATTTCGGGTGCCTGCGCCAATGCGGTTTCCCATCGGTTCCTTTAAGGCAAACAAGCCATCAACGGTGCCATCAACGGAAATGGTCCGTTCCCACAATTGGGTTTGGCGGGTGGTTGAGAAAGAGAAACAAAGAGCAAAACCACCTGGATGCGGTTCGCGCGTCGAAACCTTGGGCGCGTCACATGTTACTTTCTCGTCCAAGGCTTTGACACACACACACACACACACATACACACTCTACGGGCAACACCCGTCCCCCTGGCTGTCGCATTGAGCCACGGGCAAAGCCCTTGACTTCTTCCAGACCAGCATCCGCACCTGCCATTCGCTCGCACGCCGCAACGGCTCGCATCTGCACAGTGTTAAAACTGCAATATCAACGGAACAAACCCCAAAGCAGGGGTTTCAACCCCCCACCCCAAGGAGAGCCCTCTAAGGACGGTTTGTTTTGAAGGCTCCCTGACAAGAATCACCAGCGTGGCTGCCAAAAAGGAGGGTCTGACTTCAAAGTCAGACAATTGGGCTGTTTCGCTTTGGCCGGCGTACCACTTGGGGGGTCACTTTGGTCATGAAAAATAATGGAGCAGTATGCACCGGAACAAGTGTGCGTGTGCGGACAGGTTACAGCCAATCCCTTCTGGTTTGCTTGAACGGTTTCACAAGTTGACCTCCAACATCACTGTGCTTCCCAACCAGGTAAGGTAACTTCACCCATAAACCAGTGGCTCCCAGCAGCAGCAACAGCAGCAGCAGCAGCAGTAGCAGTAGCGGTAGTGGTAGTGGCAGTGGTAGTGGCAGTGGTAGCACTGGTTCACCAGCCGGGGCGGTTCTTCTGACCTGCGATTCTGGCCAAACGTCTGAAGCCTTTGGGCCTCCAATATTATGAAGAAAAAACGAACAGCTCCATGTTTGATCAGCTGTTTCCCTAAACGTCGGGGACCAACTCCTTCTGGATCTTCTCAAAACCACTCAAAACCACCCAAAAATAACCAAGAAAAAACCTCAAGACTTAGGTTTCCCCCTTAAAACCACCTTAAAAAGAGACGCCCCCCCTGCCGCGTCCACGTCCACCCCCCCCCCAAACTCCCCTCCCACCGCGCGAAAGGCCTTTCAGCGCCGCTGTGGCCACCACCACTGCGGACATGGCGGAGGTGACGCCCTGCACGGCGAAACAAACAAATGGGACCGACGAGGTCCAGCCGCAGAAATCGCAAGGAAACTCAACTAGGGTTCTAAGCACAGAAGTTGGGGGGATATTCCCCACATCAACCACCATTTGGGGTGAAAAGAAATCGCCGGGTTCTCCAACCTGAAAATTTGGTGGTTGGGGATGGATATTCCCCACATCAACCACCGTTTGGGGTGAAATTGGTCGTGTGAGGATCGACGGGGTCCCTTCGGCGGGTGCCAAAAAACACAAAAAAAATCGCAGGGAAATGTCAACTCGGGACCGAAACTGGTGGACATCATTGGAAATCCAGAGATGCTAGGAATTTCAAGTAGGGGACCCTTTGGTGGACATCATTGCACATCCAGACATCCCTTTGGTGGACATCATTGGAGATCCAGAGATGCTGGGAATTTCAAGTAGGGGACCCTTTGGTGAACATCAATTGGAAATCCAGAGACCCCTTTGGTGGACATCATTGGAAATCCAGAGATGCTAGGAATTTCAACTAGGGACCCTTTGGTGGACATCAATTGGAAATCCAGAAATGCTAGAAATTTCAATTAGGGACCCAAACTGGTGGACATCATTGGAAATCCAGAGATGCTAGGAATTTCAAAAAGGGGAACCTTTGGCGGACATCATTGGAAATCCAGAGATGCTAGAAATTTCAACTAGGGAACCCTTTGGTGGACATCAGTAAATATCCAGAGATGCTAGGAATTTCAACCGGGACCCAAACTGGTGGACATCAATTGGAAATCCAGACATGCTAGGAATTTCAACTAGGGGACCCTTTGGTGGACATCATTGGAAATCCAGAGATGCTAGAAATTTCAAATAGGGAACCCTTTGGTGGACATCATGAAAAATCCAGAGATGCTAGGAATTTCAACAGGGACCCAAACTGGTGGACATCAATTGGAAATCCAGATATGCTAGGAATTTCAACTAGGGGACCCTTTGGTGGACATCATTGGAAATCCAGAAAGAGGTATTTAAGTAGGGAATTGTTGGTGGACATCATTGGAGATCCAGAAAGAGATATTTCAACTAGGGACCCTTTGGTGGACACCATTTAGGTGGGGGTTCATGTTCACCAACCACTTTTGAGGTGGCTCCGCATTAAAATTCATAGCCAAATTGTGTTTGTCCAAACGGCATCTTGGAATTAGCTGCGCCAACCCAAAATCATATGAGGGCACCAACCAATGGGCCAAACCCTTGGGCGACGTGGTTTCGATGGGTGAACTGATGGGTGTTCACCCTGTGACTTTTGGTTCTACCAAGGTGGTGCTTGTTTATTTGTCGTCTTACAGTATCTCTCTTTTTTGTTTTGGGGGGGGTCAGGACCCAACCGAACAAACCCGTCTCACCAGAGTTGACCGCTTCTGCCAGCACGTAAGGTGTACGTCTTCGTAGCGAGTGAAGCCAAGTGGTGGAACCACCTTCTACATTGGCCCTTTCGGGTATGGTAGATCAGCTTCGAAAAGGGCCGGTGGTTTAGAGGTGTTCCAGGGTGGATTCCCATGTACCCACAAGAATCAGGAGCTCAAATCCACAAACGACTAATCCAACCCACCAACTGAGGGTTAGCTGGGTGATGTGGGTGTCCCTTGTCTTTAAAATCCAAGGCTTGCGAGGGAATACTGCAGATGAATGTGGAGCCCAGCAAATATAATCTTTATTTGCAGGGGAGCAATTTCAAAACCTGAAATGTTGACAAGCCATAGATTGCACCCATAGGCCCCATTGTATGGGCTGTTTGAAGGGGGTGGCCAAAATAAATCGGGGCCGTTTTTGGCATCCACGCTTCAAAACCCGGCAGAAAAGCCGGGATTAGAAGGGGCCATGCTTTCCAACACCCTCAATCATGTACATACATGTTTAGAGAATGGTAATACATATATACTTATACGCACCTATGTGACCGCCTATGTGGTATTTAAATATATATATATATACATATGGACACATTCCGATACATCTGGCACCCCGGCTCAAAGAGGCAACATCATTTTCTCGTGGTCATGACTAATTTTGGTCTCAAGCCAATTGACCCCAAATCCCCCCCCCCCCCCCCAAATCTTCGGCCCGTATTCTTGTGACCCCAAATCCCCCCCAAATCCCCCCCCCCAAAGCCCCCCGTATTTTAGTGTTCCGCTGATTGGCTCTCGCAATCTAAGAATTCCACTGGGCTTCGATTCGGGCACCGAGCGAGCTGCGGTTGGAAGCCCTGAGGTTGGAAGGTCTGATCCCCGTACGCCCGTGGTCAAAACCTACGGAACTCTCTGACCGATTCAATCAGAACTCCCTCAATCCGCAGAATGGTTGAGGATCCTCACCTGGACCATCCCAACGTTTAAACCAAAAAAAAAAGTGTCTTTTGATCATGGCACATGTGTGTCCTCCGGACACAAAAACAGGGCCGGCATTTGAGGCCGTGAGCCCAGTCACGCGGGCTAGACCTGGCTGTGCTTTGCAGCCTCTGAAAAAATGAGCCGCGGTGTCAAGCAAAACTGTGTTCTCTCATAAAGTGTTAGAGGTTCCAAACTCAGAGTTACCCCCCTCCAATCATAGAAGCTGATGATAGGAGGGTGTTGGAAGACTACTTTCCGCTTGGGGAACCAAACACTTTCTTCTATGATTGGAGGGTAAAGGCCAAAGCTCCTTTCGCAAATGGCACCCAGCTGATTTTTGTCCTACACCCGAGCGCCAGTTCGCTGGTTCGCCACTTCGCCTTCCGGCTGCTGCTGTCAGGGGACACCTCGCTCAGCCACCTCAAACTTCCGACTCGGGCGGACCCGCAAACGGGGCGGGGTTTGATGGATGTGAACCACCCGTGTCAGGCGTCGGGTAAGGTCGCCAAAAGTTGAGGGGCACCCCCAAAAGAAGACGAGCCGCCCATTTAAAGAGCCGCCCATTTGTTAGCCAACCCCAGTTACTCTGCTTCATGGTTGTTCCTTCCCGTGAATCTCGCGAGTTCCAAAAGAGGACATCAAATTGGACCGCGGTTGCGCCGAACAACTCTGGAAGGGAAGGGAAGGGACCAGGCCCCTGAAGCCTTCGAGATGCCCATTGCTCCAATGGAGGCAACAGGGGGGGAGGCAATCTCAACGGACATACTCCACACATTGACGGAATGAATCCAAACCCCCCCCCCCGCTTGTAGAGGAAACTCCTTTTGGGGGACTTTGCCTTGTGGGTGTCATGTTAAGTTATAAGCAAAGACGCCCCAAGCCAGTAATGTTCAAGATGGAGGCCAATCATCCACCATCCCTGGAAACGCGCCGCGAGTCACACTAACCCATGTCAGCTTGTGGGAAGGAATCGAGGGAATCAAATCCTTTAGCTTGCATTCGAAATGTCCTTTGGGAAACATCCACAGTCACAGGCGTTTGAGCGCCGGGTCTTGGAAAACCCAGTATCGCAAAGCAAAAAGAGAAGAAGAACAAACTCACGGAAACTCGTTCCCTTCTCAGGGCCTTTCTTCCCCTCCCCCTCCACCAAAAGCCCAAATGGATGTTCATCCACTCCAAAATGGAGCCATAGGTTCTACCCCGTTGCCATTTCTCGCAGGAGCCCAGGCCACCCCCAACCACCGCCAAGCACGCGCTTCCCAGGACGGATTGAAGGGAACCTTTGTTTTGTGTTGGGAGGGGGGGGTTTGTTGAAGAGAACCGGAAGGAAGCCACACATTTTTGAGGCCCCCATTCGTTTTGAAGGAAATCAGAAGGAACACTGACCATTTACTTCCAGCAACCCCATGAAACCCACCTGACTTTCTATTTATTTTCATTTCTCCCAACCGCCAAACCGCCAAACCGCCAACCACCGCGCTTCTCACCTTCTTCTTCTGTTCTTTTGACCTCCTCTCGTATTTTATTTTCTTTCCGCCCGGGCGGTTCTCCCCCCCCCCCCCCCCCCAAATTTGACCCAACGCGCGCGAACGCGCGCCGCGCGTCGAACTACGCTGGGCGCCCCGGGCTTCAGCTGCTCCTGGGCCTCCTCCAGCGCCGCCTGCGGCTTCCCCGCCTGCAGCTGGGCCTCCGGCGGGACCCGGGGGACCCACCCAGGGGAGGGGGGGAAATCCGAGTCCGGGCGGATGAAATGGGTGGAACCACCAAAATAGGAACCCCAAAATGGGTGCACCTATCCCAAAATGAAAAACATTGGTTTTGACTCATCGACCAGGCTGTTTATGAATAGGGGGCGCTTTGGCCCTGCCACAAGTGGTCTGATTGCCCGCATTTCACCCAAAAAAGAAGCACCCCCCCTAATAAACAGGGGTTGATTAATTTGGGGTCAACCTTAGAGGTGCGATTCTTTCAAAGTTGGGCACCGTTCCAGCAGGTTTGCTTTCCAAACTGATGTCCAAATCCCAATTTTGACACCCACACAAACACACACACACACACACACACACACACACACATACTCTGTGGAAGGTTGCGAAACCCGCACACCATGAAACCATAACGTTTGTGGGTATTTATAGGTGGAATCATCATTCCAGTTCCTTAGGTGGCGAGGGCCATAACATCTATCCAAAGGGGTGATTTCCTTTGGGTCAACATTGGGATATGGGATGGCCCACATGGCTTCCTTTGGGGTTCCCTTTACAACCAAAAACGGCACCCTCGAACCAATGCACACCGAAATGAATCGGGAGGGGAGGTTTTTTTTTGGGGGGGGCCTAAAAACGGGGTCTGAAAGAGCACCTTGGGGCGGGAGTTGTTCCCTAAGAGGTTGGAAATTCCAAAACCGAGCTTCGGTTGAAAGGTCATTCTTACTGTGGATGGTTGCGAAATCCAGAAATCGCACCACCGTTAAGAAACCCTGGTTTATGGTCTGATTCTCCTGTAAATACCGATCCCGAGCAATTATGGTTTCCACCATGGTTTCTTTGGTGCGATCTCTGGATTTCGCCTCCATCCACAGAATGAGCCATGAACTCGGCCATCTCCGACCCGGCTCTCGAAGGCTCGATCCAATCTGCTTTGGTCTGAAGATGTCCAGGCCATGCCGCCGATACCCGATGATCACTGCTGGAATTCATGGTTCATGCTTGAAGATGTGACCTGACGATGCCCTACAAAATCAACCCCCCTTTCTGGATTGTCTCCTTTTTGAAGAAATGAACACCCCTGGTGGAAACCAGCAGGAACCAGCAAAAGCCATCTTACCCTATTTGGAGAAGCATCCAAATGTTTACAAAGGCTAGAGCGAGTTAAGATAAGCATTTGGAGGAAACGAGCTTCAAAGTGAACATCGAACATAGCTTGCTGGCGCTCAGTAGGGAATGAGGGAATGACAGGGAAAAAAAAACTTGTGGTTTCCTTTATTCGGGAATCCTTGGGTTCATTCCCACATTCCCTACTTATCGCAGCAAGATAGTCCAGAAAAAGTGCTGCAAGGGAAAATTTCAGGGGACCAGACAGGAAAAAGAGCCTGTTGATCCCCGTTAAACTTCACCAACCAGGAAGAAAAGACGAGCCTCCGCGGCACCCGCCCAATGCACCCCGCGGCACCTCAACGATGGCCTCCACGGCCCTGCCGGCCTCGCCCCGCGGGTTTTCGGAGTTCGGCGAGCCGAGGTGAGCGAAATTCAATCCAGGGTGCTTGGACATACGAGGGGGGGAGGGGGGAGGGGGGGAAGGCCTGATGTTCATACCATATCCTCTCCCCAAAACAGGTATATACCCCTTAGAAAGTGAGTTGGAAACCACGGAAGCCAAAGGGTATGAACAAGGGGTATGTACTTCCACCCTTAGATTGCAACCTCAGAGAGTCTAGTGGCTATGGGCGGCTATTAGTGGCAATTCATCACTATTACTGGCTATTAGTGGCTATTGGTGACTGTTAGTGATTATTATTAGCGACTACCACCTTTCGTCCAGGTAATAGAACCATCTACTAAAATGGCCCAGAAAGGCGTGTCTTGGGCGCCGCTCTTTGATGTGTGGGGTGCCAAGAAAAGGGTCCAAAAAGGTGCTCCCTTAGGACCTGCCGGATATGAGCGGACAACATTCAGCACCCTCCCACCTTTTTGGCGTGGAACATGACGTTCGGAAATGGTCCCGATAGAAGGAGAAGGTCCAAAGCAGGACACCCCGAACGTCAGGATCCATGTTAATTGGTGGGAGGGCATGTCCCATTGCAATAGAGGTTGGGGTGTGCCAGTAAACCCCCCCCCCATTCCCACAATAGTAACTTGAGTCACAATCAAAACCCGGTACTAAAATGGCCGACCTAGAACCGTGTAAAGAGTTAAGACGGCGGATATCCACAGCTACTTATGGTTGGGATTGGCCCTTACTAGCCTTCATCTACCCGAATCGGTTTTGAGCACGTGGCTCGGGAAGCCGAGAGGTACCGCCAGTTGCGCCAGAAGAAGCGTTTTCGGAACCCTGGCCCTCCATGTGCTGAGAAGTCCCCTGCAACAAATGAAAATATGTCCAGTTGTGATAGATTCCCATTAAAACCAACGGGGGGGGGGGGGAAAAGAAGAAAAAAACTTAACCAAATGGAAGTGGCTCTGAGAAGCTTTCAGAAAACACAGACTCCCATCGGTGGTTCGGATTCCCTCTGTGGGGTACCCCCGAAATTGAGATCAATGGGTTGGTAAATCCACCCGGGTTCCAACCGCAAATCGGGGGACATCCTGATGAGGTTTTGGGCGCCCGTTCTCTGGCAGCTGCTTTCAAAAAAAGGCCCTCAAGATGGGAGCCAGCCGCCAAATTGAGTTGGACTTCCACCCCTCCTGTTGAATTTTGAGCCAGCCATTTGGGTATGGGCCAAAATTAAACCAGGATATGGACCGCAGGTCTTGGTACCCATGTTTCCGCTTACCAGGGTTCCAGTTGAAGTTCCCTTTTTTGACCCACAGCCATTTGAGGACCCGGTGTTTCCCTGGGGAGGAATCCTCTCACGTTTGGCGCCATCCGCACCTTTTGTGCCCTCTTAAGCGAGACCTGACAATCTTCGACAAGCTGAATGCGCAGCCCGGATTCACCGGGGTCACGAAGAGTTTCCTCCGAATCAAAAGTTGAAATCAATTCCTGATGGCGTCCCTTGAAACAACTAAAGCCACTTTTGGAGCTTCCTCAACCCTTGTGGTGATTTTGAGCGATGGGTGTGTCCAATTCCTGGTGGGGCTCTCAACATGGACGTCGGACCCTTGGTTTTCCGGGAAACCGCCATTTGCGTGTCCGTCCCCTGGAAAAAAAACACAAAAAAATATGTCCAGGGTTTTGAAAAAAATGGAAGTCTCTATTGGTTCTCTCTTGGTTTGCCCTTTAGCAGGGATCCTCACATTACACACCTGAACATTGCAACTTGTAAATGGTGGTCTCCAACTTGATTTCGGTGTTGAAAAAGCCGCATGCTTCAAATGGTTACGCAAAATGGAGATCTTTGAAGGAGCCCTGAAAAACCAGGTTGGCCAAGTGCAAAGCAAATTCCTTTTGGAGGCCTCCAAAAAAGTGCTCTCTAACACCCTGGCTTTAGTCCCAAGCACCGCCTCCACTCGCTCCCCACGTCGACCCGTCGACCGAAGCCGCGCGCCTGCGCCCAGCTGCCGGCGTCCCGCGCCACCTTCGCCGCCTCCCGCGCGGAGGCCAGCGCCGACAGCGAGTCCTCGCGGACTCCAACTCGGGCGCGGTAAAATCCGGCGCGAGGAGAGCGACTCGAAGGTGTTGGGCGAGGAAAGCGGCGGCGCAACAAAAAAGACGGAAAAATGGGTCTTATTTATGTTGTTTGCTTGGTTTTTGTTTTTGTTGTTGTTTAAAAAAAAAAATGACCCTTTAGGGGAAATAGATGGGTTTCCCCGGTAGATGAAATTTTCAACCACCGGGCAAACCAGGGGAAGCCATCTATGTTTCTAGCGAAAGGACGTTTCTATGCGCTGGACGTTGCGTGGGGTGCATGGCTTCCTTTTCGGGGCAGATCTCCCGCAAGTTGAGAAATGTTTGGTGAAGCTCGGCCACCCAAAACCACTGAAAAGAGAAGGAGCCGGACGGCTGGGAAGCGCCAAGTCGTTGAGTTGGTACCCAGCGTCGGAATAAAACCAAAAGGAAACCCAAAGGAATCCGCTTTGAGGGTCCCTAGAAATCGAGGTTAAGTGGGGGGTGTTTCAGTGGAGGGGTTCAAATGTTCAAAGCACCAACGGGTACCTACAAAGGTACCAATGCAGAAAATACCAGTTCTCATTGACTCATGTCTGTTTCTCAGATCTGGACTGGCACGCAAGAAGAGCAAGCAAGGCAAGTCAAGCAAGAGCCCAAGACTTTCTGCAACAGTTACAGCCCTTCTCGAAGCAAACTCCAGTGGCATTCCTCCCCTGCTGAGCGCAGGAATGAATTCTTGAGGCGTCCTAGACACCCGTAACCGACACGGGAATTGCTGCGAGATTTTTGGCTTAGAGGATATTTGGTGTTGCTCTTGGGATCTTAGTTTCATGGCCGGCTTCTCTTTTTCCCTTTAAATCCCAACCAGAGGTCCGTCATTTGGAGAAACTTCAAGTTCAGTAAAGAATGGCGAATGGCCCTTGCACCTGCTTCGCGGCAGTCCATTTCTTTGCTCCGAACCAAGTGCGTGCTCTGATCCGGGACAAACCTTCCCGTCACAAGCTGCGAAGCCTGTCCCCGATCCCTGACAAACCAGGCGCTGGTTTTGACTCGCGCTCACCGTGCCGGTTCTCGGTCACATCCCACGCCCTCGGGCCGGAAAATGGCGCAGCGACCCTTTCAGCCACACCTCCTTTGTGGTTGGGAGGCGTTTTCTGGTTTTACACACGTGGCTGGGGCTCAAATAAATGTACCAAAATGGCACCTTGGCAAATGGAACCAAAGACTAAAACCTGCGTAACCCCTCCTGTTTAACTCTGAGCCACACCCACGTGTGTGTTTGATCCAAATATGCAGCAGTCCTTTTTCCGTTCAGCGTGCTGTTGCTGGCAACGAGCTACATCCTTCGAAGGCGTCACATCCGATCCGAACGCAAGAGTCGGGAATGGCCACGCCTGCCAAAGAGGTGCAATCTCGGAAGGCCCTGTCTCCGATCTCTGTGACAGAACTGGGGATGGTCACGAATGTCAATGAGCTGCAACCTGCAAAGGCACCACCTCCAATGACAGTCACAGAGTTGGGAATGATCACGCATTCCAACGAGCTGCAATCTCGAAAGGCAGCTACTCCAATCTCAGTGACGGAGTCGGGGATGATCACGCTTGCCAGTGAACTGCAACCTTGGAAGGCACCTTCTCCAATCACAGCAACAGAATGTCCAATGTCAGCGACAGAGTCGGGAATGGTGACGCATGCCAATGAGCTGCAGCCTTCGAAGGCACACTCCCCAATCTCAGTGACAAAACCGGAGATGGTCACGCTTGTCAGCGAACTGCAACCTTGAAAGGCAGAAAGCCTAATCTCAGTGACGGAGTAGGGGATGGTCACGCTTGACAATGAGCTGCAACCTTCGAAGGCACCTTCTCCAATCTCAGTAACAGACTGGGGGATGGTCACGCTTGTCAGTGAACTGCAACCTTGAAAGGCATAAAGCCCAATCACAGCAACAGAGTCAGGGATGGTCACGCTTGACAATGAGCTGCAACCTTGGAACAAGTCAAACCCAATCTCAGTAACGGAGTGGGGGATGATCACGCTTGCCAAGGAGCTGCAACCTTCGAAAGCACCCTCTCCAATCTCAGTGACAGAATTGGGGATGGTCACGACTGCTAACGAGCTGCAGCCACGGAAGGCATGATCCTCAATCTGAGTCACGCTTTCGGGAATGTCCACCGCCAACACATCTTCCACCTCGCAGCCAGATGTGGAGAGGCTTGAGCACGTCACCGGCTTGATGCTGAGGAAAGCCACTACTTCTGCACCTGGAATGGCCACCGACACCATCTCCTCGTTGTTCAACAGAGACCTGTCTCCGACAATCACCTCCACCACGCTGATGTTGCGCTGTGATTCATCTGCGCAGGCCAGCCACCCGCGCAGCTGCCGCTTGAACTCGCGGACAGTCACGTCTGCCAGCACTTCAAATGCTCGTTCCGCTCCAGACAGCTGCCGCACCGTAATCGTTCTAGCCATTGCAAACGATTCTTGCGCGCTCGGGATCGGGGCTCTTTACGAACTAAGAGTTGTGCGCCAACTCACGTCCCGTGCCAAAAAATGACCAAGCTTGCCACTGAAATGGTCCAAGCCCAACAAATAGGTCCAGCAACTCGAGCGAGCCAGCCGTGATTGGCTTACAAGAAGAGAACGGGGCCGAAGCTTCTCTCGGGCGCCCAAGGGTCCCAACAAACCAAAAGCCCAACAGCCCAACAACCCACCAGCCCAGGGCTCTCGTGAAGTCCTGATGGCTTCTCCGGGCCTGAATTCATCCCCAAAGCCACAAAACCCGGTGCTAAAATGGTGAACCCAGAACCATGCAAAGAATTCAGAAGGCCGATATCCGCTGTGTATGGCTTATACCGGGCTGAACCCGGAACCTTCTACCCGAGCTTTGAACTTGTGGCTCAATTGATGGTTGGGGGTAGCCAGGAGAGTGACGCTCTCTGGATTCTCAAATCTACCTGGAGTTGCCGCTTTCCAGTCCTTCGATGCTCATCAATCATGTTTGTTTTGCCTAGACAACAGGTGAGTCAGACACAACAACCCTTCGGTATTGTGGTGCTTTTTGTTGCCCCCCCGGGAGAAAGAAAAACTCGACCCCTTCCTAAAAGCCGATTCCATCCAGAAGCTGGACACAGACCATCTCTCAAAATCAAGCAGGAGTTCTGCTGGGTACAAAGCGGAGTTCCACACTCGTGGCAAGGCGGTGGTCCCGTTGGCTTTGACTTGGCCATGGGTCAAAATCCCGTACCCCCAGTGAACATCCCAATCTCCACTAAAATCGACTGAAATGGGTGGTGCACCTACCCCAAAATGGTACCATTGGTTTTGACCCACAGCCATTTCTGTGAGCTTGATTGAGTCGGGGATGATCACGCTTGCCAGTGAACTGCAACCTTGGAAGGCACCTTCTCCAATCTCAGTGACGGAACTGGGGATGGTCACGTTTTGCAGTGAGCTGCAACAATGGAAGGCATATCGTCCAATCTTAGTAACCGAATCGGGGATGGTTATGCTTGCCAAGAAAAGGCATCCTGCAAAGGTAGCACCTTCAATTTGAGTAACTGATTGTGGGATAGTCATGCTTGCCAGTGAGATGCAACCTCGATGACAGAATTGGGAATGGTCACCTTTGCCAACGAGCTGCAACCTCGGAAGGCGCTTTTTCCAACCACAGTGACAGAATTGGGGATGGTCACGACTGCCAACGAGCTGCAGCCACGGCATGATCCTGAATCTGAGTCACGTTTTCGGGAATGTCCACCGCCAACACATCTTCCACCTCGCAGCCAGAGGTGGAGAAGCTTGAGCACGTCACCGGCTTGATGCTGAGGAAAGCCACTGCTTCTGTACCTGGAATGGCCACCGACACCATCTCCTCGTTGTGCAACAAGGACCTGTCTCCGACATGCACCTCCACCGAGCTCATGTTGCGCTTTGATTCATCTGCGCAGCAGCCACCAATGCAGCTGCCACTTGAACTCGCCAACAGTCATGTCTGCCAGCACTTCAAATGCTCTTTCTGCTCCAGACAGCTGCCGCACCGTAATCTCTCTTGCCATGGCAGATCTATTCTACCAGCGGCTCTTTGAAATGGGGGGTGTCTTAGTATATTTGAACACAATGGTTTCTTTCTTTTGGTATCCCCTCAAATTCCAACCGATTCAGGATCCAAAAATCCAGTGTGAGAAACGCCCAAAGGTTCTTGGCTAGGTTCAAGCTTGTCTCGGCTTGTTGGCTCGCCACGTTTCGGCGCCGCTGTGGTTTTTCAATGCTAGCTGCGTGCAGCTTCGAGGGTGTCCTTGAGTCCCTGCTTTACATGACTTGGCCCAAGTGCAGCGGACTCTGGAGGAAATAGCAGTGGCACATCATGGCAAATGTCCAGCTCTCACAATCCTTTGTTTTGCTCAGCATTTGTGGGGGAAACCTGAGAAAGGACCTGTCTTCCTTGGAAGTAACTTGATACCCTTAGATACAGGCAGGAAATGATCGCTCACGAGGCTTGCACCGACTCACACCAATTTCCCGGCAGAACCATTGCTTCAAACCAAAGGCTTGCTCCAGCTCCGACTCACATTCCTTCTACAAAGACACCTTCTCCAATCCAGGTGACAGAGCTGGGCGTGGTCACGAATCCCAAGCTGCAACCTTGAAAGGGAGCTTCTGCAATCTAAGCGACGGAGTCGGGGATGATCAGGCTTGCCACTGAACTGCAACCTTGGAAGGCACCTTCTCCAATCACAGCAACAGAATCGGGGATGGTCACGCTTGCCAAGGAGCTGCAACCGTTAAAGGCATCAAACCCTATCTCAGTGACGGAGTCGGGAATGGTGACGCATGTCAATGAGCTGCAACCTGCAAAGGTACCACCTCCAATGACAGTCACAGAGTTGGGAATGATCACGCATTCCAACGAGCTGCAATCTCGAAAGGCAGCTACTCCAATCTCAGTGACGGAGTCAGGGATGATCACGCTTGACAATGAGCTGCAACCTGCGAAGGCACCTTCTCCAATCTCAGTAACAGAGTGGGGGATGGTCACGCTTGTCAGTGAACTGCAACCTTGAAAGGCATAAAGTCCAATCTCAGTGACGGAGTCGGGAATTGTCACGCTTGACAATGAGCTGCAACAATCGAAAGCACCATTTCCAATCTCAGTGACAGAATCGGGGATGGTCACGCTTGACCATGAGCTGCAGCCTGAAAAGGAAAGAAGTCTAATCTGTGTGACGGAGTGGGGGATGGTCACGCTGGACAATGAGCTGCAACCTGCGAAGGCACCTTCTCCAATCTCAGTAACAGAGTGGGGGATGGTCACGCTTGTCAGTGAACTGCAACCTTGAAAGGCATAAAGTCCAATCTCAGTGACGGAGTCGGGAATTGTCACGCTTGACAATGAGCTGCAACAATCGAAAGCACCATTTCCAATCTCAGTGACAGAATCGGGGATGGTCACGTCTGCCAATGAGCTACAACCGCGGAAAGCATGTCGTCCAATGTTAGTCACGCCTCCTGGGATTTTCACCACTAGCAAATCTTCCACCTCGCAGCCAGATGTGGAGAAGCTTGAGCACATCACCGGCTTGATGCTGAGGAAAGCCAGAACTTCCGCTCCTGAAATGGCCTCCGACAACATCTCTTCGTTATTCAACAAGGACCTGTCTCCGACAATCACCTCCACCGAGCTCATGTTGCGCTGTGATTCATCTGCGCAGGCCAGCCACCCGTGCAGCTGCCGCTTGAACTCGCGGACAGTCACATCTGCCAGCACTTCAAATGCTCGTTCCGCTCCAGACAGCTGCCGCACCGAAATCTCTCTTGCCATGGCAGACGATTCTTGCGCGCTCGGGATCGGGGCTCGCTCTTTACGAACTCAGAGTTGTGCGCCAAAAGAAGTCCAAGCTTGCCGCTGAGATGGTCCAAGCCCAAGAAGTAGGTCCCCAAAAGGATGGGAAGACGAAAAGCAAACGGCAGAAGGGCCCCCTAACTCTGAGAAACACCCGCAAAGGGGGCACGGCCGTTTTGCTTTTTGCTCGCTCACGAGAACGGATCCCTGCTGGCGTGAACACCAAAGTCCCCTCTACCGGTCATGATGCTGAAGAATGAGCGTCGCTCACTTCACTGCACGGAAATAAGGCAGCATCTCCACTCTCAGAAGCGTCAGGGATCGTCATGCGAGCTGCAACCCAGGAAGGGTGTTCCAATAAGATGCCACCGAATGCAGCATAAATGGGGGATGCTCACGTTTATCAACCAGCTGCAACTTTGAAAAGCACCTTCTCAAATCACAGCACCAGAATCCGGGATGGTCATGCTTTTCAATGAGCTGCAATCTTGGAAGGCATATCCAATCTCAGTCACAGAATCGGGGAAGGTTGTGCTTGCCAATGAGCTGCAACCGCGGAAGGCATGTTGTCCAA
This sequence comes from Effrenium voratum, assembly GCA_963377175.1. NCBI lineage: Eukaryota > Dinophyceae > Suessiales > Symbiodiniaceae > Effrenium > Effrenium voratum. Next base: position 1,131,512 of record CAUJNA010000846.1, read on the forward strand.
TGTTAGTCACGCCTCCTGGGATTTCCACCACTAGCAAGTCATCCAACTGGCAGCCAGATGTTCAGAAGCTTGAGCAGGTCACCAGCTTGATGCTGAGGAAAGCCAGAACTTCCGCTCCTGAAATGGCCTCCGACAACATCTCTTCGTTCTTCAACAAGGACCTGTCTCCGACAATCACCTCCACCGAGCTCATGTTGCGCAGTGATTCATCTGAGGGCAGCCACCCGTGCAGCTGCCCAACCAGCCAACAACACACTTCGTCTGCGACTCTCGGGTGATCAGGCCAACCACGGGTGCGGTGTGCCCATTGTTTGAGGCCTCTTGGCTTCCATTCGGTGGAGACCCCTGGAAGAAATGAGAAAATATGTCCAGTAGTGATATAAACTCCTTTTAAAACCAACAAGGGAAAATATAAAACAAAAATACTCTTAAGCAAATGGAAGGAGGTAAAACACCCTCACGTCCCTTCCGAACATCCGGATGTTTGCAGAAGGGGCCCATTGCGAAGCCCGCTCCCGTGGCATGGGGTAGGGCTGCGTGTCGTTTGTTTTTGGTTCCTCTGACTGTGCTCCGAACCGCTCGGAGAAACCTTCCCTTTACCTTGTCAAGCTGCAACCTTGGAAGGCACCTCCGAACCTGACGAAGTTGGGCAGACTCACGCTCCAGGAGCTGCAACCTTAAAAGGCGTATAGTCCAATCTCAGTGACGGAGTCAGCAATGGTGACGAATGCCAACGAGCTGCAACCTTGAAAGGCATATCGACCAATCTCAGTGACAGAGCAACGAGCTGCAACCTTCAAAGGCACCTTCTCCAATCCCAGCGACAAATTTGGGAATGATCACGCTTTCCAGTGAAATGCAACCTTGAAAGACATCAAAACCTATCACAGTCACAGAGTTGGGAATGGTCACGCTTGCCAATGAGCTGCAATCTCGAAAGGCACTTTCTCCAATCTCAGAGATAGACTTGGAGATGGTCACCTTTGCCAACAAGCTGCAACCTTGGAAGGCACCTTCTCCGAAACTGGTGACAGAGATGGGCATGGTCACGCTTCCCAAGGAGCTGCAACCTTCAAAGGCGTATCGTCCAATGTCAGTGACAGAGTCGAAAATGGTGCCGCGTGCCAATGAGCTGCAGCCTTCGAAGGCACATACCCCAATCTCAATAACAGAACCGGGGATGGTCAGGAATGTCAAGGAGCTGCAACCTGCAACGGCAGCACCTCCAATGACATTCACGGACTTGGAGATGGTCACGCATTCCAACAAGCTGCAACCTTCGAAGGCACCTTCTCCAATCTCAGTGACAGAGTCGGGGATGATCACGCTTGCCAGTGAACTGCACCTTCAAAGGCATAAAACCCAATCTTGGTGACGGACAGTTGACAATGAGCTGCAAGGAGCTGCAACCTTCGAAAGCACCATCTCCAATCTCAGTGACGGAATCGGGGATGGTCACGTCTGCCAATGAGCTGCAACCGCAGAAGGCATGTCGTCCAATGTTAGTCACGCCTCCTGGGACTTCCACCACTAGCAAATCTTCCACCTCGCAGACAGAAGTTGCAAAGCTTCAGCACATCTCCGGCTTGATGCTGAGGAAAGCCAGAACTTCCGCTCCTGAAATGGCCTCCGACAACATCTCTTCGTTATTCAACAAGGACCTGTCTCCAACAATCACCTCCACCGAGCTCTGTTGCGCTTTGATTCATCTGCGCAGGCCAGCCACCCGTGCAGCTGCCGCTTGAACTCGCCAACAGTCACGTCTGCCAGCACTTCAAATGCTCTTTCTGCTCCAGACAGCTGCCGCGCCGTAATCTCCCTTGCCATGGCAGATCTATTCTTGGCTAACAGCAGCTCTTTGAAATGGGGGGGTGTCTCAGTATATTTGAACAAAATGGTTTCTTTCTTTTGGCATCCCCTCAAATTCCAACCGATTGGGGATCCAAAATGCAGTGTGAGAAACGCCAAAAGGCCAAAAGGTTCTTGGCTAGGTTCAAGCTTGTCTCGGCTTATTGTGGTTTTGGATGCTAGCTGCATGCAGCTTCGAGAGTGTGTGTCCTTGAGTCCCTGCTTTACGTGACTTGGCCCAAGTGCAGCGGACTCTGGAGGAAATAGCGTCCAGCTCTCACAATCCTTTGTTTTGCTCAGCATTTGTGGGGGAAACATGAGAAAGGACCAATCTTGCTTGGAAGTAACTTGATCCCCTTAGATACAGGCAGGAAATGATGGACCTTCTTAACCGTCGCTCACGGGGCTTGCACCGACTCACACCGATTTCCCGGCAGAACCATTGCTTCAAACCAAAGACTTGCTCCAGCTCCAACTAACATTCCTTTTACAATGCCTGAAGCTGCCGATGAGCTTCAGCCTTCGAAGACACCTTCCCCAATCTCAGTGACAGAGCTGGGCGTGGTCACGAATCCCAATGAGATGCAACCTTGAAAGGCATCAAAGCCGATCTGAGTAACGGAGTCAGGGATGGTCACGCTTGTCAAGGAGCTGCAACTGTTAAAGGCATCAAACCCTATCACGGTAACAGAGTTGGGAATGGTCACGCTTGCCAATGAGCTGCAACCTGCAAAGGCACCACCTCCAATGACAGTCACAGAGTTCGGGATGGTCACGTTTTGCAGCGAGCTGCAACCTGCAAAGGCGGCTTCTCCAATCTCAGTGACGGAGTCGGGGATGATCACGCTTGCCAGTGAACTGCAACCTTGGAAGGCACCTTCTCCAATCTCAGTGACGGAACTGGGGATGGTCAGGTTTTGCAGTGAACTGCAACCTTGGAAAGCATATCGCACAATCTTAGTAACCGAATCGGCGATGGCTATGCTTGCCAATAAGAGGCATCCTGCAAAGGTACCAGCTTTAATCTGAGTAACTGATTGTGGGATAGTCATGCTTGCCAGTGAGATGCAACCTTCGAAGGTGCCTTCTCCGATCTCTGTAACGGAGTCGGGAATGGTCGCGCTTGCCAATGATCTACAGGCTTCAAAAGCACCAGCACCTATCACAGTCGCGGAGTCGGGCATGGTCATGGCGGCCAACGAGCGGCAACCTTCAAAGGCGTTTTCTCCAATCTCTATGACAGAATTGGGAATGGTCACCTTTGCCAACAAGCTGCAACCTCGGAAGGCACTTTCTCCCACCACAGTGACAGAACTGGGTATGGTCACGACTGCCAACGAGCTGCAGCCACGGAAGGCATGATCCTGAATCTGAGTCACGTTTTCGGGAATGTCCACCGCCAACACATCTTCCACCTCGCAGCCAGATGTGGAGAAGCTTGAGCACATCACCGGCTTGATGCTGAGGAAAGCCAGAACTTCCGCTCCTGAAATGGCCTCCGACAACATCTCTTCGTTATTCAACAAGGACCTGTCTCCAACAATCACCTCCACCGAGCTCATGTTGCGCTTTGATTCATCTGCGCAGGCCAGCCACCCGTGCAGCTGCCGCTTGAACTCGCGAACAGTCACATCTGCCAGCACTTCAAATGCTCTTTCTGCTCCAGACAGCTGCCGCACCGTAATCTCCCTTGCCATGGCAGATCTATTCTTGGCTAACAGCAGCTCTTTTGAAATGGGGGGGGTGTCTCAGTATATTTGAACAAAATGGTTTCTTTCTTTTGGTATCCCCTCAAATTCCAACCGATTGGGGATCCAAAATCCAGTGTGAGAAACGCCCAAAGGTTCTTGGCTACGTTCAAGCTTGTCTCGGCTTGTTGGCTCGCCACGTTTCGGCGCCGCTGTGGTTTTGGATGCTAGCTGCATGCAGCTTCGAGAGTGTCCTTGAGTCCCTGCTTTACATGACTTGGCCCAAGTGCAGCGGACTCTGGAGGAAATAGCGTCCAGCTCTCACAATCCTTTGTTTTGCTCAGCATTTGTGGGGGAAACATGAGAAAGGACCAATCTTGCTTGGAAGTAACTTGATCCCCTTAGATACAGGCAGGAAATGATGGACCTTCTTAACCGTCGCTCACGGGGCTTGCACCGACTCACACCGATTTCCCGGCAGAACCATTGCTTCAAACCAAAGACTTGCTCCAGCTCCGACTAACATTCCTTTTACAATGCCTGAAGACACCTTCTCCAATCCAGGTGACAGAGCTGGGCGTGGTCACGAATCCCAATGAGATGCAACCTTGAAAGGCATCAAAGCCGATCTGAGTAACGGAGTCAGGGATGGTCACGTTTTGCAGCGAGCTGCAACCTGCAAAGGCGGCTTCTCCAATCTCAGTGACGGAGTCGGGGATGATCACGCTTGCCAGTGAACTGCAACCTTGGAAGGCACCTTCTCCAATCTCAGTGACGGAACTGGGGATGGTCACCTTTTGCAGTGAGCTGCAACCTTGGAAGGCATATCGTCCAATCTTAGTAACCGAATCGGCGATGGCTATGCTTGCCAATAAGAGGCATCCTGCAAAGGTACCACCTTCAATTTGAGTAACTGATTGTGGGATAGTCATGCTTGCCAGTGAGATGCAACCTTCGAAGGTGCCTTCTCCGATCTCTGCAACGGAGTCGGGAATGGTCGCGCTTGCCAATGATCTACAGGCTTCAAAAGCACCAGCACCTATCACTGTCACGGAGTCGGGCATGGTCATGGCGGCCAACGAGCTGCAACCTTCAAAGGCGTTTTCTCCAATCTCGATGACAGAATTGGGAATGGTCACCTTCGCCAACGAGCTGCAACCTCAGAAGGCACTTTCTCCCACCACAGTGACAGAATTGGGGATAGTCACGACTGCCAACGAGCTGCAGCCACGGAAGGCATGATCCTCAATCTGAGTCACGCTTTCGGGAATGTCCACCGCCAACACATCTTCCACCTCGCAGCCAGATGTGGAGAAGCTTGAGCACATCACCGGCTTGATGCTGAGGAAAGCCAGAACTTCCGCTCCTGAAATGGCCTCCGACAACATCTCTTCGTTATTCAACAAGGACCTGTCTCCGACAAGCACCTCCACCGAGCTCATGTTGCGCTGTGATTCATCTGCGCAGGCCAGCCACCCGTGCAGCTGCCGCTTGAACTCGCGGACAGTCACGTCTGCCAGCACTTCAAATGCTCTTTCTGCTCCAGACAGCTGCCGCACCGTAATCTCCCTTGCCATGGCAAATCTATTCTTGGCTAACAGCAGCTCTTTGAAATGGGGGGTGTCTCAGTATAGTTGAACGAAATGGTTGGTTTCTTTTGGTATCCCCTCAAATTCCAACCGATTCAGGATCCAAAATCCAGTGTGAGAAAAGCCCAAAGGTTCTTGGCTAGGTTCAAGCTTGTCTCGGCTTGTTGGCTCGCCACGTTTCGGCGCCGCTGTGGTTTTTCAACGCTAGCTGCGTGCAGCTTCGAGTGTGTCCTTGAGTCCCTGCTTTACATGACTTTGCCCAAGTGCAGCGGACTCTGGAGGAAGTAGCAGTGGCACATCATGGCAAAATGTCCAGCTCTCACAATCCTTTGTTCTGCTCAGCATTTGTGGGGGAAACCTGAGAAAGGACCTATCTTCCTTGGAAGTAACTTGATCCCATTAGATACAGGTAGGAAATGATGGTTCTTCTTAACCGTCGCTCATGAGGCTTGCACCGACTCACACCAATTTCCCGGCAGAACCATTGCTTCAAACCAAAGGCTTGCTCCAGCTCCGACTCACATTCCTGTTACGAAGACACCTTCTCCAATGACAGTCACAGAGTTGGGGATGGTCACGTTTTGCAGCGAGCTGCAACCTGCAAAGGCACCTTCCCCAATCTCAGTGACGGAGTCGGGGATGATCACGCTTGCCAGTGAACTGCAACCTTGGAAGGCACCTTCTCCAATCACAGCAACAGAATCGGGGATGGTCACGCTTGCCAAGGAGCTGCAACCTTGAAAGGCGTATAGTCCAATTTCAGTGACAGAGTCGGGAATGGTGACGCATGCCAATGAGCTGCAGCCTTCGAAGGCACATTCCCCAATCTCAGTGACAGAACCGGAGATGGTCACGCTTGTCACTGAACTGCAGCCTTGAAAGGCATTAAGCCTAATCTCAGTGACGGAGTCGGGGATGGTCACGCTTGACAATGAGCTGCAGCCTGAAAAGGCATTAAGTCTAATCTGTGTGACGGAGTGGGGGATGGTCACGCTTGACAATGAGCTGCAACCTTCGAAGGTACCTTCTCCAATCTCAGTAACAGAGTGGGGGATGGTCACGCTTGTCAGTGAACTGCAACCTTGAAAGGCATAAAGTCCAATCTCAGTGACGGAGTCGGGAATTGTCACGCTTGACAATGAGCTGCAACCTTCGAAAGCACCATTTCCAATCTCAGTGACAGAATCGGGGATGATCACGTCTGCCAATGAGCCACAACCGCGGAAGGCATGTCGTCCAATGTTAGTCACGCCTCCTGGGACTTCCACCACTAGCAAATCTTCCACCTCGCAGCCAGATGTGGAGAAGCTTGAGCACATCACCGGCTTGATGCTGAGGAAAGCCAGAACTTCCGCTCCTGAAATGGCCTCCGACAACATCTCTTCGTTATTCAACAAGGACCTGTCTCCGACAAGCACCTCCACCGAGCTCATGTTGCGCTTTGATTCATCTGCGCAGGGCAGCCACCCGTGCAGCTGCCGCTTGAACTCGCGGACAGTCACGTCTGCCAACACTTCAAATGCTCTTTCTGCCCCAGACAGCTGCCGCACCGAAATCTCCCTTGCCATGGCAGACGATTCTTGCGCGCTCGGGATCGGGGCTCGCTCTCTACGAACCAAATTGTTGGTGCGCCAACTCACGTCCTGCGCCAAAAGAAGTCCAAGCTTGCCGCTGAAAAATTTCTCCAATCCTTGGGACAAACAAATTGCCCTTTGAGTCCTTCGAGTGGGAACCAATGACCCGAATCGCCAAACATGGCGCGCGCTCAAACCCAAAGCGGGGGACAGACTGCCTTCCCCATGACGACTTGCGGCCTAAAGGCCTGATTTCGGGCAAACCCCCTGCAAAAAAAGGTTGAGCTTTGGCGAAAGGGAAAGTGAAGGAAAGCCAACCAGCCAAAAGGGCGATTCAAAGAGGTAAGCTAAGTCTGGCCATGCTCCCTGAAGGCCCGGAAACTTCGCCGGAGAGACACAGTGGGGATTGGAGCCTCTGAATGGACCTTTGCGATGGGGGAGGGTAACCTGAGAGAAACAAAGAGGAAAGAGAGAGAGACCGAGAAAAACCCGGCCCCAACCCGAGACCCTGAGAAATCCCACCCAACCCGAAAAAAATGACCGAGAACAACCCGGCCCCAACCCAAAAGAAGAAAAAAGGAAAAAAACGAAAAAGGCGGCGCCTGCAGCGTGAGCTGACCCCGGGCCAACTCCACGAGCCTCGGCGAGTCGAGACAAATCCGCCGGTGACCCTCCGCGGAGTTCTTCCGTTTTCCCCGATTGAAAACAAAAAACTGCGAAAGGGGGTACCTCGGAAAAAACAAAAAAAACTGCAAAAGGGGGTACCTCGAAAAAGGCGATGCCAATACTGTGAATCAATCCTGAAACCAGAACGTTTGTTGGTATGTACAGGGAAGTCATGAGACACCAGATTTCTTTTTTCCGGTGGTGCGAAATGGATTTCACAACCATCCGCAGTAGGGGGGGGTCAAAAACGGGTTCTCCTTCCGGCCTGCCCGAAAAGGTGGACGGAGCCTCAACAACAAAAAACGAGGCACCCATATGTGTTGCCTGATCCTTTGCTTCATAAAGCTCTCAAAAAACATATATTTATTTTTATATATACATATGATATATGGAAGTCACCACACCCAAGCCAACCCATTTTTGTTCCCAATTTCAAGGTTGCTCCGAGCCATTTACGATCAAGCCCCTCCCCCCCCCCCCCCCCGCCCACTTGTTGTTCAGGGTAAGGGGTCCCTGCGTAGTGGTTAGCTAGGATGCCGTCGTGCTCTCTACTCCCGCCATCTACATCTCGGTCCTCCAGTAGAGAGGTTAGAATACGGGTATCCTGTTTCTGTAGTCGATTTTAGTAGGGGAACCCTCCCCAAGAAAGGGGGACCTAGACATTGCAAAAACACCCAAATCGTGTCGTAATCTTCTGGCTACCTGTGTAAGAGAGACGAAGTCGCATTAGGCTTGGGTGCCCCGTTGCGTCTGGTTTTCGGGGACCCCGCGAGAATGGATTCCGGCGGTCCTTTTGGCTGCCCTAAAGCCACCGAAAAAAAGGGGCGCTGGCTCCAAAAACGGCACCCACGCATTGTTTGGAATCTTGATAGGCTCCTGTTTTGAGCAAGGGAAGGGGGTGGTAGTGAGATCCTGGACATTGTTCCATCTGGAAATGGGAAACTATTGGGAGGAAAGGGGACACCTTTTCGCTGGGGCGTGGCCTTCTTTTTTTTTGGGGTAACACCGTCTTGGACGGTTTGAGAGGGAAACAAAAAGGACACCATCCAACCTTGTTGAATGCTTAAGCTCCTTCATCCCTTACCGCAAGAAACCCAAAAAACCGGGCTCGGGACTCATTTGGGAGTCTCCCTCTCGACGTTTTGGGGCCCCAAATCCTCTTCCGAACGCTACCTGAGACAACTTGCTGAGCAATCCCGCAATGAAGTTATTTGCAAGGAGATGGGTTTTTTGTTTGTTGTGTTTTTTTTCTGTGTGTTGTTTTGTTTCTGTTGTTGGTGTGCTTCTTCCTTTTCTTTCTTTTTTAGCCTTTTGGGGGGCCTGGGGAACCCCCGAAAAAGGTTGGCTTCTGTTCATAGGGAAACAAGCATTTCGAAGGTTCCCTCAGGAGACAAAACCAGACGGAACTCTGAAAATTGAGACGCCGAAAAACCTCGAGACTTGTTCCTTGGCTTCTGCGCTGTGCCCTTTTTGGATGGTGTTTACATGGAAATGTTGAAGAGACCCAGCATTTTGGAGGGTCGCCCTACGATAAAATACAAAAAAAGACATCCTTTTAGGCCTAGAAACCTGAAATGTCCAGAAGAAAACAACCTGAACATGGAGAAAGAAGAAAAAGAAAAAACGCAAAAGAGACGTGCGTTTTGTTCAACATGTGTTCTTTTTTGGGGGGGGGCCTGACAGCATCGTCTTGGCTTTGCAGGGCCCCGGGCGTCTGGGCCTCGCCCACCCGACTCCCGCAGGACCGGAAGAGGTCCAGGGCCTTGCGCGCGGCCTGGCGCAAGCCGCGGTCGCGCTCGGTCGGTCGTCGCGCTCGGTCGGGGGCCGGGGGGCGTGTTCTTTGGCGCCCCGAAAGGGACAAAAACTGGGCGGCTCGTAGTCTTTTGGTTGTTTTTTTGGAAGGCGCTCTTTTGGTTTTGAGGGGAACGCCCCTTTTTGGTGGTTTTTAAAAAGGAAACCCAAGCAGGACCTTTAGAAGGAAACCCAATCGTTTGGGCCAAAAATGCTGGGTTTCCTGGTGTCCCTTTCGGCCAACCTCAAAACACCGGCCCCTCAAAAGACGTGAAGAAAACGTAATTCACATCAGTTTGAATGTGGCGCAAAACTAAAGAGGTGGGGCAGACCGCTGGTTTTAGTCTTTGTTTCCATGCAAGGTGCCATTTAGGGGATACCAGTTTTTTGGAGTGGCCATACACATACCTGTAAAGCGGCGGCTGTGTTTGTGTTTTCGGGTAGGCAACCGGACTAGCACTATACCTTCTTTTGTGTTTTGTTTCTATTGCGACCAAAAGGAAAACCGAGATCCGGTTTGGGGGGGGGTTCCCCGAACAAAGCCACGCCCAAATCGGCCAAAGTGATGTTAAGCTGGCAACAAAGGAAAGGAAGGAAGACATGGTGATGGGGGGCATGAAGTTGCATGAAAGGCTACGACTCGAAATGGTGGGCCCCGTTTTGGTTGATATCTCAAGGGAAGCCAAAAGGAAACCAACCATTTTAGATTAAGAAACGCCCATGTGGCTTGTACTCACTTTAACCCTTACAAACATGCTCCTGATACTGCCCGAATTAAAAATGGTTATGTACCCTGCGCTGAACGCCCTCGATGCGAAGCGCAGTCTCGTGGTCACAAAGTCCGAAGACACCTTCGTGAAAAGGCAGATTGAGTGCGCCCGTACCAGTTGGTGAATCCAGTCATTACCAATGTCCTCATTCGCTGTTGAAGTTGGGCTGTCAGATCTGGTGAAATCGAAACTTACAACCCCTAAAACACCAAACAACTCAAAGCATGAGTTTCACCGGAAAAGAAAAAACAACTAAGAAACCGGACAGGGAACCACCAACAAAAAAAAAAACTACCCCCTACCCTACCCCCCTCCCACCGCCCCCCCCACCCCACCCGACTCCGCCCCCTACCCCCCGCGCACGTCGTCTCGCGCGCCTCGGCGGCGTCCTCGGCGCCGGAGGCGAAGCGGCCGGCCGCCACCACCGCCCAGGCGCGGGCCTGCACCTGGAAGCGTCCCACGCCCAGAACCTCTCTGAGCGCCTGAAAACTTGCAGCTGGAATGTTCCCTGACAAAAAATACTTAACAAATGTCAACTTTGGCAAATGGATCTACACTCATTGGGATCACATCTATACACTACTCTGGTGTTCCATGGGCCTTTGACTTTGTGCATGCGAACAGAACCCGACAAAGTCAAAGTGGACGATCCAGGCCGCTAGAAAGTCCGGGCTTACCCGCGCGCGCGTTAGAAGCTGCGCGGAGGGGGGAGGGGGGGGAGGAGGGGGTTCCTGGCGTCCCTGTCGTCCCTGAAAAGGCGTCACCCAGGTGTTTTTGGGGTCCCGGAAAAGGCGTCCCCGGAACAAAACGTCCCTGAAAGGCGTCCAATGGAAACCCAAGAATCGTTGGGGTAAGGCTCTAGGCTGGGTGAGAAGTTCCCACAAATAAGCGTTGCTCAAACTTTTGGTTGGAAACGTTTGGTTGGAAACTTTTAGACTGTGAAAACTGGGGAAAGTTCTTGAAACGTTTGGCCAAGTGGCAAAACTCAAAACCCCCCAAACAAAAAAACACGCTAGAAGCCGGAGCCGGATCGAACAAATGGAAGTGGATCCAACATCCCCTCGACTTGCCGCGACAGCTGGGGAACAAGAAATGGAACGAACCGATTTTTGGGGGATTCCTGAAGAAAGGAAACCAAATCGGGGACATTTGTGTGTTCTTCTTTTCTTTTCTGGTGAGAATATAACCACGATTGTTTTACCTAGGGGCTTTTTGTTCCGTTGTTTCTTCCTTCTGGCCTCCTGTCCAATAACATGGAATCCAGAGATTCCATCTTATTGGAAAATGGTCTGTGCCAGGACTGGTTCCCCGTTGGGGTTCTACTTTGATTGACATAGATGGTGTCCACTGTTCAGGCTCTCCTGTGCCCAGGTCTTGTCCAGATGTTGTTTCCTTTTGGTGGTTTTCCCTTTCTTGTTGCCTCCTGGCAATTTTCCCTTTGGCGCGTCAAAATAAAAAGAATTTGCGGGTGCACAGCGGTTTAGCCGCTTAGATTGCCCCTAACTGGTGCTTTGGCTTGGCGGTTGGACGCGTTGGCTACCTTCCCCATTTGGGTGCACATGAATGAACTGGGGGGGGGAATCTCCGGGAACGCCAGACTTTGTCAAGCGTGAGTCTACCGTTTCGGGCGGGGTAGTGCACACTGCTTGCTCCTATCTGACACAAACCAATTCTTGAGCTGTTCATGATGGGTGATTTTTGGAGAATTGGATGAAAAACATATGAACAATGGGGAATGGATGCGTGGCTTTGCAGGATAAGGCGCTACAAGCATACTGAAAGCACGGGAACACGCTTTATTTTGTAGACATCACAAAACTAAAAGCAACTTATACCGCCCTGAAACGGAAGACATTTAGTGCCGCCTTGAAAAGTGCTCAAAAACCGGGAAACGCAGGTACGGTTCAACATGTTCATGTTCAGGCGTTCCAAAAAGGGGTTTCCCTTTTTGGAGCATCCCCTTTTGGGTGCATGTTTTCCGAAAACCAAAAGAACACCAACCCGGGTTGCATTTGTTGACTCTAAGGTAGACTTGCATAAACCCAAGAATCGTGTTCCCTTGTCAAATCAATCCTTTTGGTTTCTGCGGTCAAAAGGAGTGGTCCAAAAAGTTGGAACTCTGTTTCCAAACCCAAAATCCTCTAACCTGGTTCCTGCGTCTAGCTTGGACTGGTCCAAAAAGCTGGAACTTTAAAACCAAACCCAAAATCCGCGGAACCTGGGTCAACCCGAAGACTACACACAAACCAAAAAGCGAAGACCACACACCCACCGGAGACAACAAAAAGGAATAAGAAAAAAACGCGGCACGCCAAACAAACAAAAAACAAACAAACAAACAAACAAACAAACAAACAAACAAGAAACAAACAAACAAACAAACAAACAAACAAAACAAACAAGGAAGAATAACAAAAACACAGAAGAAAAAACATGAAAAACAATAAAAAGAAAGAAAACAAAAAAACAACACAAAAAAAAAAAATGAAAACGGCACGCCAAACGAACAAACACGAGCGGCACGCCAGCGGCACGGCGACTCAACGAATCGTCGCGAGATTTCTCGGTCCTCGGGGTCGTTGACCTTCTGCGCCACGTCCAGCACCAGGTTGGCGGCCTCCAGCGCCTCGAGGCCGGAAGGAAGCAACCCGCTTCGTCGCCCAAAAACCGGAAACCCGAACCGTTGTGGGTATGCCCCTTTATTTTGAGGCCACCTTTCTTGGCCGCTTTGTTTTTTCAAGGAGACTAAAGGAAACACCCACCATTGCATGACACACATAAAACACATCCTTATCTTGGTTGCTGCGGTTCTCACTGAATGGGGGTTTAGTGGGTTTGACCCAACTTGATTTCAACCGAAAAGTTAAAGTCTAAAGATCCGTTACCCAATAGCAGTCAAGAAACATATGAAAAAGCGGCGCCCTTGTTGGGCTGGAGTTTGGTTTAGGGACACCAAAAGGAATCCGAGTTTGGGGGGCCTATTCCAAGACACGGTTTTTTGGAGGGAATGGTTCAGTAACTTGCGATGGGATTCGAGAGATGCAGGGGGCCTGAAAATTGATTTCCGACCTCGAGGCAAACCATCCATCCCTTGCTGGTTTCCTTTCAGGGGACCCCCAGGTTCATTCCCTCGTTCCCTACCTGCAGCACCAGCAAGAAAAGGTCAACCTTTGAAAATCTCGACTAAAACTGGTGGCCAAATCAAACCCAAAAATCAGATCCGGTTGATTCGCTTTGGGCAAGTGAGCAAATGTCCGGGGGATCCCAGCCCCAGTAGCCAGCTATCCCCAGCTCAGGGGAATCCCCCATAAAGCTCACTACACGACCTGGCTGATACCTCTGGGCTTAAGTCGACAAAAGGCTCCGAACAGGACCCATCTACGGGTGCTTTTGTTTGGGAGGCTTACGGAAAATGAACATTTGAGAAAAGAAGGTTGACTCCGAATTCCCATTTTGACACAACCAAATTGAGGACGAACCCAAGGAAAAACCACCCAAAGGTCCAAATATGTTGACGGCCAGGAGCCCATAACCAGCAACCCCCCCGAATGTCTACAGCCCACGGGCCCAAAAGACAATCCATTTCCAGTGGAAACTTCCTATCTTGGAGTCTTGCAACTAAGCCATTGTTCAGAGTCCCAGTTTGATGCCCAAATGGGGGCCATGTTCTGTTTGGCCGAAGCCTTCCTGGTCCAAACCTGCCGGAAATCCAAATCCAAATCGTGTCCGATCCAAACCACCAAGGGGAACCTGAAATTTCTTGGCTGGAAGAAGAGGACCCCGGCAAAGAATTAGACCATGTTTGCCTGGTGAGTGGAAAACAAAGGGAACCCCAAAAAAGCAAAAAAAAGCAAAAAGGGAGCTAATTCTGGTGAAGAAATGAGGGACTCTGCAACATGGTGGGTTGTTTGGTGGCTTCCGCCCCAACCAGATGTTCGTTTGCTGGAGGTGGCTGGAAATGCCGAGGTTCCGTGTTTCCCCTGCATCACAAAACGCAAGCAACACTGGCAACGGGGAAAGCGAGGTCGAAACCACCCGCAAGAAATGAAGTACAGAGACCCTGACAGCCCCCAAAAAACCGCCTAAGGTGTTCTTCGCTCCAGTTTTTGGGGAGACGGCTTTTTTGAAGGGCAAGCAAAAATACCCACAGGATGTTCAACGGAAAAAAAAAGCCCATCAGCAATCAGCCAATACTAGCAACATTGAAAAGTCCTCTTCAGTGACTGCTATTCCTTTCCTTCCAAAAAGGACACATCAGGGCCCCTCGGGCCAAGATCAATGTGGAGGGAAGCTCTCCTCAACACTCCATTCCTTGGGTCGTGGTCCTAGGCTGGAATTAGGACCCCAGCAAAAACATACCTTGTTTGCCTGGTTAGTGGAAAACAAAGGGACCCAAATAAACATTATTGAAAAAGGGGTGTCACAAAAATCCCTTGCGATCTGGAAAAAGCAGCAGGGGTGAAAATGCCCAACCCCATCGAACGCTTGCTAGGCCTTCTTCCCGTCACCGCGCTGCAAGTGAGCAGGAGCAACCACCTGCAACGCAGTCAGTTGAGCTGCCTGCTGTGTGCGGTTTGATGTCCTAAGAGTTGAAAGTGCAGGGAAGTTCTCAAACAGCTGTTCTCAAGCACTTCGTTTCACGTCAACATAGGTTCACTTCTCCTAACAGTCGCGTTAGTTGAAGTGAGCCCATGAGCAAGAATCCAATCCAAGGTTTATTGTTGTCCGGGGCTCGGCACAAAAGTACTTGCCCCCACAACGTTTCAACATATAGGCATCAATTTTGGTTGACCTTTTGGTGAACATCAAAATTCGGTGGGGGATCCTATCCACCACCCGCGTCATTGACATACGTTGGGCTCAAAACTCCCTCTTCTTTGAATCTGGGGCTAGAGAGCCCTGTGATTTGGTTTTTAAACTCCTTCTTTGGACAAAACGCTTGTTGGTTGCACAAAGCTCCCAACCCCCTTCTTCACGAGATGGCCGTGCAAGCCACTTCATACCCGGAAATTCGACCTCGACCCCGAAAATCGACGTATCCTTCGCCTCCAGCAAGACATCCGCCAGTGCCGGCCAGTCCTGTCGACCAGGTCCCAGGTGGATTTGTCCAGTTAATGTTCACCCCATATTCATCAACCCCAGTTTGTTCATAGGAGAGTGTCCCTGCGTTTAGTGGGGAATCAGACCACATTGGGAGGGGCCCCCAAAAAATGAACTGAGGTTGAGCATTATGGGGTCAACATTAGTTATTTTAGAGGGAGGTCTGGGTTTTTCAGCCAAGGGAATCCAAGAGCAGCGATACTGACATACCAAGCTTACGAACATCCGCAGAAACGACAATAATTCCCAAACTGAAACTAAAAAACCTCAAGCAAAGGACTCTGACCCCGAATGATTTTCTTATTCCAATACATGCACCACCAGGGGCTGGGAGAATGGTGCAACCAATGGAAGTGGGCATGGGCACGACGTTCTGTTTTTCCAGGCCACCTGTGTGTGGGGAATTGTGAGGAAACCAAAAGGAAAGCGCTCATTTGGGGGCGGGAGATTCCCCGATTTTGAGACAAACCCGCAAAAACCCTGCGGCCGTGTAACGAGTGTTGACCTTTGCCGCCAGGGAACTTCTGGGGATTAAATTGCTGTGGAAAAACCGCCAACGAACAGCGGGTCAGAAATCCGTTTTGAGAAGCTCCATGGATTATATATATATATATATATATATGTTTGTTATAATATATATATATATATGTGTATAGCGACTCATGGACTCATGGACACACCTCTTCAATAAAACTGGACCCGTTGCGACGTGCCTAAGCGGACTTCGCAACCATCCACATGGTCCAAACTCCCAACAAACCAACGGCTGGTCAAAACAAACGGTACTCAGAATGGCTTGCCCTGGTAAATGTTAACCCCGGATTCATAAACCCCTGGTTGATTTTGATCGGGGGATGTCCAATTCCTTTTAGTGGGTATTCAGACCACTTTTGGAGGGAACACCCCCCTAAAAAATGTGGGACGGGTTTTACTTAGATCCGGGGTCAACATGAAATGGAAACGGATGGGCTAAAAGCTGCGGTCCGCGAAATTCGGTGGCTTCAGTTTGACCCAACCAAACTCGCAGCCAGCGCGCGTCTCAGACGCGAAAGAGACGCGAAAAAGACGCGAAGGAGACGGCGGCGCCTGCTCATCCCCCCCCCAAAAAAAAAGAAAAAGAAAAAAAAACACAAGCCAACCGAACAAAAATGCCCCCCCCCCCCCAAAAAAAAAAAAGAGAAACAAACACAAAGAAAGAATAAAAAACAAAAAAACTCCCCAAAAAAAAAGGAGAAGAAGAAGAAAAAAAAGTCCTGCTCCCGCTGGAAGTAGATCTCCGCCTCCTGGGCCATCTGCGCCGCCTTGATGGGCTCCGCCTACTTGAAGCTCGCCGCAAGATCGAAACGCGGGCGAAACTTTCGCCGCGCGCTTCGCGGCTCAACGAAGCGGGCGAAGCGTGGCCGGGGATGATATCCCCTGAGCCTACCACTGGAAAACGGTCCCGAAAAATAAGTCTACCTGGAGCAGGGCTGTGGGAAGTGACCATTTCTGTGATACAGCAAAAAGGGCTTCCCAAAGACTAACCCCCCCCCATACAAAGGGGGAGATTCCCTTGTATCACAGAAGTGGGGATAAACCCCTTGAAACTTGGGTCCATGACCCCTGCAATTTTGGGGAAAATGACCAAGCACTTTTGAAGGGTTGTTAGGGAGACTCCAGGCTGTCGCTTCGGCCGAGGTTCCGAGATAGCATCAAGCGATCGCCTTTTTCATTGACTGCTGCGATCGGTTTTTGGGGTTTTGAGTGCATGGAAAAAAGCTGCAACCGGCGATCCAGGGTTGTTTTGTGCTCGGGGGCCCGAAACAAATCCCTCACTCGGGCGTATAGGGGCATGGTGAATTTGTTGACCCCTGAACCATCAACCGGCTTTGTCTATATTTTCCGGCTCCTGGAGAAGAAAGAAAAAAAAGGTCTGAATCTCCCCACTATGGGGACACCCGGCGATCGAAGGACGGGGGTTGATTCATCCGGGGTTCCCATCGCAGGTGTTGTTCTTGTAATGTCCAAGTCTTTGGAGTTCCAAAAATGAACAGTATAGTTCACAGCGCCCGCGTTCCAAGGATATCCAGCCCCTCCCCCCTCCCCCACCGGTTGCCAAAAAACACGAAAGGCTGCCGAAAAGAAAAAGAAAAGAAGGCTGCCGGAGAGTTGAAAACGACACACCCAGTTGGTTTCTTTTGGTCTCCCCTTGAAAACTACGAGATCGTGATTGTGTCCCCCTATAACGCGAGAAAGTTGCGAGTAAACCTCGTTTCCAAATGCTATTAGTTGTGTGGACAGCAAATGGCAAACCATTGTGACATGGAATGGTTCTCATACAAGTTTGTCCCAAAATAGGAGAACTCCAATAAGCGCTTGCTTCATTTCCCTGACTGCAACGGTCCATGCACTAAGTCGCTCGCCCTAGCAAAGACCAACAGCTGACCAAACTGTGTATGTTTTTTTTGTTTTAATGTTTTTTTTTTCTGTGTGTTGCTGACATCAGATTTGATGTGACGTGAAAGGGGCGAAGAAGGGCGATTCTCTAGGTCACACACTTCTCAAATGGTATTCCTACAATCTGCTTCCCCTTGACGTTGACCTCATATTGATCAGCCCCAGTATATCAATAGGGGGTGTTTCTGGATTTAGTGGGGAATCAGACCACTTTTGGAGGGGAACACCGCGCTATCAACATGGGGTCAGTATTCTTCGGTGGTCGGGATTGGCAGTTCGCAGGTCAGGGGATGGTGTCCCACTTTCCCTCAACAAGCGCCAGGGGTTCCAATCCCCCAACCGACCAAGGGACCATGTACCCGACCAAAACACCACAAGCATACGGCTCGCCGCCTAAAAAAACCGCAAAGTGCGGAGGACAAAGATGGGCCGGCCAAATTCCCCACTTAGCTCCAGCCAAACGTAAACCCCAGACCACCAAAAACCCAGGGGCAAAGGGCGGGCTGCGGCATAAAAAAATGAGGGTGGAATAGACTGGAGGAGGGAATCAACCTCCAGACCGAAAGCATGTGAATGTCTTCTGGGGCTTGCAACCCGTTATATATACAATGAGGAATCTGCCCCTGGATTTCTACACTTTTGTCGGGGAAGACTCGTTTTATTTTCCCCTTGTCAGTCCACTTTTGGGGTTTGCGCGCTTGGCAAGTGCTTAGCTGAATCCACCCGTCAAACGAACTAATAGTTCGGTCCCCTTTGCAAGAAATCCAACAGGGTGTTTGAACATTAACGGTTGATTTATGGTTTTTAAACAGTTGCATACCCCCCAGGTCGCCACCCAAAAAAACAACAGGGCAACAAACGACTTGCTGGTGCTCAGTAGGGAATGAGAGAATGAGCCAGTCGGGCTTCCCTTGAGAAACCATAGGGGATGGTTAATAAGGATCATTCCATTTATCATCTGCCTATCGAACCAGCAAGACGAGAAGAGATTTCGTCACATCGCCTTGGCGAGATGCATTGCCGCCTGCGTAAACTGCAGCATGGCCTGCGCGTCGGACTTCGGACTCCGACTCTGAGGGTTTTTGTACACCCTGGGATTGGGACATTTTATCCGGAAATGTGCCTAAATGGTGTGGTTTTCCCAGTGGGTGTATTCCCAGGGTGGGGAAAAACAAAACTTAGACCGACTCGAAGTCGAAAAATCACACTGCAGAGGACTGGGCTTGAAGAACCAACTGGCGACTCCAAATGGAATCCAAACCTAAGGTCTGGCCATGATCAAACAAACTTGGTTGACGTTGGAAGGGAGCAAAAATTTAAATTTCAGCAGTTAAGTGGGGATTGCCCACTAAACCACAATAAGCAAAAATGCAAAAAGTGTCTCCCAACAACAACCATGAAAAACCTGCTGGTCTTTTTCTTGCGATCGGTGCATTCGAGAGATGGGGGGAATGAGACATGGCTCCGGACCCCAGGAAAAAACCGAATCCCTTGCCGCTGGGTTCCTTTCAGGGACCACTGAGCACCGGCAAGCCAACCAAAACGGGCGCTGCTTGGCGAATGACCTCTTTTCAAAAACCAAAAGACACACACACACACAAACAGAAAGAAACCAGAAAACAAAAACATCTGGGCAAAAAAAAAGAAGAAACACGCCGGAAATAAGGAAGGACCCAAGCAAAGGACCTTCATCATGGTGTTCTCTCATCTTCTCCCCGGAATCGGTGAGCTCGTCCGAACACCCAAGCTAAGGACACAGCTGGGGGTTTGGATTCGGCTTTGAACTTTTTCTTGTAGAGGGTAAATGGGGAACACCTCACCAATCCAAAACCCCGTGGAAGCTGGCAAAACAGGCCTGTAAAGAGCCATCTCAAAAAAGTGAGCTTCAGCATGGTACCGTGCAGAGACATGGGAGCCCCAACAGCTTCGACCCCTCGGAAATAGCTCTTAGCTCAGCTTTCGAAAGGCAGAAGTAGGACCTCTGCAACTCGCTGCTTGCCTGTGCTCGATCGAAAACGAAACATCTCCAAAACCTCTTGGGCCTGTGCCTGGTCCCTGACTGATGTCTGGGGCAAACGAGGCTTTCCAAGAATAAGGCCCGCTGCCACATGTTTGGTTGTCTTATAGGGCAAAGGCCAAGGAGTGTTCATCCATAGGCAGGCCAATGGTGTGCAGAACAAGCCACTCCCTCAAACAACGAACACAAAAAAGGCTGCCAACCAATGTTGTGCTTGCTAAACAAATTGCTTTGTCAAACCAAGAGTGTCACTCCCCCGAACTTTTCTCAGCAGTTAGGTTTTCCCAAATACCATTGGCTCACCAAAGCTTTGCTTTACCAGGAGTCTCCTTCTGACCCCATGTTACCCAAAAGAAACAGGTCACAGCCCATCTTTGAAGGGTCAGAAGAAAAGAAATGAGACAAAAAAAGCTCCTGATCTAGCCCAACTAAACCAGGCAGGAACCGAACTCAAACACGGGAATCGGATTTGGGCGCGCCTTCGCCTTTTGGCCGTGCCGTTTCCAACTGGAGTTGGACGAATCAAACTCCGCTTTTGGGCATGAGACCTTCCAGATCCAAACCACCCGTTAAATGGTGATCAGCTGGTGGGAATCGCCAAATCACTGGCTTGGAGGTGTACAAATCGGGGGCTCAAAATCAGGGCACCAATCCAACCCGGATTGAACCCCTGGTTGATGAAGGGGTCCCTTTGGTGGTTGCTTGAATCCTTCAAGTGCCTAATCCTTTACTTGGGGTGACCCATATTAGGATGGGTTTTTCTAGCTTCGCAACCCTTGCTATGGCAGTGCAAACGAAACACTGCCCGGCATTCTGTTTGCAGCCCCCCCACGAAAAAAACTAAATACCTGCCAGCCCCCACTAAAAGCCCTAAATACCTGCCAGCCCCCACAAAAAACCCTAAAAGCCTGCCAACCCCCACTAAAAACCCTAAAAACCTGCCAGCCCCACACACCGACAAAAAGAAACTGAAAACCTGCCCTAGCCAACCACGGGCGAAGCTGAGCAACGTGCCTCAGCTCTTCGGCCATCCCGCGCGGATCGCTTCAAGCTGGCGGCCTCCTCCTGCGTATCTTTTGTTGTTCCCTTGACAAAGTGTTGAAATCCAGAGTTGATTCCTTTCCCATTCAACCATCGTTGTTTTCGAGAACTCAGGTGTTTCCACCGCGGGCTTTTGGAAAGAAGGATTTCTAGAAAACGGTTTAGATTTGCTTTTTGCGGAAATATTATACAGGTCGACATAATGAGACACCTTTTTTCTTCTATCATGAAGTGTCATGACTCAATTTAGTCGAAAAGTACCTCAAACCGGTATATAGCCTTTGTATAATCTAGTGTACCTCAGACCCTTGTATCAAAGTACCTCGAACACCCCAGTCTAATTGCTTCCCCCTTCCATGGCAGTAAAAATGAGCCCATGTTGACGTGTGTGTTCATGTTCATATCAAGTAACTATTGATATCTAATAAGTGTTAATTGATAATTATGTTAATAATAAGAATAACAATAACAATAAGAAGAATAAGAACAAGTAAAATGGACCTTCATGTACAAACCCCATAGGTTGCATATTTGTCTCAAGGTACAAACCCCATTGGGTTGCAGCGGTCCTTGACCTTCTTGAGGGCTTCCTCCGGCTTCACATCCCCCCGCTCGATCTGTGCCAAGAGCAGCGGCCCTCGGCATAGCAGGGTCTTTTTTAACCCAGGATTGATATCATTGGGGGGGTGTTCCCTCCAAAAGTGGTCTGAATCCAACCACTAAAAGGAATTGCACACCCCCCGATCAAAATCAACCAGGGGTTTATTCATCCGGGGTTAACATTGGGTCACGGGTGGGAAGCCTCCAAACTCGTCGGAGGCTTTGAAGCAAAGACGGGGATTTGGCCGGTTTCTAGGGGATTTGACCAGAGATGGACCGGTTTTTAGAGGGGATAGATGCCGAATCCCGAAGAAGGAGACAGATATAAATCCTCAAGTTACTGTAAAGCACAACTGGTGGTTGTTTCTTGTTACACTGGCACCCTCCTGGGAGATTGGATTCGCACCACCAATCTAGTTGACCCTCCACAAAGAACAAGAACATAACTGGGCTGCTAAAAGTTTAACTTTTAGTGGGTCAAATGGAAACCCCCACTAAACGAAAAAAGTCTAAAAAGCTAAGGGGATGGCTTTGCTTGCCTGACCCCATCGACCCATCTTCCGGTCTGTGCCTCCCAGCAAACCATGCCAAGCCAAATTCAAACACGGGAGAATCCGAATCAACCCTTCAGTCCTCATATACCAAAGAACTGAATCCACCCTTGCGTCCGAAAAAGAAGGGGGGGTGATTTCCCCCTTCAGGCTTCACTCGCAATTATTAAATTATGATGGAGAACACAAAACTTGGACAAACGAACCAGCGGGGGTACGGAGGGAGCGAGGATATGGGGACATTCCCGTGGCGCCATTTCCCATATCAAACTTCGTCAAGGTGCATCAAACGGGGGAATCCTCTCGTATCCCTGGTTATCCCTGTATCCCTGCTAGTTGGTTTCCCTGAAAAACAAAACAAAAAGCAACCTTGAGTCATCATTCACAAAAAGGGGGGGGGGGGGGGGGCGTGAATCCACCCTTCAGTCTTCACTCGCAATTGTGGTCACAAACACAAAACAAAACAAAAAAGCAGTTGCGCAAGCGCCCCATCTTCCGGCCGAGGGGCGTAGTGCCTCAGCCACGCCAACCTGATCCTCGGGTTGCAGCCAAATGGTTGGTGTGGTGTCTGTCTTGTCTGTGTTTTGCTTTGTTTTTTTTGGGGAGGGACCCAAAACGGCATCGGTGTTCCTATGGGTTCCCACAAAAAACAAAAAAAAGGCCCCACATTTGGGCTTGCCTAAAAATAGGAAGCCGCAAACAGGTTACGCCATACAAAAAAGTCCATCCACATGCCCTCCATCCCTTTTCCATCACCAATTCACAGCTAAGAAAAGCCGGTGATGGGAAGAGATGGATCCTTCTCAACCTTTCCAGCTAATGAATGCAATTTGGCCGGGAAAACGGGTGTGGGAGTGAAAAGGCGAACCGACATACAGCCGGCATCAGCATCCTTTGCCAGCTCTCGGGGCTCAAGAACCTGCTGTCCTCGGCGAGCCACAGATCAACTGGACGAATCCCAGACCAGGCAATAGCTAGTGCACTCCGGGAGTTGGCGCGCTCTCTCTTACCTCTGCCAACTTCTGAGATTATTGATGGGAGAAGGAGAGAGAGAGCGAGAGCGAGAGCGAGAGCGAGAGCGAGAGCGAGAGCGAGAGCGAGAGCGAGAGCGAGAGCGAGAGCGAGAGCGAGAGCGAGAGCGAGAGAGAGAGAGAGAGAGAGAGAGAGAGAGAGAGAGAGAGAGAGAGGAGGAATCCCAAATGCGAGGAATACCAAGTAGATAGGAAAAGCATTTGGGCGAGATTTATCCCTCTCCTTCATCTCCCAACCCCAAGTATTACCTAATTAACGAATAGATGTGTTGGGAGTGAGATGAATGGAGGAAAGGTTTGGGATAGGAGGGCTTCACTCGCCAGGCGGTTGACCTTCCTTCCCTTCATCATGTGCGCTCACCCATTGACAAGTTACCACGAGCGAAAAGCAGCGGGGAAATGAATGAGTGATGAAAGAAGGATGAAGGAAGAGTCCCACCCGCTGGCCGGATCTTTCCAGCGGTTCCTCATGATGTCCTCTTCCGACATCTCCCTCAGTCTCGCTCTTTGTCTCTGCCTCTCTCTCCAATGGCCGCCATTCCTTCGTCTGGACGGGCTATTTCCTAGAGACACTGTCCCATCCAACAGCTTTCGAACAGTCAGACTAGCGGATGCCAATGACCAAGAGATAGAGAGATAGGAATTGGCGAGATATGGCTTACTCACTCACTTTCCCTCTCCACATATCTCTTGTCCTGTCGTATCGTTCAGCTGTCTAAACTCTTGGAACATGTTTTTCAGCCATTCACTCACCTTTAACATCTGGGCGGCCGAGGCGCGGCGGCGGCGCGGAAGGCGTCGAGGGCCTCCTGCGCGGGCGCCAGCGCCTCCGAGGCCTGCGGAGCTGTCGGGCGGAGAGCGGTGGAGGGTAGAGGGTGGGGCGGTCAGGGGTGGGGGGGGGCAAGGGGGGGGAGGAGGGGAGAGGGGGGCCAAGGGGGGGGAGGAGGGGAGGGACGGGAGAGGGAGGGAGGAGGAGGGAGGGGGGCAGGGATTCCTAGCCATGAATTAAAAAAGAGGAGGGGCAAGCGGGGGCAAGTGGGGGCAAGCGAAGGGGGGATGGGGGGGCAGGAGGGGACGGAGGGGGGCAGTTTCCTAGCCATTTCTCTTCCAAAACCTCCAACTTCCACTTCCAAACGTGGCGATTGTCGTGGCAACCGTTAGTAAATCGATCAACTCTGGATTTGTGGAAATCCAGTGACCCTTGAGGGTGGGGGGAGGGGGGAAGAGGGGGAGCGGGGACAAGTATGTCACCTGGGATGTTCCAAGTTTGTAGGTTTCCCCAAGTGGTTTCTTGCTTTTCAACCCAGTGACCAGGGTTTTGCAAACTTTGTCAGCTTTTCGTGGCGTCCATTGGTTTTTACTCAAGTAACCAAGGATTGTCCAACTTTGTAGGTGTTTGCATTTTTCCACTTAGGCACTTGCTGAGTGGATTCAGCGTTGCCTATGGTAGCCTTACTTCCCAAAAGACGCAAACAAAGCTTAAGATTTTGGAACCTGAGCGATCACAGGACTCTACCTGTTGATTGCGCTTTAAAACGGGATTCCTCACGTTTCCGGCCTAGAAAATTCATGGCTCAAAGAAAAAGCGGCACAAAGTTGGCAACTGGCTTTAGGGGAAGCAAAGGAAACAAACCGTCAGGTAAGTAGCTTCAATCGCAGTACTTATTTTTTCATACGGCGACAAGGCAAACACAAAGCCCAGTTACTCCGAGAAACCATGGTTAGTGGTTTCGAAAGTAGGTCGTGAGGTGATGTGTCACTCTGGTTTGCTGAAGAGAAAATAGACAAAATATCAACAGGGCAAAAAATATAAAGGGTAAAACCTGCCCTCCCAACAATTTCGAAAGCTCACGATCGGAAGCTTTTGGAAGACTACGTTCCTTTTTGGGAAGCCCGAAAAGAACCCACCAGAGGGTCTTTTAAACAAATAGTCTTCAAGGACCCTCGATGTCAAAGGGGGCTCCTCTATTTTTCCGAACCCCCAAATGGCCCAAGCACAGCCAAAAAAAAGAAGTGAGTTCCGCAAAAGTCGCGGACCTCCACCGGCGGGTGCGGTCAATACATCCTTGTTCTTCACTTGGCCCCAACCAGACCCTCCTTTGCCATTCCAGGATCCTATTTTTCACAACCTCCAGGACAAATGTGTAGTTCAGAAGGATGGGTGAAGGGGGAGTCAACCCTTGGAATGTCGCTGAGTGAGGATGATCAAATCTGAATGCGCGATTCGATTCGCGCAACATCTATCTTCACGCGTGTCCCGTCCGAAGATGCGGCTGCCCCTTCTGACCTGTAAAACTGAAGGGTTGGATCCCAATTTCGGCAAGTTCCTCGAGGGAACCTGAATGGGGATGGGCTGCGGGTGGAATGCTTCAGAATGCCGAGCGGTGTTGCTGGTAGGAAATGCCGAGAATGCTGTGATGATCGTGCTGCTGTGAAGACTGATGATGCTGGTGATGCTCATGATCATATCGGTGATGCTAGTGATGTGTGTGATGCTGGCGATGCTGGTGATGCTGGTGATGCTGGTGATGCTGGTGATGCGCTTGATGCGGTCGATGCGGTCGATGCCGGTGACGGGTGATGCTGGTGATGCTGGTGATGCTGGTGATGCTGGTGATGCTGGTGATGCTGGTGATGCTGGTGATGCTGGTGATGCTGGTCGCTGGACGTGTTGGCATTCTTGCAGATTGTTTATTGTTGGAGGTTGCTGCTGGTTGCTGGGATCGTTGGCGACATTGGGGAGGGTCTGGGAAATGCTCTTGTGGATGCTTGGGGCTGCGACACTTAGGATGTTGATGATGCTGATGATGTTGCGTACTGGTGATGTGCGGCGATTCTAGCGATGTTACAGCCTTGGTTCCAAAGTAGAAGACCCCCTTTCTCCAAATCAATCGAAACATCCAAGAAGGCTGAACGGTGAGACCCAGGGAAATCAGCCCTTTTCAAAGGGACGGTAACCCTCAGAAAAGGAACCCTGCTCCCCCAACTATCCCTCCTAGTACCCACCGTCACTGCCTCCCATCTTTCTGTTTTTTCGTTCCTAGAGCCCCGGTTTTTTCAGAGGCCCCAATAAACGAGAGCATTTCCCAGACCCTCCCCAATGTCGCCAACGATCCCAGCAACCAGCAGCAACCTACCCTATGTCGGCACAGTACCATCAAACCCACGAGGCTGGAGCAACTGGAGCCGCCCGTGCCTTGAGCTGGCCCACGAGTTTCTTCGCTTCCGCTAGCCTGGCGAGAGCTCGAGAGCCCGGAACCAGGGCTAAAGAACTCGGACTCGTAATGGAAGGAACGAAACACCGGGCTGAATCTGCACCAAAAACGAGGGGGGGAGGCCGTGCGACCTGGATTCTTGGCTCGCTTCCTTGGAGGAGGACCTTTGTGGGGTGGTTCTTTGAAAGGAAAACAGCCTAAGGGAAGCCACCCTTTTGCCGGGCTCCGAGTCTGGGTGAGCGAATCAAAAGGCCACAGTGGTCCTGTCTCACCTCTCCGCAGCTTCCGTTTCCCCGGTCCGTTTCCTTGGAAACTCTCGCCAAAAGGTGTGCCCCCGTGGAGCCGTAAAAATCTGAAGAGCAAACCGCGTCTGAAGCTGTCGCTCGAATGAACCGGGACCACTGAGTTTGTCGTCTTGCTGGCGGTTCCCAAAGTCAGACAACTAGGGTTGTTTCCATTCCGCCAGCCTTGAGGTGCACTTAGGGAGGACTTTGAACATCACAATTTATGTGTGTGTATGTGTGTGTGCGTGTTTTCCTTGTTTGCTTGTTTGCTGTTTGTTCGCGCGGGTCTAGAAAATCGCGGGCTCCCTTTCGTTTCCCTTGGAGTGGTGAACGAGCCGACGGCCGCTCTCGGCAGCGAAGCTTGGCAGCTCGACGGCCCGGCCATCGGTTCGCACGGCTGGGCACCGCCCGCTGAGCCAAGGCGTTTGGGCCGGGCGAGAGGACAGAGGCTGGAGGTGGCTGTGGGTCAAAATTCATGGGATCCCATTTTGGGGTAGGTGCACCACCCATTTTAGCCTAGTTTAGTGGGGATTGGGATGTTCACCGGGGGGTGTGGCTCAAAATGAACCAGGAGGGGCAAGCCGCAGGTTTTAAACTCCATGTTTCCACTTACCAGGGAAACCCATTTTGGAATTCCGGATTTTTGAGCCACGGCCATGTGGAAAAACCAAAAAACACGACTTGGTTTTCCGGCATGTCCCCTTTTAGCAGGCGGTTTTGAGGCGCCTTTTTGAGACCACTCCAGTCAGGTTCACCATATCGCAGGGCCACGTGGGAGCCTCGCTTTGGACCTAGACATAGAGCCAGTAACCATCTCATGCCAGGCGGTTTATACCAAGCGCAAAAAAGAGAGCCTCACTCGATTGGGTAATCACCTAATGCTACAAAGGATCAAAACGGAAAAGAAGAAAAGAAGAAGGGACAATTACGCTTGGCAAATGGAGGGTCGTGGGGAATCGCCGCGATCCATGAGAAATGGCCCAAGGCCGGTGGCGAATTCCTCGCGTTGAACGCAGCAGACCTTCAACCGCAAGTTTGCCTCAAGGGTGTCCTCTAATCAAACAGCCAGCCCTGTGTTTGGGGTCCAACAAAATTCCGGCTCTTCCCCAGCGAAAGGGGGGGGGGCCTTGGCTTGAGGGCTCACGCTTGAGGTTTTGAAACTACACATGAGTTTCTTTGTTTCAAGGGAACCCTCACAAAGGGTCGTTGCCTTTGGGTTTGCCTTTCAAGCAACCCAAAGAGGGTACCCTCAAAACAGCACAGCCCCGCATGGTTTACATAGTTTGGAACTGGCCCCTCACACCGAGTATCAAGCAAGCCGCTGGTGCACAAAGGCCACTCTCCGAGCCTTTTGAGAGCGACTTGCCTTAGCCTGCCACGTTGCTTTGCCAGCCATGTTTGGTCCCTTCACGGTTTCTTCTGTTGCAGAGCGGTTGATGCGAGGTTCTAGCAAACACTTCTCGGTCCAAACACATCCGGCCGCTTAGCCCCAGGTGAGACGCATTTTCCACCGAGCCAGCTGCCAGCCGGCCGGGTCTTCTTTGAAGCGCAAAAAGCCGCTCAGAGGCGGCCGCTAGAAGATGTCGAATGGGTTCCCAGACTCCGCAGGGGCCTCCGCGGTTCGGCCCAAGGCCGTTGTTCCATGCGGTATTGAACGCTAGCTATGCTGGGAAACTTGGAAGTCCTCATTTCCCTCCCAAAGGACCATGGGCCTATTTGGACCGAACCTCAACTGAAGCTCTAAGCAAACGAACCCACAAATGCCAGGCCCGTGCTCGCTCTGCCACACCTGTCCTACCTTTCGTGCGGAACCGTCCAAGTCGCTATCTCAGTGCACAATCCTAACCTCTGCATGTACGGTCAAAGGTATGCGATGATCCCAATGACAGGAGAAAATTATTATAGAGGTTGATTCCCCCTTCTTTTCCACCATCGTTCCTTCCAAAAACCGGATCCGTTTTCCCTCGGTTTCCCGGGGTTTGCTAGAAAGATTCGGACCCCTGGAAAGAATGGAAATGGAAGGTACCCCTTAGAATTATGGCCTGATTCCCTGGCTGGAGCTTTTCTGCGAGGCTTCGTGCCCCCGCGCGGCGCCCAAATTGACCGGACACTGCTCGAGATCGGGTCCCGCGTCGCGCCATCCCGCCTGCGCTGGCGGGTA
The DNA here is from genome assembly GCA_963377175.1 of Effrenium voratum. NCBI lineage: Eukaryota > Dinophyceae > Suessiales > Symbiodiniaceae > Effrenium > Effrenium voratum. The sequence goes on from CAUJNA010000846.1 coordinate 1,159,874, forward strand.
GCCGCCTCCTGAAAGAATCGTTGGCGCTGGAACGAACCCAAAAGCGGGCGGAGACACAGTTCACTCAATGGCCCCTTGAAGGGTTCTTCCAAATACCTCCCTTTTCATTGGGGCTGGGGAAAAGAAAAAAACTGCAGAAAAATTGCGTGCTTGGTGTTGGGGGAGTCCGAATTCATGCACCTGTTTGCTTAACCGAAAGGAAAGCCCCGATCTTGAGGGGGTCAAGAGCACCCGTACGGTTGACAGTGAATCACATCTCAAGGCCCAGGTCAGGTGGATTGCTGTGCGCGCGGGGTTGTCAGGATCCCTGCTTGCAACGTGCGCACTTTTGCAATACCACTGTCTTCATCAGTGATCAAAAGAAACGATTCTGTTTTCTTATCAAAATACTTCACTCTGATTGTTGTTCAAAAGCTGGCGGAACAAGGTTTCATAGAACCACGTTCTAAGTTCTAGAACTTCCCCCCACCCCGCATTCACCCCTCTCCACAAATGAGAAGCCTTGCTCAGGTACACCTTAGTTGGTGCTTTGGATTGGTTTGGATTGGTTTGTTTCTTGTGACTAGGGTTTCCCACCGAACCACCGAACCACCGAACCACCCCTGTCGAGGGAAGCTTACAGGTTTGATCAAACAGCCCCTGGCTTACAGCCCTTGGCTCCCGAACCCCAGACCCCGCAACCGGAAGCCTTTGAACCTTTGGACACTCCTTTGACCCCAAAAAACGAGTCGCTGGCTGTTGATGTGCGGGTTGCCTTGTTCGTTGAAAACGCGGGAGGAATAAAAAAAGTGGGCAGGGGTTGAAGAAACGCGAATCCCGGCCTGCGCAGCCCGCCTGCGACCGGATTTGCGGGCGTTTCGCTTCAAAACCTCGAAGAGGGTCTCACCCCTCCATATCGAGCGAACCTTGTTCGAGGACACCGCACAAATGTACCAACCCTTCAAGAAGCCAAAAGGATGGGTTCAATTGAAACTTGCCATGGTACAGTTTTAATTCAAACAAGCAAACCCAAACATAGCCGTAGGGAGGCCAAACAGGAGGGTGTTGAAATAATTGGGCCATAATTGTCCAAAGTGACGCGATCACAGCCCGACCTTTCAAATAGTGGTGTGAACCTCTTTGGAGGGGTCCCAACAGGGATCTCCTATGCCCCCCCAGTCTATACATAAAGGGAAACTCAGATTGAATCGGTCTTTCAAAGTGATGCTTGAAACCTCCCTTGCGGAAATGTCGCAAACCCAGCCAGCCGACCGTGTAGTTTCTTTCTGACATGCACCGGGCCCTCTTCAAAAGCAATATTGAAAAAGATCAGCATCCCTCTGCGTTCGCATGTCGAGATTCTTTGGCGAACCTCTGGATGCAAAAGGGTTAGTCTCCAAAATGGAGCACCCAAAAATGGGCACCAACTCACAAAAGAGGCAGGCGTTCCAACGTTCCACCCCCCTCAAACAAAAGAAAAGAAGGACACAAAGACACCATGGCGTCATTTCAGAACCTCCAGCTTTCCGCCGCGCGCCTCTCCAAGCCCCACCCCCGCCCCCCTCCGGCCCCCGGCCTCCAAGCCTCCCACGCCCCCCGCCTGAGGGCCGTGGTTCGGCGCGCCGGCGTTCTTCTGCTGGAAGGCGCTCACCAGATCCTCGGCATCGCCCGATCCAGCGACCCGAGTCTTTGGTACAGGATTTGGCCAAAAATGTCTGAAGCCCCAAAATGGGTTTGCCTTGGCAAATGGAAACATAAAACTAAAAACCTTCGGTCCAAATCATGGTAACTTTGACCCATATCCATTTGCCCTCTGGTCCACGTTGCCATGGCACCTCACAAAAACCCAAACCACGAAATGTACTTTCCCGTTGCCTTATGTGTGTGGGAGGAAGGGTATGCCCATTGCACCATGTCCACATCTCAGGTCTCAAGCTACAGAACCCCAATGCCAGGCCACCTGCACGATTCCAACTACTTGCACAAGAAAACTCGGGGCAAAGGTTCCCATCCCTCCAATCCTTTTACCGTTCCTTGTAGAACCCTACCAATCGACCCCCCCGCCCTCCCCGCGCCAATCCTCTGCGACTCTGAGGTTCGCGCGTTGAATTGCCCCGGACCCTCCGGGGGCGCCCCCGGGGCTCCCGGAACGCCCGGTGCGCCCGGGACGCCCGGGGCGCCAGGCACGCCCACGACGCCCGGGGCCGCCTGCTTGCTCTGCAGGATCTGCATAATCCTCGGCGTCCGCCCGGCGCTAGCAACCTATGTGAGAGGCTTTTGGGAATGGAACCACACAACATTCAGGATGAGTCCTGTCCTATTGCCATACCATACCAGTAAGGATGAAACACTCATTGAAGAGAGGGAAGATACAATGGAGGCAACTGGCCTGAGAGGCCTCCGTTCAAGTTCCGGGAGGGTATGGAGTACACACGCAAGGAGGCCAACCCAGTCGAATTTCCATTTTCCTCAGGTCGGGGGACGCCAAGGTTTGGGTGGCTTCCTTCAATTTGCATGTAGCATCGCTTTGATAGGCAACCAAACCCGAAAATCCACGAAAATGCTCTCATCGGAGGCCAAAAACAATTTGAGGGGCGAAGCGAAACATCATTCCGCGCATCTGATGCCAGGAGGATGCCGACAGACTGGGCTCCGCGCATCTGCATCTGACTCTGCAGCATCATCTGCATTTGCATCAGCCTCGGAACAGAACTTGACTTGAGGTAAATTCCTTCAGGTGGATTCAGGGGTCTGGCGGTTTAGGGGGGGTTGAAGATGAAGCTTTCGGGGCTCGGTTTATCCGTGGTGAACGTTTTGGCACAGCTGCTCCAATGATCAAAAGTTGTTCTCCTGGCTGACTTTGCAAGGGGTCCCCCCCCCTGAGAAAAACACCAAACAAAGAAGAGAAGAAAACGCACCCCACAAACAAAGAAGGTCTTCCCCTTCAAAAAACAAAAAAAAAACGAACCCCACAAACAACACCCCCTAAAAAAACACACCAAAAAGAAAAAAATGACCCCACAAACAAAGAAGAAGGTCTTCCCCTTTTCGACCTCCGTCGGTCTTCCCTTGCCCCGTTTTCGACGTCCGGCGGCTGCTCGGGGCTCATCTGCTGCAGCTGCTGCGGGCTCAGCATGGGGATCATGCCCTGACCCATGCCAGGCATCCTGGCGCGGGATGTGCATCGAAAAAAGATGCACCGCGGTCGAAATCGAATCCTCCATTTGCTTAAGTCTCCTGGAAAGAATAAAAATATGTCCAGTTGTGATAGATTACCTTTAAAACCAACAGGGAAAAAAAATATTCTTAAGCAAATGGAAGGCCTCTGTTCCCCCAAGAGGACATGGGGTGTGTCGCTTTTTAGGGTACACCCCCCGTAAATGGTGATTGTGCTTTTGGTGACGTGCCCGGGCAGTCGCTGCAAACATGGCATGGATGCTTCGGGAAGGGAATGACCCACTGAAGTATCCGTGGAGTCCGGACGGGCCCTCTACGACTCTGTTGGAAAGCTGAAATACTGTGGATGGACAGAATCCATTTCGCACGGAAGACACCATGGTTGACACATTCTTTGTTGGGATTTACGTTGGAGAATCAGGTTCCATTCCAGGGTTTCTTAGCCGGTGCAGGATTTTGTCCATCCACAGTACATCCTAATGAATCCACGAGACCTTCAAATATACACCTAGATGAGCTTCAGACAGTTCCAGCAGTAAAAAGCAAGATGACCTTCAATTGAACAACTACCACAGGCTAGTTCTACTCTTTGAACTTACCCAGTGAACCCACAAGAGGACTTGGTCCATCCAAAGCGGATGGCTTTCTTGAGGTCCTGGAAGGCCGCTGCCCAAGCGTCCCGAGGTCTTAAGCCGATGGATCGCCAGTCCCAAGCCACTCGTTTCCGCTTCAGTGGATAGATCATGGGGCCGTATGGATGGACGCGAAATCCAGAAATCGCACCGCCGTTCAGAAACCCTGGAATGATATGATCCCCAACGTAAATACCAACCAACAACGGTGTCCCATTGTGTCTTGGAAGGTGCGAAATGGAATTTGTCCATCCACAGTACTGAACCTGATAAGACTGGCCTTTGGCTTTTGCCAGCATTTCCGTGGGAAGTTTGTACAAACGAGCTCACCCATGACGGTCCTGTGCTGGATGAGTCCCGTAGTTCCGGTTTGGGAAGTACGGTACTTTGCCCAGCTTGCCGACATTCTCAGGATCTTGGTGAATTCAAAAACAACAACATGCTAGATGGGTTGGTGGATGAAGCATTATGGTCTTGTATGCTAGTTGTCAATTCCAGCCTTTGTTGTGCCTGATGTGCGTGGAGCTACTTTGGATGAACAGGATCCATTTCACCGGGATGCATGAATCTATGAAGCCCTGCAATTCCTGTTTGAGAAAAATACCTGAGCCGATTTTGTCCATACACTCAAACATGTAAGTGGCTTTTGGTCGAGCAGAGACGCTTGCGAGTTCCCTTCAAAGCAAAAACGGTGCATCCATATTTGTTTCCGTTTTGTTTAAAGAAGTTTGTGGGTGTCCCTTGAATATCAACCAGCCAAATTGGGTCTTACTTCCAGCCAAGTTGGGTGGGCTTCTTCGCCATGTTGCCGCGATTTCCATCTTAAATATGTTTCCCTAACCACCCAGCACAGACCTGAGATTCAGCAAGCGGATTTGGTTGACGTTGACATGGAAAATCATGCAGCAATCTCTGAAGGGTGCTTCCAACCAATACGCATAGCCAAATCATCGAAAACGCAAATCTGAACCACAATATCCGTTAAAAGTAACGCCGCATGGAGTACCCGACACAAAGAATCACACCCAAACCGTTTTCCATGGTCGATGTCCTTTACGTTTCCCATGCAACCCCGGAAAAAAAAAAAAAATGCAGCCTCGGCATATCAACCACGCCAGCACCGCCCTTGCTGCGGCATCTGCTGCGGCATCTGCTGCATCTGTGGCCTAGGCGCCAAAGACCAATTCGCAAAGACCAATTCTGCTTACCCGTCACTCAAAACGGGCTAAACCCAAAAAATGATGAAAGTGATGATTAGTGTGCTCATGCCGGAAAAGAGGGGCGGTAAGACTTTGTGGGGGTAACACCCCAGAAAAACATCCATCAGCTTGATTGATGCAAGGTCTGCATCCCCTAAGTGGTGTGTCCCTTACATTCAGGAGCACACCCCCAGTTTATGACTCGACATCCCCCAAAGTCACCATCAAAAAATCGGGCTCAGAGCATGGTTTGAACGAAGCAGGTTTGGGGGAAGCAAACCGGGGTACTGGAACTTGCTTCAACCTAAGCCAGGTAAGTAGAGAACAAACCGGGAAAGTGGTGGAAAACTATGTTCTGTGTCATGGATTCCCGGGTTTATGGTCCTGTCGCGAGTAAAAACCATATGGAATTGGCCTCAACCCACGTCAGGTAAGTTATGACATTCCGCTCGCTAAGTTCCGAAGCTCGAGTGGCGTTTTCCAACGCAGCCAGGTGTCTGCAGATGTTGCTTTTCCCAAAGCAGAATTCAGGGATGATTGGTTGGTTGCTTGCTTGCTTGCTTGCTCGCTCGCTCGCTTGCTCGCTTACCTTTCTCCCAGCGGTGCAATCTGAATTCAGGGATCTGCAAAGGACTTTTTCCCCAACAGCTGAAAGCTAACAGGTCTCAGCCCAGATATGGTTTGGGGGTGGCTTGGGGAGCTCTGGAGTCAAGGTTCCAGAGGTTCCGGTGCAGGCCAGGTGTAAGGTTCAAGGCAGGTTCCGGAGGTTCCGGGGTAGGGTGGTCTGGTGCAGGCCAGGTGTAAGGTTCAAGGCAGGTTCCGGAGGTTCCAGGTGGTCTGGTGCAAGGCAGGCTCTGGTGCAGGCCAGGCGTAACTAAGGCAAGGAAGGCTCCGGAGGTTCCGGGGTGGCAGGCCAGGAAGGAAGGTTCCGGAGGATTCGGTGCAGGCCAGGTGTAAGGTTCAAGGCAGGTTCCGGAGGTTTTGGGGTGGGGTGGTCTGGTGCAGGCCAAGTGTAAGGTTCAAGGCAGGTTCCGGAGGTTCCGGAATGGTCTGGTGTAAGGGTTTCGGGGTGGTCTGGTGCAGGCCAGGTGTGAGGTTCAAGGCAGGTTCCGGACGCTCCGGGGTGGTCTGGTGCAAGCCAGGTGTAAAGTGAAGAACTGAAGTCTGAGACGCAACGAGCAGACAGATCCCAGCGCCTAGCTGTTGGGGATACCACCTGAGCTTATTTCATGGGGGGGGGAGGGGTCCAAAAGGACAACCAAACTGCGATCGGTGCGAGAGATGCAGAGAATGAGGGAATGGAACAAAAAAAAAGCATCCAACTGTTTGTTCCAGAGGCTGAAGTCAGGGATCCCCCTTTTGTTTCTTGCGGTGCGCCTCGTCCGTGTGACCGGGTCAGCTGCTTTTGTTGTTTTTCTTTTTTCTCGGAGTTGGGGGAGCAGAGGCAAGTCCAAAAAACTCGCTATAAAATGGGCAACGATCCAACTTGCAAAGCCAGATTCCAGCGAAACGGGCTCCACCCATCGGGAAATGGTGTAACGCTGTTCTAGGTTTACCCTCCCACCAATTCAACTGGAACCTGACGTTCGGGAGGGGGGGAGGTGCTGGTTGGGACCATTCTCCTTTCAAAGGGACGATTTCCCGAAGGTCGAACGGTTCCATGTGTTAATTGGTGGGAGGGTAACGGAGCCTTTGGTCCAAAAAGGTCCCAAACGGAGCTTTTGGATTCGGCACCGAAGACGGAGAAATGACTTTTGAGCCCTTTGAGCCGAACTTCAAGCCGGCCCTTCCAAAAGGGGGAAAGCTTCCCCAAAAAACAGCAAGCAAGCAAGCAAGCAAGCAAGCAAGCAAGCAAACAAACAAACAAACAAACAAACAAACAAACAAACAAGCAGGCAAGCACGCAAGCACGCAAGCACACAAGCAACAAGCACGCAAGCAGGCGAGCAGGCAAGCCAGGAAGGCAGAAAGGCAGGAAGGCAGGAAGGCAGGAAGGCAGGAAGGCAGGAAGGCAGGAAGGCAGGAAGGCGGGAAGGCAGCAAACAAACAAACAAGCAAACAAACAAACAAACAAACAAAAAGGGCAAGCAGGCAAACAGGCAAGCAGGCAAGCAGTCAAGCAGGCAAGCAGGCAAGCAAACAAACAAGCAAGCAAGCAAGCAAGCAAACAATCACGCAAACAAACAAGCAGGCAGGACCCATGGCTGCATCGCACCCGATGCAGCCATGGCAACAAAGAAACCAAAGTCAGGTGGGAACAGTGACTGAATCGAGAAGGAAACCTTCACGAACACTCTCAGCTCTCAGCTCTGAGGCTCTGAGGCGCTGGCATCTGCGGGTTCATAGGCATTTGCTGAACCTGCGGCCGCAAAAAAGTTGTTTTTTGGTTTTTTTTTCCGCGCCCGGAAAAGGGGGGGTCCAAGAGGGAATTGACCCCCTGGTCGATTTTTTTTAGAGCCCCAGATATGAAAAGGAACCCAACTGAAATTCAGAGCCTACCCATTCAAGCGGAGTCATTGCAGCCGAACAAAGTGACGATTGGCTTCTGCCGATTCGAGGCAGCAAGACCACGCTTCCCCTGGGTTAGACTCCATAAACCCTTGCCGCTTCTCAGCAATGGGGGATTCCCTTGAGGGAAACCGAAGGAAACCATGGGGGATGGTTCTTCTTGGGGTCATTCCCTCATTCCTTGCTGAGCACCAGCAAGAATCGGGTGATATGCGACTCACACACCAAGAGCTGCCTGTATCTGACCATAGCTCCTTGCTGATTTACTTGCAGCGTTTCGGGGATCAACGGCAGCCTTCGAAGGCCTCGCGCCAAAAACCCGACATATGGGATACAGAAGGGGTAAAAACAGTACATGGATCGACAAGCCGCAACTCGACGGAAGTGCGATATGCTTTGGGGTCTAGTGTAGGGGTCTGCGGGGGGAATAGCATTGATTCCAGACTTTCCAGCTCCCCATGAAACACCTGGGGCATGTAAAGCTTCCTGCGGATTCATGCCGAGGACCGTCTATTTTAGGGGTCCTCTGAACAGTAGAGTCCTCCTTTTGATCAATCCGAAGTCAAAACTGCCAAATCCAACCTGCATGTTCAACACCCATGCCAGGCATGTCCGGGCAAAGCCACTACCAACTAGTAAGCATGGTTCCTTCATGTGTGAACACAAGACCCCGCCCCCTCCGATCCCATGTTTTAAGTATCCTTTGGTTTCCCGTTCCACCCAAAACGTCACCTTACCCATCGGTTGGATTGGTGGCTCCCCATTTTGTTTCATGGGGTTCAAACCCCCGAACCACAAATCCAAACCACCTGAAGGGTATCCTCAAACTTCCTGATTGCCGAAGTCCCCGGAAAACCTGCAAATATGTCCAGTGATAAATTCCCTTTAAAACCAACAGGGAGAATGCAAAACTTTCTTACGCAACTGGAAGCGACAAGAAACGCGATCCAGAACTGCCTGTCCAGGATGGGCCGGTGGCTCGCAGAGGTCATCGAAGGCGGAAAACCGCGCACCCGTTGGCCTTGTGAAAACGAGTCGGGTGCTTTAAAAACGAGTTGGGCTCAAGTCCTTTCTTGGGAGGCTAGCCTCCCACTCAGATGAACCGGACATTCGGAGGGTAACCTCCCACGGGACGCAGATGAGGCCTGCTTGGGGTGCCTATTGCTGTTTTATGTTTATTTATTTTACTTGATGTATGTATAATTCCTTAAATTATTTTGCTTTCTATATGTGTTCTTTCAATTGGGAGAAGGAAAAAAAGGAAGAAACAAAAAACTACCTACTAACTTTAAACATGATTAATAATTGTAAACAGGGCCCCTCCACCTTCCATCTGGATATCTTTTCGAAGGGCACCCAAGCCTGCAAGTCAAGAACAAAAGTACATCCAAAGAATGCCTCCTCTACAGTGCAAAAGCGTTCTTTCACCACGTCCAAATGTATCCAAGCTCGCGCCAAGTTGCGGGGCCCCCGCACTCTCCGGATGCGCGGCAGGGGCAGCAGCAGCAGCAGCAGCAGCAGCCGGGGCCGGCGCCGGCGCCGCCTGCGAAGCGAAGGCCGAATTTGGAGGATCCCGGAAATTGGCTCGGTGCCGCGAAAGGCGCGGCTTCCTCTTTGGAGAAAAACAAAAACAAAAATCCCCCCCTTGGTTTGGGGGCTGCGAAAAAGCGAGGTCAAAGGGGAAAAAACGTGTTTGTTCTTGTTGTTTTCATTACTTTTTTTTGGGAGGGGTGGGGGATCTGTCAAAAGGAATGTCGAAATCAACCCTCTATATAATTTCAAGAATCAGTTGAAGAACACTTCCCTTTGTTTGGTGCGGTTTTGGAAGCACCAAAAGGAAAACAAATTTCCAAGTTGAAGGGTCGGATTCCCCACAAAAAGTCAAGCCATCCTACTGGAGTCGGCTTTGCGGGTCCAGGGCGGCGCCCCCCAAGTTGTTTTGCAGGTGGCTCGTCTTTTTTAGGGCCCGGACCCCCAAAAAGAATGAAACCGTTCCTTTCGGTTTCCCTTTAAAAACCAACTCCAAAAAAAGACACGCCCATACGCCCATACCCATATTATTTTGAGAGCCCGTGCTGTACAGAATCAGCCCTTGCCTTTCGTGCCAGGAAATGAAAAGGAACAAGCTGCAAAAATCGGCCCAATGAAATTCATCCGGGTGAATTATATTGGCACGCAAAACTAAAAACTAAGAAATGCACCTTCGAGAAAGGAGCCAGTCGCGAGGCCCCAATTGGGTTGCCAACCAAAAAAAAGCCGTAGGGCTTCGACGGCATTTCCTGAACTCGCCCCAGATTTGTATGGGTGTTGCTCAAAATTTGGGAATTCCTCCAAGTACATGGTGTCCTTTTGGTTTCCCGCCAAAGCCATCCAAAAAGGGGTCCGAGTTCTACTTTGAGAACCCCCCGTATCGAATCTTCACCCAAAGAATAGCATCTGAAAGTCCAAACCATTTCACTACAGAGCAACGAGCTTATGTTTTCCCCCGGACAAACTTCCTGTTGCTTCCCGTGACTCATTTTGGCTGTGTCAAGGGTACCCCCTTTTGCGATGCCAAAAGCAAAACCGTCTCATCCATTTTGGGGGCCCACTGATTCCGGCCCCTGTTTGTTGGTCGGTTTCAAAAACAAACCAAAAGGAAAACCGTCCCATCCATTTTGGGGGCCCACCGATTCCGGCCCCTGTTTGTTGGTCGGTTTCAAAAACAAACCAAAAGGAAAACCGTCCCATCCATTTTGGGGGCCTACCGATTCCGGCCCCTGTTTGTTGCTCGGTTGCAAAAACAAACCAAAAGGAAACCGTCCCATCCATTTTGGGGGCCCACCGATTCCGGCCCCTGTTTGTTGCTCGGTTGCAAAAACAAACCAAAAGGAAACCGTCCCATCCATTTTGGGGGCCCACCGATTCCGGCCCCTGTTTGTTGCTCGGTTTGCAAAAACAAACCAAAAGGAAAACCGTCCCATCCATTTTGGGGGCCCACCGATTCCGGCCCCTGTTTGTTGCTCGGTTTCAAAAACAAACCAAAAGGCGATTCCGGCCCCTGTTTGTTGTCGGTTTCAAAAACAAACCAAAAGGAAAACCGTCCCATCCATTTTGGGGGCCCACCGATTCCGGCCCCTGTTTGTTGCTCGGTTTCAAAAACAAACCAAAAGGAAAACCGTCCCATCCATTTTGGGGGCCCACCGATTCCGGCCCCTGTTTGTTGCTCGGTTTCAAAAACAAACCAAAAGGAAAACCGTCCCATCCATTTTGGGGGCCCACCGATTCCGGCCCCTGTTTGTTGCTCGGTTTCAAAAACAAACCAAAAGGAAAACCGTCCCATCCATTTTGGGGGCCCACCGATTCCGGCCCCTGTTTGTTGCTCGGTTTCAAAAACAAACCAAAAGGAAAACAAACCGAAAAGGAAAACCGTCCATTTTGGGGGCCCACCGATTCCGGCCCCTGTTTGTTGCTCGGTTTCAAAAACAAACCAAAAGGAAACCGTCCCATCCATTTTGGGGGCCCACCGATTCCGGCCCCTGTTTGTTGCTCGGTTTCAAAAACAAACCAAAAGGAAAACCGTCCCATCCATTTTGGGGCCCACCGATTCCGGCCCCTGTTTGTTGCTCGGTTTCAAAAACAAACCAAAAGGAAAACCGTCCCATCCATTTTGGGGGCCCACCGATTCCGGCCCCTGTTTGTTGCTCGGTTTCAAAAACAAACCAAAAGGAAAACCGTCCCATCCATTTTGGGGGCCCACCGATTCCGGCCCCTGTTTGTTTGCTCGGTTTCAAAAACAAACCAAAAGGAAAACCGTCCCATCCATTTTGGGGGCCCACCGATTCCGGCCCCTGTTTGTTGGTCGGTTTCAAAAACAAACCAAAAGGAAAACCGTCCCATCCATTTTGGGGGCCCACCGATTCCGGCCCCTCGGTTTTGTTGCCACCGATTCCGGTTTCAAAAACAAACCAAAAGGAAAACCGTCCCATCCATTTTGGGGGCCCGCCGATTCCGGCCCCTGTTTGTTGTCGGTTTCAAAACAAACCAAAAGGAAAACCGTCCCATCCATTTTGGGGGCCCACCGATTCCGGCCCCTGTTTGTTGCTCGGTTTCAAAAACAAACCAAAAGGAAAACCGTCCCATCCATTTTGGGGGCCCACCGATTCCAACAAAAAATGCGACACCCCCCATCCGCAGGTGGCATTCCCGGCCGTGAAGTCCAGATCTAGGTCCAGCAGGCCCGACGGTGGCGCCGCCGCCGGCATCGGAGCTGCCGGCATCGGTGCTGCCGGTGCTGCAGCCATCACAGGGGCGGCGGCGCCTGCGCCTGAGGGGAGGGACTAGGCCTGCGCATAGGTGTCCTTTTAGGGGAAATAGATGGCCCTGGTTATGATTAAACCATCAAATAAACCAGGGATCGCCATCTATTTTTTGAGCAACACAACCAAAAAGGACACGTATGGGCCTGGGTGTAACTCGGTCCCTGAAGGTTGGGGTCCTTCGAAAAATTCGTCGCCCCCAAGCAGGAAACGCATCTTGAGGGTCGGCCCAAAATTGCTTTTGGGGGGAACCCGTTGAACCACAATTTGAGGCTTCGAATCAAACCTCTGGCTCGCAGAGAGGCAGAGGCCGAACAAATCCTAAGTGTTCCTCTCTTCGATCTTCTTGAAATAGCGAATAGCCATGGGCGGAATTGAAGTGGAAACCGGGCTTGGCTCCCTTACCCCCGGCACGAGACACAAGGACTAGATCATTCTGGTCGGTGTCCCTCTGATGTTGACCCGTAGTTAATACACAAGCTGTTTAGGAAAACATGGGACTGGGCGCCCCTCCAGAAATGGTCTGAATCCCCACGCAACGTTAATGAGTTTGATTGGTTGGAGGTGTTCCCTTCGGGTGTTTCTCAGCCATGTGCCTCTCAACAAGAACCAGCTCAAACCCAAATCTAAACCACCGGGCAACAAACCGCCAACTAGAGGGTCGCCTGAACCTGGACGGGTTTTCGGTGGGGTCCGGGTGCCGTGCGAAATCACTGCGTGCGCCATGGTGCTTGTGCTGGCGACTTTGGGGAATCTCTTTTGGCACAGCCCGGCTGTCTCTTTTGAGGGTACCCCACTTTTTTTGGTGGTTTGACAGGGAAACCAAGAGGTAAAACCACCATTTTGGGCGTCCCCCTAAAAATCAACCCAGCCACCTCCATGTTCATTACACCTTCTCGGTGAAATCTCCCCAGGCGCTCTCTTGGTCTCTCAGGCGATCTTGCCGTCACCAAAAAAAAATATCGCTCTGCTTTCAGGAACAAAGTGCCAACGGTGGAGATATTTGTGCCCAAGTGATGGCCAATCTCTGCCGGTTTTGACTGTGAAACACACGTGCAAAAAGCCCGCAGTTGAAAAGGCCCTATATGATCTGCCCAAACACAACACGTGTGTATGTGTTTTCGAGGGTACCCTTTTTTGATTTCGTCCACTTTGGGCCCGGTCCCTATGTCCGTCCCTGTTTTGACCACATTCTCTTTTTGCTTCAGGACTGCTCGCAACACAACCCCATGTCTCACAGAAGAATTCTAGAAAACAGTTTGGATGCGCTTTTGGTGAATTTCACCTGTTATTCGCGCTGTTGGTCTTCTTTATTTTAATATCCTACCGTGGTGGATCCATGGATTCGCCACATCCACGCCGCAAGGTCGCATTGTCTTACCATGAGGAGAAAAGACATATGTTGGTCTCCCTAAAACCACCCCAACATGGTACTCTCCAAAAAATCAGAACCGCATGTCTCATGGAGGACTGGTGTTGTGGGAGCACCCGAAATCTTCCCACCATCCTAGCAGGGTGGATCCTCAGATTCCCCACATCCAAACCGCTTTCTGGAACAATGGTATTTCTGTGGGAGAGCAAACAACGCGAAACACACTCAAAAAAACATCCCACAAAAACAAACGGAAACTCTAAAAAAGAGAAAACGGATCCAACTGCGAAGTCGCGGCCTTTCGATATCTCCCAAGCCCCCCACCTTCGAAGTCTCCCCAGTCGGCGCTGACCGGACGGCCTGGGCCTCAAGAATTCAAACGCGAGTCGCAACTCGCAGCGTTCCCACCAGTCGGGGGAATCGTAGATTCGTGTGATAGGGAAGGACCCGTCCCCGGGTTTTCGGGATTCTCTTAAAGGAAACCATAGGATGGAGGGTTTATAGGGGAACCATAGGTAAGGAATGACATCGTTCCGGGTTTGGGGAAGAATGGGAAAGAAAAGCAGATTTTGGTCTCCCGAAAACCACCCACAATTCATGGTAGTCTCCAAAAAAACGACACAACCCCATGTCTCATCGAGGACCGTTCAAAAAATATTCTTAACCAAATGGAAGACAATGTTCAGGCCACCCGCAAAACATCACCACGTCGGGCTCGTGCACCGAAACTGGTTGGACCCCGTCAGCGGATGTATCTTAAAATGGGGAACCCCCAAATCGCTCAAGTTTACCTTCGGTTTCCCTTCAAACACCACCAAACAAGTTCTCTCCTCCTAAAAAGACACACTTAAGTGGGGGTCTTGACCCAGTTTCGCACCCACCGCAAAACACAAAAATGCAAGTTCCTTCCCAAACAACACCTCTGTTTCGACCTTGGGGTCCCCCAATTTGCGAAACCTTCGCGCAGCTGAGACCACCCCCCTCACGCCGCCTCCGCCTCCGCCTCCCGCTCCGGCTCCGCCGTCGGGGAAAAAGTTGTCTGCAGGCCTGCACAGACCCTCCATTGCTTGGACCAAAGCCGCTCTCTGGGTGTGTCGATCTTTTGGGGGGAACCCCTTTTGTTGGTTTTCAGAGGGAAACCAAAAAAAGAAGAAAAAAACATGGGGGTCACAAACCCATCTCCCCGTCTTGGCCGTGGACAATTGCCGCTTTCTGTGAGATCAAAGTGCTGACTACTGATCCACTTTGTTGGGGATGCCCTTCATGCCACAGAGAACGACCATAAAATTCCAACTTTTCCCACAACCATGCTGTTCTCCTCAGGCATCCTTCTCGTCCAGCCCGAAACCCTGGAAAAAACAAATGCGGTGTAAACCAAAAAAAAAGCGGGTGGGCAGAATCTTGACGCTGGCCAGCGTCAACACCCAGGTTCAGGGATGGCCGTACATTGGTTTCCAATTATCGTCACATGTTCATCTATCCAATAACCATGATGTTCAACACTATTTGGGTATGGGTCAAAATTAAAGCACCAGAAAACCGCAGGCTTTAGTCCATGTTTCGATTTGCCAGGGTTCCATTTTGATTACCTTTTTCGACCCACCCCGATTTGCAAAAAAGACCTGTGTGTTGGGACAGGCTTGGCATACCGCAACCCACATCCTTACCAGGCAACGTCAGCCCCAGACGAGTGTACCCAAAAGCGAAGGATCTCTTTCCCTTAGACGCGATCAATCTACCAAAGTTGAATCCATCAATTCGGTGACAAACACTTCTACCAGGGCAGTTTCTTAAAATCTACCAGGGGTGAATGCATCAATCTACCAGGGCGGTTCCTCAAAATGGTGGACCCCTTCTTTCGGATGGCATGTTGAAGGAAGTAATCTAAACGGAGACCCAAAAGGAAACCGGAACCATGTGCGGTTCCCTATCTAATTGGAAACACCCAAGCGGTTTCTGGGTCCAACCTGTGTTTGAGGCCATCGTCATGGGACCCACCGGCTCAATGAGGAGGAAAATGGGCTGAGCGATGATCCAAAGAGAACCGGCTGTTGGTGACACCCCACAGGGAGATGAGTTCGGATTAGACAGAGGCTGACGTTCCACAAACATGTGCCAAAAGCAAGCGTTTGCCCCACCCCCCCACCCCCACCCCATTTCAGAAAATGATGATCAGAAAATGTGTTTCTTTACTCTCAGGGGGCGAAACCTATTGACTTTTGTATGACAGTTATAACGTTTATGTAGGCCATACTACAATCACCATGCATACAAGTAGTAGCGCAACCTACTAAAATGGCCAATATGGGTTTCGGGCGCTGCTCATGTTGGTCCTGGGGTTGGATTGCCGTTGGCCACGCACAAAGTCTGGCCTTTTGCGATCATCATCCCGGTCGCGGTGGTCACGATCGCGATGCTCGCGGTCTCGGTGGTCGCGATCACGATCACGGTCATCAAAGTCACGGTCGGAGTATCGATCTTTCTCTCGGCGATCATCTCGACGGTCATCCCTACGATCGTCTCGGCGATCATCTCGGCGATCATCTCGGCGATCGTCACGGCGATCATCACGGCGATCATCTCGGCGATCGTCGCGTCGGTCGCGGTCATCATATCGATCGCGGCCATCTCCGTGACGATCACGATCCTTGCGATCATCGTCATCCCAACGTCGGTCCCTGCGGTCATCATCGCGCTCTCTGTGCTTATCCCTTTCCCCGCGATCTCTGTCTCGGTCACTGTAGCGGTCTCGGTCTAGTCGATCGCCATGTCGATCTCTATCACGATCTCTGTCAGCATCTCGGTCAGGCGCAAATCCTCGATTTCGATCGCGATCCTTGTCTCTCCCATCAACGTCGTCGTGTCGTCTATCCCGATCTCGGTCGTCACGGTCCTTGCGTTCCCGTTCTTCCCGATCACGGCCTGTTGAGCAGAGTGGATCACAAACGCACGTTCACTCGGAAAGCTTGATGCTTTGACCTTGCGGCTATACTTGCCCTCACCTTCCCTATGTTCCTGGCTCAAGCAAAACAACCACTTTCAAACGACGAGGACAGAACTCGTTGCAGCAAGCATGAAACAAGTATGGGCCTCCATCAAATCCACGATCACGGTCCCGATCGTTGACACGGTCGCGGTCGCGGTTGCGGTCGCGATCTTTGTCATCACGATCTCCAGTCCGTTCAACCTTGCTGGCCAAATTATCAATACGAACAACCTGCCTACTACCAGCTATCATAAAAGCTGAGAGAGAGAGAGAGAGAGCAAGAGAGAGAGATAATTTGTCTTTCAGGTACCCTCCAGGTCCTATGTTAGGATTGCTATGTCAAGCAGGCCCTTCCACCACTTCCATGAAAGCCGGGGGGCTTCCCTCGAGTGGAGGCTTTCTTCCACTCCCCAACCAGCGGCCTTGTTTTTCCCATTGATCTTCTCTTGTACGGTCATATGTGATGAGTCCATTTGATTGCTCTGTATGTATGTATGTATGTATGTATGTATGTATGTATGTATGTATGTATGTATGTATGTATGTATGTATGTATGTATGTATGTATGTATGTATGTATGTATGTATGTATGTATGTATGTATGTATGTATGTATGTATGTATGTATGTATGTATGTATGTATGTATGTATGTATGTATGTATGTATGTATGTATGTATGTATGTATGTATGTATGTATGTATGTATGTATGTATGTATGTATGTATGTATGTATGTATGTATGTATGTATGTATGTATGTATGTATGTATGTATGTATGTATGTATGTATGTATGTATGTATGTATGTATGTATGTATGTATGTATGTATGTATGTATGTATGTATGTATGTATGTAGGGGTATGTAGGTACGTACGTACGTACGTACGTACGTATGTATGTATGTATGTATGTAGGTGCCCCCCCCCCCAGTGAGGAGAAGTGAAGGAATGTCGATGACTTATTTCTTAAGCCCTCGAAAAGCGCGCCAGGGCGCATCAATTACTGGATTCGTGTGGGTTCCCTTATTGTGTGGATTCGTGCTTCGGGGAATGGATCAAAGTCAGAACCTGGTGGTGTCCTGTACTTGGCTGTGGCAAAAATCGGCACCATCCGGTACCGAAAACAAATGGTAGGTGGAAGCATGGGTCCATGTAACCCGCGGCTTGCCCCGATGGATTTTCTTTTTGAGCCACACCCACTTGATACTTTGATCATGGTAAATTGATGGGAAAGGCCGGTGCGATTGGATTCCATGAGGCTTCCCCAAAGATCTTTGCGTTTTTACTGGAACAGAAGCAGTACAGCAAGTGGTAACTTGCGACAGTCAGCTTCCCCTCGGTGGTTTGGGGCCTTGGGCATGGCCCGTTCCAAGGTGATTCCAAGGCCTCATCCCAAAAATCCCCTGGGGGGCGATGTACTTCCCAACCCTCCACTGACCTATAGCAACGGACACATACTTAGAACGTGTCCTTTTTTCCAAAAGTGCTCTTCTCACACTTAGAACGTTGGCTAAAAACGTCACCTGCGCACTTTGCACTTGCTTCGGAAACGCCACACTTAGAACGTGCACAGCGCACTTGGAACGTTCGCCTAAAAACCTCTTAGAACGGGACGAAAACCACCATAGCATCTCGCTTTGAGTCTATGCAAATGCTTCCAGCTATGAACTGACGTGATAAGCTTGGGAGGCTCTGAGAATCTGCAAGTCTTCCCACCACTTACTCCTGAAAGCAGAATTTGGTGGCGAGCAGCCACACTCAGAACATGCCCGCGGAACACAGAAAAACAAGCAAGAAATTACATGTTGCCGAACTATCCAGAGAATCCGCATATGCTGTAAATATATGTAGCGCTTCGGCAAACACACAGATGTGAACAAATCTGCATCAAGCATGATAAGCTTGGAAGGCCATCTGCAGGTCAGCCCCGCCACTTGCCCCTGAAAGAAGAATCGGTTGGTGGTTAGCCACACTTAGAACACGTCATTAACTCAACAAAGTGTTCTGCGATGCTATGCTTGGCTCTCATGTGGCGCACACGTTCTAAGTATCATGTCACGTATATTTTAGCAGCTAGGCCAGGTTCTGAGCGCGCGCACTTAGAAGGTTTCTTCAGAGCCGGATGTTTTCCCAGGCAGGCTGGAATTCGGACCCCAGCAAAAAAAAAACATGTTTGCCTGGTGAGTGGAAAACAAAGGACCCCAAACACAAAAAAGCAAAGGGGAGCTAATTCTGGGGAAGTGTCCAAACCTTCTAAGTCTTTGTCCGGCGCTATAAGGCCTTCGGGCCAGCCTTGAGCTGCCTGGCCCCGCACCAAGAATGGAAAGCCAACTGGGTAAATGCTTGTGTTGTTGAAGGTAGATTCTGCTTGGTCTGAAGGGAAACCAGAATGAACACACATATTTTGGGTCCCCCCCCAAAAAAAAAGCCACACCCTTGCCTCAGGTACTTGCCACACCAAAAAGCAAACTTGGTGCCACGGGGCCTGCTCAACCCGCCAGTTCTCTCAAGGCATTGCACATCTTGCCTGAGGCAACGGCCCACCGCTTCTCGATGTACTTCATCTTGATGAATTCGCGGCACTGGGGTCAGACCAGCCAAGCGAAAGTGGCGGCTTGATGAAAGCCCACAAATGATGACACGCATGGGAGCCTTTTCCTTCTGGCTCTCTGCAAACAAATCAAAAGACCTGAAAGTTTGGCACAACACAGAAGTCGCTTTGGTTCTAGAAAAACAAAGATGCTTGCACGCACTGTTGGTCTCCCCACCTCGAGACAATTGTGGGGCTCTTGGTTTTCATATGGGGCTTGATCAATATTCCAAGAGCAGCCCAAAAAAGGACCCTTCGGGCAACTTTCCCATGGTGGTTGAAATATCAACATAATATATGTATATTATATATATATATGTGCATATTGTATATATATCTATATATATGTATGTATATATCCGCGGGTTTTACAACGAATGGTCATCCCATGTTCATCCGACCTTTTGATCAGCCCCCCAGGCTCCGCTTGGTGGGAACACGAAATAGATCCATCCTACAGGGGGGGAGGGGTGTCACCCACAAAAGTGATCCGGATTCAACCAAGGGGGTTGTAACCCCCCAATCAAACTCAACCAAAGGTTGATTAGAGATACTAGAGTGCGTCCTTTTTTTGGGACCCAAAAATGGATTCCGGTGGTCCTGTTGGATTCCTTAAAAAAAACAAAAACACCGAAAGGTGGGTGCACACCCCATGAATCCGGAAGTCGCATCTGGTTTCCTCCTGCCTTTTGCTGGTCTGCGCTGTCCGGCTCGGGGAAATCTCGATGGTCCCAGCGCGCTAAGAACTTCTCTGCAGCTTTCGCGTTCCCGCCGCCTGAGCACTGAGCATGCGAAGGGAGACCCTTTGTCTAGGCGTGTTTCAAAACACGAGGCAGAAATCGGACCTATTTTGTGTGCTTGCTTTGTGCATGTTGTTTTTTGTTGTTTGGTCAACATATGAGAGCATGGAAATACGGCACACCCAGATCCGTCCATTGAAGACTCAGCCTGACAGCCAAGGTTAGCTTGATGTGATAAATATCGGAAATATGGGGGATATCAGAAAATAGGGGGACGCTGATGATAGACGAGACCCAGAAATAAGGGGCTGACCCTTTTGGGCACTCTCTTTGTCTGGTGGGGCCACTAAACATTCGGAAAGCTTGAACCCACAAGCTCAGATCCGGTCTGGATGTGCGATGCGGATGCACCAATTATTGCCAGAACCGAAAACATCCTGAACCTCATGGTCATTTCCCATGGCTTTATTTCTTGTAACATCATTTGGTGGTTTACTTGAAATTCAAGGGTGATGCACCGTGTTTCTTGTGCGTACCTCAAATTGGCATCCATACCCTTGGTTGGAGTACGGAACAAAGGCGAGTCACACGTTTTTCCGTTTTGGACTTCACTACATGTGCGCATATTGATCCAAACTCGCAACGGGGATTCGAGTTCCCGGGGTCGCAATACCCTGGTATCGCGAGGTATCTTGATCACGCGCGATGCTTGGATCGGTTTATGGTGATACTGCGGATGGACGAAATCCTGCACCACCTAAGAAGCCCTCGAATGGTCTGATTCCCTGTAAGTACCAACAAACAGTGGTTTCCCATGGATTCTTACGTGGTGCAGGATTTCGTCCATCCACGGTAGCTATGGCTGCAATGGTATTCCCTTGCTATTATATAAGTTCGTGACCCTCCGAGCTTTTATTGAGGATCATTCAGCGTGCCCAGAACCGTCCAATGGTGAGCTACGCGGAATCAATATCAGACCCGTGTGCAACCCCAAGTCGGTCTTTTGATAACATTTGTTACCGGACCTTCCCCCCAAACACAAAAGAAAGAACAACATGTGTTGCGTTGCTTTTGGTCTTCCCTTTCGGCCAAAAAATATATCGACCGAGGGAGCCGTTTCCCGGTTCCCTGGTTCCCCCCGGTTCAACACCCATGACGTTTTCGCTTCGCTGGGCGCCCGGCGCTCAATGTCCTCGACCTCTTCCAGCGTCCACTTGGACACCGAGATGCCCTGCGACTCCGATCGCCAGCGGATCGGGGTGCGGTGAAGAGGTCTCAGAAGTTGGCCAAGGCACCGTCCAGTGAGGACAGGGGCAAAGGCCCAGGCTTAGAATAGAACATGAACCAGTGTAGCATGGCAAAAAGAAAACTGGACGGGACCTTGTCTTGGTAGATGAGGCTTTGAAGGGAGGCCCTCTCCAAAACAAGGGAAACCACGAAATGGGCCCGTAGTGGTTTTCAAAAAATCCGCCTGAACCTGCCCCAAAATCGTTTTCTGGTGGCCGGGTAGGCAAGGAAATGAGTCATGGGTCAAAATCAGAACCCCGCTCCCAAAAGGGGAAAAGTAAATGCAAGGAGATGTCCCAACTGTGTGGGAGATGCCCAAACTATTCTAGAGGATATCCAGATCATGCTTGGCTGACAGTTTGTATGTCGACCCGTTTTGTCAACCATGTCAGCTTCCTTCAAAGAGCTGGTTTGAATTGGTGGTTTGCGATGTTCCAAAGGTAGGTTTTCCATTTCGCCTCTACAAGGCTTTCAAATCAAAATCCAAACCCCCAACCCACGCCACCCATTAAGAAATCCACATCGCGGAAATCCGAGAAAAAAAAGAAAAAGGGTTTAGAGAGTTACTTCCTTTGGATCACCTTGCCCCTATCTGGTGGTTTGGTTCGGTGGTTTGGGACATTGGGGGGGCTTCCCGATTTGGTTTCAACAGGAGCTGGGGTTCAATCAGGGAGTGCAAGGGAGCCGTGAACTTCCAGTTGTGTTCCGCAGAGAAAAACCGGGACGCGGAAACATACGTTTTCATGACTGTCATGACCCTTTCCTTTTGAAACGGGGAGGACTATGAAGCACCTGAAGCACCTGAAACGGGGGGCCCGGCTTTGGTTGAAAGCCACATGAAAAGAGCCATACACCACTTTGGATGTTCAGTCTACGTCAAGTAGGTAAACCATACCCATTAGGAGAATCCCTCTCTTTGGATCGGGCCTTTCTGGGACCTCAAAAAGTCCCACTAATGCGGTTTCACTTGCCAAAACAAAACAAAAAACTTATCAAAATAGCCCGTCTTTGCCATTCAATGGCAAAAGAAGACTCAACCATTTGGGGGGACCCTACTTTTGAGAAGCCAAGGGCCACAAGAAAACACCCCAAGATGGTGGCGCTGCTTCCGAGCCCCCTTCCACGTCGGCTGCATCGATCGATCGATCGATCCGTCCCAGCGCCTTGACCTTGTGGCTGAATTCCCGATGCAAGCCGCCGCAGGTGGTGCAGACAAAGGTCCCAAAGGACAGGCACACGTAGGTCGGCCCCACCTGCGGTCTCGTTTCGGTCAAGCGTAATGTTGACCCCATATGAATCAACCCCATTATTATTCTTGGGGGGTGTCTTTGGGTTTAGCGGGGAATCATCACTCTTGGAGGGGGAAAAAAAAAACTATGAATAAACTGGGGATAATTAAATGGGGTCAACGGTATCGGTACCCAACAGCCTTCACCTCCCTTTTGAACCCCAAGCTTGGTTCACCCAACTTGTCGCCTAGGGCCAACCCCCAAAACGCTTCCAGGAGAGAAACGAAAAGCCAAGGGCTGAAAGACATCTGAAAAGGTTTCTACTTTAAAATGTGGGGGGGAGGGGTTTCAAAAGGAACAGGTAGGGTTCATAGAACACAACCACCAATCCACCTGCTGCAGGATTCAGGTGCCCTAAATCTGCTGGTTGATTTTTCAACCGGTCTCATCTTTGGTGGAGCCTGAAACCCGGCCGGGTATCGCGGTATTGCTCACAAAGCCAGTGAAGCCACGGACCGGTGTGAAGTGGAACCCCCGAAAGGAGGGACCAAGCAACACCCCCCCTTTTCAGATTGTTTTCAAGGGAAACCAAGAGAACCCCGGACCAAGAGACTCATTTGCATTGGGGACTTTTTCTTTCACATCTTCGTTTTCCACCATCGAAAGCGCCACCGCCTCTCCCAGGTGTCTCGTTTTTGTGCCAGCCACCGCCTTCTTTTTCGGAGGGTCGGACCTGAGGGCCTGAAGAAGGTTGATCCATGGGAAGCCGCGGTGCTTCTCTCTTCTTGCTTTCTATTTTTTTTTTGGGGGGGGGCGGGCCCTCCATCTTCTCCAATTGGGTGGTCCAATTGAGTCTGTCTTTTGTGGGGGGATCAACCAACATTTCGGGGGATAAACCCCCAAAAAAACGACGCACCCCCCTTCCCGAGACAAATCCGAGAGCTCTGTCGCGCATGGCCTCCGTGCAATCTGCGCATCGCTTGTTGGATTTGTCACTCTTCTGGAAGCTCCGGATGCGGTCCAGGAGACACTGGCAGAGGCCGTGACTCGTCTAGGGGTTGATTCGGCCAGCCCACTCAGGAAGTGCTTCCCCCTTACCTACTATTCTAGGGGTTGATTCCTTTTACATTATTTTGAACCATCGCTCTTTTCAAAAACCGATCGCTGTTTCCCCAGGGTGTTGGCTGGTTGTTTGCAAAGAAAAAATGCCTGGAAAGAACGGGGAAGGCACCCCTAGAACTTCGGCCCCAGAATGGTTGGTTTCCCTGTGGCTTCCCTTGGAAACCCATCCAAAAAGGCTGCCAGACAATTTGACACCTCGCTTAACCCGCTGCGCGAATAGGTTTGGGAATCAGACTTGGGGTTTAGGGCTCATGATGGACCCCAAGACTGGATTTTTGTTTTGTTTTGCCTGCCAAGCCATTTCGGACCATGATACCCAAAACAAAACACGCGTCGATTCTCAACAAACAACTCAATTGCCGCGTGGCCACATAGCTCCACTCGATAGCTCAACTCGTTGCCTTCTCGCTGGTCTTCTTCATGGCATCCCCCCGAGCTCTTCTTCGTGCTGTCCACCAAAAAAGAAACAGCGATGATCTGCTGTGTCATCTGCTGAGGCTCGTAAGGGAGCGGCTTGGAACTGAAAAACGACCTTTCATGTCCAAGGCGCTTTGTTTTCTGAGGTCCTCTGGAATACCGGTGGCTGATGCCGTGTTTGCGGCCCTTCGCATCTAGACCTTGAGGCGAAAGCAGAGCAGCGCCCAAAGCCCGCTTGACACGCCACAAAACCCACGTGGGGCCCAATGAAAACGGCTTCAGCCGCGGTGAAGCGCCCCTCCCCTTTCAGAAGCGGCACGTGCCCAAACCTTCGGCTCTCCCTTCGACGTCCCGTGTTTCTTTACCTTCCAACCGCCTGTCCCATGCAAAAGAAAACAAACAGCTGAATAAATGCCAACTGCGCAATATTGTTTGACCATTTCTACAAAGACAGGGGGCAAAAGCAGCGTGTACTTCCTCCGTGCAGAACCACCAATTTACAAGGAGACTTCGACATCCCTTCAGCAGAAAAAATAAATTTAGTGCATCTACGTCGGAATCATGAGAGAAGCACGCAGCTCTTTTCCTGTCGTTTTTCTGGAGCTTGGAGCCTTGTGCAGCCAACTCCGACTGGCAAGAAATCCAGACGTCAGCAGGTACTTGGTCAAACGCAAAAGAAAAACGCAAGCACCTCTTGTGAAACCCAGCAAAGAACATAAGATTCTGCCCAATCAAGCAACTCTGAGTCTGGCCAGCCCCCCCATACACCATGGGTTCAGTTGTGCAAGCCATCAAATTGGACAAGGTAGAAAGTGGCCCTGTAGATCACCACACTGCGACTGCTGGCGAGGTGCTTGTCCGCTAGTTCCGTTGCCATGTCCTCGTTCCTCAGTGAGTTCTTGTGCGGTTACACCTTTTCATTTCTTGGTGACATGTATTCCAACGGGTAATGGCCTTTTTGCCGGGATGGATGCTTCCATTCCTTTGTTTCTTTCGGCATGTGGAAAAACACAGCCTTTGGGCTGTGCTGTGCACCTGGCCTTTTGCCCCCTGAACCTTGGGCGCTTCTCTTTTGTTGCAGCCACTTTCTGCTTGTCGACCGGCGATTTGCTTTAGGCAACTAGAAAACACCCGCAACCTTAAGATACTGTGCATGGACGAAATCCTGCAACACCTAAGAAACTCTGGATTGGCGATTCCCCTGTAAGTGCAAATAAACGCCATCCACAGTATGTTCTTGTCATTGAAAACCAAAGCGTTTGCGCCTGGGCTACTTCTCCCCTCTACCCTTTAGATTTGCCTTTGGCCACGGGGTGGTTAAAGCAGCGACCAAACTTTTAAGCTCAAAGCGCGCGCCTGGCGCGCAATGCGCTTGCCTCGCTTACTGCCGCCAACAAATTTTGTAAGTCCAGCAGAGTAGTAAGGAACATAGACTTATACTACCCTAATTATTTCCGCTTTTGGCCCGAAAAAGCTGCCAAAACAGCACTTTTTCGGCCAAAATCGTGCTTGTCATTGGTAATGTCATCGCTCCTTTTTGCTGGAAAAAGTGCACAAAACGGTCAATTTCCTGAATTCCCGAAAACCTCGTTCTTTTCGGTCAGAAAACAGGAGGCTTCCAGGGCTCAAAATTTTGGCAATATTGAATCAATATTGGTTCATTAATGGGCAAAGGTAAGCGGCATGCCGAGCTTGTCACCACTTGTCACCACTCTGCAGAGACGGGGCTTAACCACTGAGCCAAGGGAGCTTTTAGCTTCAGACTGCCGAGCTTGTCATCGATGTCATGCTTGGAAGTTAAGGCTCGGGGGTGCAGGGGGAAAGACAGCGCGTGTCCTTTCCCCGGGTCTGCACCCCTCTGCGGAGCCTTCTCAAATGCCCCCGTGGTCAACAATGCGTGTTCGACCAGGCGCCAGGTGTGTTACCTACCAATGAGCACCCCCCAGTTAGATAAAATCCCCTCAACCGACCAATTCACATAATATGTTTTCATCATTTCATAACAGAACCTCAACTCAAGATGTGATACATAAATTTTGTAAATATGTTTCTAAATTTTCAAAAATATTATTTTACAAAATTATCATTTTTCCCAAGAAATATACATCATAAATCTTACACTGTTTTTATTGTAAGGTTTATGGGTTAAATTTAATCATACATGAACATGTGTTCCTCCTTCCCAAGTTTCTGGGAGACCCTTCCCTCATTTTTTAAAATTGAGGAGACCCTTCCCACTTTTTGCAAAATTGGGGAGACCCTACCCACCATTTCACCATTTGGGAAGCACCCTGCTTGCCTGCCCACCATTTGGGAAGCACCCTGCTTGCCTGCCCACCATTTGAGAAGCACCCTGCTTGCCTGGCCACCATTTGGGAAGCACCCTGCTTGCCTGCCCACCATTTGGGAAGCACCCTGCCCACCATTTGGGAAGCACCCTGACCGACATTTTGGGAAGTTTCAACCACAATCCCAAACTCGTTTCCTTAATCCACCAAACTCGTCAAAATCTCACAAATCAATTCAGCAGGTATTTTGTATAAATCTTCCTGCTTATGTATTACATAATTATCCCCACATTCTGCTTTAGTTTTTGATGACGGTCGTTCCAACAGAACCACTGCCTGAAAATAATTCTAATAAATTCATTATTAGAAATATTTAGATTTTCATTATTCATAAAGTTTCTTTTCTTCGTTATACTTGATTTGGTAGTATTCTATACTGCTTGGCTTAGGTTCTTTTATTGATTTATTACTAATTTTAGTAACATAAATACGTTTCTTGCTTTTGTATTCGCTACTGTCTCTATCAACATCTTTTGACTGGTAACTATTATTGTTGCTATTGAAAGTTGGTTCGCTTTCCATTTTGTTTGCTATTCTGTCTACATTCCGCGCTATTAAAGTCAAACTGTCAGAGACATCTTCAACCATCTCTATTAGCATTTTTTCAACCTTTCCTTCCATATATACTATATTATAAAATATACTTTTAAAACTAAATGTTTAAATTATGTTAAATCGCTCCTTAAAATCCAATGGTATTACATTAAAACCTAATGACTTCGCAATCATTCCAGCTGAACCTGTGCCTGAAAATAATTCTAACAAGTTCATATTGTTTATTAGAATGATTTAGATAATGTTTTAAACATATACATATTTATCATCTTCCTTAATAATCTTATAGTATTCTAATGTTTGTTCTTTTGGACTTTTGATTTGTCCCTTATTTAACATATCACAAGATGTTTTACGCTTCGTGTCATAATCACCGCTGGGTCTGCCTATCCCTTTCTTTTCAAAGATCTTATCAATCTTTTCCTTCTCTTCATTGTTATTTTTTGGTTCGTTTGCCTTTGCATCAAGTTTCTGGTCAATAGTTTTTATCATCTCGTGCAACAGTTTAACATTTTTACTAACTGTCATTATCTTCCTTGATAGTTCAGCAATAGCATCATTCTCAACTTCAGACATTTCTATATATATTTATTTATATACTTATTTATTTAAATATTTATTTATGCGTTTTATTATACAGTTTGCCTGAATAATCTAATGTTATATATGTAAATAGATTATATTCTAACAGTCTGTCACCAATTTTATTGTTCATTTTTATTAAACCTTCCTCGTCACCTGTAATTTCAAAAAAATCAATATTTTATCAAACTTATCCGGTTTAGTTACACCTTTCATAAAATATTTATCGTTGAATTTAGCATCAAACCAATACAAATATTCTTCGCTCA
This sequence comes from Effrenium voratum, assembly GCA_963377175.1. Lineage (NCBI taxonomy): Eukaryota > Dinophyceae > Suessiales > Symbiodiniaceae > Effrenium > Effrenium voratum. The sequence continues at coordinate 1,187,167 of CAUJNA010000846.1, forward strand.
ATTGTTTAGCAAAGTTTTCATCACCATTGAATAGGTCTTTAATTTCTTCATCGTCAAAAGTTATAACTCTATGGTCTTCTCTATTCATAGTTGGCATTATGATTATACAAAAAAATAGATATTTATTTATTGAATTATTTATTTATAAAAGTAATTTAATGTAAAATCTACTCTTTAAATACTAATTTATCACCATTTTGTATTATAGTTGTGTTCCCAAGTTTCTTCGCGTGAGTTTCCGTTGGTTTCTTTGGTTTTCATTGTATGAATTATTTTTATCAATCTTCCACATTTACACGGCAGGCACTTAATGTCAGCACCGTCTTTATCAACTTTGATTTCATTAGCGCGATTGTCTTGTCCTGTTTGTTCTACATACTGATAGTCGCTATAATCATAATTTTCCATTGCTGTTAGTCTGTCTTCAATCGTTTTTATATTTTCGTCCATTGCTTTACTAATTTCTTTCTGTGTTTCTTGGTGGTTTTCTATTAATTCACTCATCTGTTCTTGTTTTCCTTTTTGTTCTTTTAGTGTCTTTTCAATTTTATCTTGTCCTTTTTTCTGGTCCTGCATTAATTTAACTATTCTATGTTCTTCTTGTGTTTGGTCATTAATTGTGCTTTTGACCATTTATATTAATATATTACATTTTTATTTTTGATATATTGTATTCCTAATTTTATTAATTCTAATGAACAATTGTTTAAATTTTGTAAAATCTACTCTTTAAATACTATGTTATCACCCTATTAAAACTAACATTGACTAAATGGTCATTTGTTTCTATTGTCATATCTCCGTCCTTCTTCTTCACTACACTCATTTCTTGGTCTTTCTTTTTGACTGATAACATACACGGAATACATTTAATATTAACACCGCCTTTTTTTATCTACTATTAATTCATTTTGAAAGTTCATAATATGATTACATTTATCACATTTTATTTCTTTACTCACACCTAATGATTTAACACTTACTGTTGTTTCTTTCCGAGCTTCAATATCTGGCATTGGTCTTTCATTATCTAATATTGAATTTGATTTTATCTTTTTCTTTTTTCCCATTTATATTAATATTTACATTTTTATGTGTGATATATTGCATTCCTAATTTTATTAATTCTCATGTATAAAAACATACTTTCTTACATCTGTTGTCAGTTATTATCACTTGTTCTATATTCTCTACTTCATCTATTATATCAATATAATCTGAATAACTTCTATCCATATAAATAATAAGATAAATTATTCTAATTCATCTTATTATTTCATGCATAATAGAATATTGGTGGGGCACAGCACTTGGGTTTTCATTGCACACGCGAGCAAGACACAAAACTAGTTATCTTCAATGCTTATTGATTGAAGTTGATGAAAGAGCCTGTTCTACTACGATGGACACCATTCATATCATAGCAATGCTTTCATACAATAAACAATATTAAATTATTTTCTAAATATCTTTAATGTTATTTTATTACGCCTGATGTAAAACCAATTGACGAAATCAAATATGACTTTAAGCAAAGCAAGCACGAGGTCGTCCCTAAATTGCCGATGAGAGCGATGATTGTAGGGCCGTCAGGCTCTGGAAAGAGCACCCTACTTGTATCAATGATACTTGATATTTATAGAGGTGCGTTTGAAAGAATTTTTATCTGGTCACCATCAGTAAACTTAGATAGTATTTGGTTGCCTGTTAGAAAATACATTAAGGAAGGTTTGAAAGTAGATAATGATAAAGAACCGTGTTGGTGGGATGAGTTCAATGTTGAAGATTTAGAAAGAGTTATAGAAACTCAAAATAAAATAATTGAATACCAGAAAAAACAAGGAACGAAGAAGTTATTTAATATTTTGGTAAATTTGGATGATGTATCTGATAATCCAGCAATAACAAGAAATAGCAAATTGTTAAATTCTATATTCTGTAGGGGACGTCATAGTGGAATATCAACGCTTGTCAGTCTTCAAAAACCATCAACCGTGCCACCAATTATTAGAGTGAATATAAGTCATTTGTTTTATTATAAAGTTAGAAACTACAAAGAGATAGAAATACTACAAGATGAATTATCAGCAATTGTTAGAAGCGATAATCTACACGAAAGCAAGAAATTAATTTATAAAATATATGAAACTGCCACTGATAACCGCATAGTTTTTTTATATTAACCTTTTAGAAAAGAACCCAGATAAAATGTTTATGAAAAACTTTTCACAATAATTGAAAATAACTAATCAATAACATTAAATTTATTCTTTAATGTTTTTGATTTAAATTAATGAAGCGTTGCATACATTCAACGCAGGCAATTTATATATTAGTTTGTCCGATTTTTGATTTTCTAATTTTCCAATCCTTGCCACACATTCTTGAATAGATTTAATTATTAAAGTATCCGCTCTTGTAATTTTCATCTACTCTTAAATTCTTAATGTCTTCCATACTGTTATTTTCATCGTTTGTACTTTGACCAATACCCATGATATATTACTATTTAGATTGTTTTTTTCAAATCCTTAATTTCTTTTTCTATTTTTTCAACTTTATCTATCACTTCCAGTAAAGCTTTATGTAATAATATTGGAACTTTTGTATATTCAATACCTAAATATTCACGTTCGGTATGAACTACATTACTAATTTCTTTCGGAACTGCTTTTAATAAATCATCAGCAATATAACCTATATGGATTGCATCCTTATCGTCTCTATCTTTTCTTTTGAATTTTTTAGGTTTGAATTTCTTAATCATACTAATACAATTACTTTTAAGTAAATCTACATCATATTTCAATCTTGCATCGGAATTATCTATTAGACTTCCATTTATGGTTACAGTTCCGGCAGTAATATCAATAGCATCGCCTGAAGCATCTTGAATATCATTTACAAATAATGTTTTTGTATTAACAACTGTTACATTTTCATTAAAAGTCGATGGAGCATTATTTGTAAAACTTTCAGTATTTACTGTTGTTCCAAATGTCTTATCAATAGATAATAAAACAGAAGGGGTAGTAGAACTATCAGCAACTCTAAACGCTGTCTTTGATGTTCTAAATATTACATCAATTGTAGATAAACTAGTTCCATCGTAATAAGTTGATATTTCACTTGTTCCCATCTTTAGATCTGTTCCAGGAGTCATTGAAATATTATTCAAAAATGAAACCGTTGTTAAATCAAATGATTGAATGGTATTAGTTGCTAAATAAGCGTTTGGTATTGCCATATTAGTATCAACAGTTACTAATGTTCCACCATTAGGTGCTATATGATTACTTCTTAATGCTCCATTAGTTTTAACATAAATATCATCAGCAAATAAATTACCCATTACATCAGCAGTAGAAGTATTAAAAGTCCATCCAGTAGAAATATTAACTGATCCAACTATATTAGATTGAACGGCAGGATCTCCACAAATGAACCTAATTGAAGAATTAGCATCACTATTCCTCGTATCAAAAGATGAAAAAGCACTAACATATCTATATAATTCACAATTTGTATCAATTGTTAATCTACCATCAGTATCAATATTAACATTATCACAATTAACAGCGGCATTTGTATAAATATTACCTAACACATCAACGGGTTTACTAAAATAGTTTTATTTACCAATCCATCACACATCATATGTTGATTACTGGCATTAGTAATATCACCAACGCTAACAGCAACAAAATTAGGATGATGTATATAAAAACCTTCTGTTGCATCTGGTGTATGTGTTTCTAAATATGGTTCTAGTCCATTTATTGAAGTATTGATATTATCAATTTGTGTTTTAATATCTGTTGACAAATCATTATTTGTAAAAAAAATCCTTTCATATAAACAGCACCTTCAAAATATGAAGTTCCGTACATCTGTGCAAAATTATACGAAGTATGAACATTACCATTAATTGTAATTCTTGAAGCATTATTAGGTCTTCCAATAATAACATCTCCCGTATTCCATCCTAACCATAATCTATAAGGCGTAGCACCTGTTAGTCCTTGATAAGAGTCTAACTGGCATCCTCTTTTAAATTCGAGTCTTTGGTTACTAACTGCGTCCTGGATTCTCAATATTGGATTAGTATTATCTGTTAAACTAAGCATTAATGGAGAGTTTACTGTTTGTGATGGCGGCGGTGCGGCGGCCCCCGGAAGGATTTTAAAGACGATTATGTTGTCAATACGCCCACTCCACTTCCTCCGTCCACATCCAGGTTGGTGTTGCTCGCAAAGCACACTTCCACGCTCTTCGCCCGTCGTCCTGGAAGTTGCCGGGTTCACAGCACTACGTCAACACGCGCGCCCTAATGGAAGTCCCTATGGACATGAATTTCCCCCTTGGCAGTGGTCTGAACGTCCAGCCCAAGTGCATGGTTGCGAAGTTCGGCTTTTTATCTTGCAAAAAAAATTCGGTCTAAACGCGCGACTTCTTTGTCATCGCCTGGCGGTAGTCTTGCTCTTTAAAAATGGAATACGCGGCCGTGATGTCACGACGGTCCAGTCGGACTTAAGAAAGCGGGAGCGCTCGGCACCAGCTGGCAAACCGCCCAACCTTGAAGCTCCTAGAGCTGGAGACACAGGTCATCCACATAGATTTGGAGCGCTACAAATCGGTAACGCTCCAAAATGGGTGTTGTCAAACTGCAACACAAAACAGCTTGTACGTGGACGCCTTAAGGGTGACAAGCTTCGAGCTGCAAGGGGTCTAGCCGAACGGGCAGACGCGCCCAAGGTGGCACACCTCAAAGAGCACGTTCCATTGCCATCAGCTTGCAACGCAAGAACTCCGGCGCGTTGCCGGCCGGAAGAGGAGCCTCCAAGTTAATCTGCACTTAACGTGCTTGCCTTGGCGCTTCTTGTGCGTCTCGCTGCGTTGACGGCCATGCACTTGCTGTGGCTGATGACCAGCGTGGTGTCCACCCAGGCTTGGTGGCCAAGACTCGGCGATTCTGGACGCCCGCGCGCTGCCAGTAAAAGTTGACGAAGCGTTGCTGGGCTGCTGCTGCGCACGCCACCTCGGGCTGCGCGTCCCCCGTACGGCAACAGGCACGGCTGCGCCTAAGGCAAGACAGCTGGAGCTCGAGTGTGTTTCTTCACGCCGGGCGCCACGCGGCTCTTAGGCTGGCGCGCGCTCTCTTTCAGCGTCTTCTGCTGTGACAGCCTGAGAGTTTGCACGGGTTCTGCCTCTCCGGCCGACCTCTCGTTTCGTCTTCAGGAAGATCTTGTGCGCCAAGCCGGCCAGCGCTGGCCCCGGTACTTCTGCTTCTTCAGCTGTCCACAAGGTCGCCCTGCAAGCTCAGCACGCGCATTGAGCGTGCACCACACGCAGATCTCGCACCTCCTGGCGAAGCCAAGACGCCTCGTCGTGGCGCAGCATGGCATCAAAATCGGCGCACATCTCCTTCACGTCAGCTGCTGCAGCTCGGCCAGCGCTTGGCAGCACGTTCTTCTTAGGAAGCTGAAAGCTTACACTCCTCAATCGATAGCGTCTTGAGTGCTAGTACGGAAGTACAGGGCCGTAAAGCGGTGCTGGAGCGGCTACCGGAGAAGACAAGACAGACCACCCTGCCGCCCATCGGAAGTGGAGGCGGCGGACGTAAGTCGGAGGGTTCGGTGCAAGGACCTGCGCGAGACGCGGCCGTTAAGAGCCAAGGTGGCCATCAGCGCAGCACTGCGGGCTGACTAAGGCGGAATAGTTCCCGCAGCCAGTTTCTGCCGCGTCCGCGTTCTCCTGCCCCAAATGATCACCGGTGCGTTGGACTACTTGTAGTACTTGTCGCGAAAAGCTCTTGCAGCTTGGTAGTCGGCTCCGCTCTGCAAGAGCACACAAGCTTCCTCGCCGTTCGTTGCGCAGCAGGATGCAGTTGTGGGCCCTCGCGGATGAGGGCTGTAGTCGAAGGTTTTGGGGGGCCGCAGGCCAGGAAGAGTAGTAGTGCTGGCCCGGGTCAGCTGCCCGTTTGCGCGCGGAGCAGCGCGTAGGCCCTTGGTCCGCGCCGCAAGTTCAGCACGATGGCTCCATCCGCCTCCGTGTGAGTCCGGCGCCGTTCCCGCGGCCTCCTGATCTGTTGTCGTTGTCTTGCCCAACTTGCCATTTTTTTTTACGGGGCCAGTTTTTTTTTTGCTGCGCGTTCCGGGGCATCTGTGAAATAGTCCGTATATGGATGTACGGGCCGGAGTTTTTGCCCGTTTTGCACGATTTTTGCACGCGTGGCTTTTGCTTGGTTTTCATGGTGTTGCCTGGTTGCTTGATCCCCAAACCCCGAAGTTTTTTTATTATCAGGCTGCCGCGTGGCGAAGCGCGATTCTGGTCTGGCGCTGGGGGATGCGCCAAGCAGGCGTGTAGGAAGGCTAGGAGTGCCGAGCAGGCGCAGTGCCGGGCAGGCGTACGCCGAACAAACGTGTTTTTCACCCACTCCCAAGCCCACCGTTCCAGCCTCGCGATTTCCGTCTTTCTCTGAGAAAGCTCCTCGCCCGTGAGCTTGCGCCCGACAGCGTAGTTGCGGCGCGTCCGACCGGTGGCCACTTCGGTTCGCACATCGTGAGTCTGCGCAAGAGAGGCGACCTGTATTGTTTCGCCATGGCGAAATGAAGGTCGGCTTGCGTTGCTCGCTTTCTTTCACAGCCTTTTAAAGTTTGAGCTCTCTCTTTAGAGGGGGTTTCCCAAATGGATTCTATTACCTGAGAGGCTCCTGGCACTCGTCCGTCCAGCATTTGACCTCGTCCTGCAAATGATTCGAAGTCTAAAACGCTGCGTGCAGGCGTGTGGCTGCAAAATAATGACCCCTAGATATGCTTGCAAAATGCCCAGCAGCTGCGTTTCTGCAAGGCGAGCTAAAAAAACAGGGAAAAAAAGGAAAGCCAAGCCAAACCAGCCAGAAAGCCAGCCAGGAGCCAAACCAAACCAGCCAGAAAGCCAGCGAGGAGCCAAACCAAACCAGCCAGGAGCCAAACCAAACCAGCCAGAAAGCCAGCCAGAAGCAAGCCAAACCAGCTGGAAAGCCAGCCAGAAGCCAGCCAGGAGCCAAACCAAACCAGCCAGAAAGCCAGCCAGAAGCAAGCCAAACCAGCCAGAAAGCCAGCCAGAAAGCCAGCCAGAAGCCAAGCCAAGCCAGCCAGAAGCCAACCAAAAAAGCCAGCCAGGGTTTCCTTTGAGGGCGCTCGCCTTGCAGAAACAAAGGCAGCTGCTGGGCATTTTGCCAAACCGCATATCTAGGGGTCATTATTTTGCAGCCACACGCCTGCACGCAGCGTTTTAGACTTCGAATCCTTCGCAGGACGAGGTCAAATGCTGGACGGACGAGTGCCAGGAGCCTCTCAGGTAGAATAGAATCCATTTGGGAAACCCCCTCTAAAGAGAGAGGTGCTATGTTCTGTGTTCGCGCTTTCGCGCGGCGCAGTCTGCAGCTGTCGCTGCAGTTCGCGCAGTTCGCTGCTCCGGGCTGCGCATTATTGATCCAATGTTGCGCCATTGTTGCTTCAAGGCGATTCATTATTGTCTCAACAATGCCTCTTCTTCTTTTCCTATGAGTTTCCTATGGGTTTCCTATGGGTTTCCTATAAGATTCCTAAAGGTTCCTATAGGTTCCTATAAGGGCCAAAAAAACTCCGAGCTCCAAGCCCCCAGCCACGCCACCTGCCTGGCATTGAAGCCTCCACCCTGGCGCACCACCTGCCTGGCATTGAAGCCTCCACCCTGGCGCACCACCTGCCCGGCATAGAAGCCTTGCCGCGCCACCTGCCTGGCATAGAAGCCTCCCGGCCGCGCCACCTGCCCGGCATAGAAGCCTCCAGCCTGCCGAGCCTGCACCACACCGAGGTCGGAATTCCGACTTTGCTCTACGACTTCGGTATTTTGCCCGAAAAACCCATCACCGGGCCAGCGCCGAAGGTGTGTCAGCGATGCCGTCCTCGCAGCGTCGCTGACAGTGTGTTTTTTTTCACCATTCACACGCCCAGCCGTCAATCCTGGCGTGGGCACAGGATTGCTCCACTCAATCCTGGCGTGGGCACAGGATTGCCACACTCAATCCTGGCGTGGGCACAGGATTGCCACACTCAATCCTGGCATGGGCACAGGATTGCCCTGGTGTCTCCCAGAAAACTCTGTCAGCGCGTCGCTACACAGAGACGCGCTGACAGACTCGCCGCCCGGCTTCCCGCCTTGCAAGTAACGCAAAGGAAATGGGGAAGATCAAGCTGTTTCCTACGACAGAGTATAGCAGTAAGCAGCCCTCTGACCCCTGGCGCCATGCACGGGCATCTTCCTCGGGCCATCAAAATCGGGCAAAACCGTGGCTCTGATCAGCCTGATTCTGGAGCAGTATCGCGGCGTCTTTGAGAGAATTTACATCTTCAGCCCGAGTGTCAACATAGACGACGGCTGGATACCCGTCAAGAAGTACATTGAGGAGGACCTGGGGGTGAACACAGAGCGGGAGCAGACGTATTGGGACGAGTGGGACGAGGCGGCGCTGCGGCGCATCATCCAGCAGCAGCGCAAGATCACGGAGGCGTCCAAGAAGTTGGAAATGAAGAAACTGTACCAGGTGCTTGTAGTCATCGACGACTTTGCTGACACGCCGCAGTTGCACAAGCCTCACGGCGCCCTGGACACTCTCTTCATCGGGGCCGGCACATGCAGATCAGCACCTGGGTGAGCTCGCAGAAGCTGAGGCTCATCAGCGCAGCCGTGCGGGTGAACATGCAATTCCTCTGCTGCTGGAGGCTGCGCCAGCACGAGCTGGACGCCGTGAGGAGCTGATTGCAGCTGACCGGCTGAGCAGGCAACGCGGGAACCCTACAGTTTCCTCTTTGTCTACTACCTGAAGCCGAGGAATGAAATGTTCTACAAGCGCTTTGAAGAGCGTTTTGCACTTGAAAAAGACGCCGATGGGAGCGGCGCTCAGCTTCCTGGGCCAGAAGCTGTTCGCCAGCTCCACGCTGATCAACGCGAAGTGTGAGAACATCTCCTGCTGCACCTCCGTCGCAGCCGTCCAGCCGCCCGTCGTCCGCCGGACGGGCGGGTTCCTAAAGAAAAGGATGACCACGATCTACGTGGACAGCCGCAAGAGAGTGGCCGGCTCGGACAGCGACTTTGAGGTAGACCTGGGGGAGTCCCTGCACTTGCAGAGCGATGCCCGGCTCGCCGTCTACAAGATCCGCCTGGCCGACAGTTTCCTCTCGACAGACCGGGGCCGCTACCTCTACTGGGTTGACGCCGCGCTGGGCACGCTGAACTGGGCGTTGTTGCCCGAGGGCGCGTACACTGGCGCACAGTTGGCCGCCTGGATCAGCTCCACACCTATAGCGAGACCACAAACAGTCTGAGCGTTGCCTATGACGGCAACCGGCTCATCCTGAACGACCTGGAGCTGCGCCAGCAATTCCCTGATGCCGCGGACTACCCTGCTGCGCCGCCCGCCTCTCCCACCAAGCCCTTCAGCGTGGACCACATGCTGGGCCCGAGCTTTGTCTCCGGCGGGCAGCAGGTCTTTGAGTTCGTCCGGATGATGGCGCACAACGAGGTCTACCTGCGCTGCGCCCAGCTGGCCAACGCCAGCAGAGTGCTGGGCAACCTGCAGACGACGGGCACTTCATGGCCCTCAGGGGCCCGGTTACCCTGAGGCACACGCGCTTCCGCCTGACCGACCTGGACGGCAACGTCGTCCGGCTTCGCGGGTCGTCTTTGTCGTTCGTGTTATATCTTGACCACGTATAATTAAATGGAGCCGACCGAACACGACAGGGCGCCGGAGGCGCAAGAGGCGCAAGAGGCGCCACACACTACACCACACGCTGCGCCGGACGCTGCGCAGGACGCTGCGCCGGAACCGAAACGGCGGGGCAGGCCCCCTGGGAGCAAGAACAAACCTAAGCAGGACGTGCCTACTGAACCGGCTGCTCCAAAGCGCAAGCCAAAGCCGCCTCCACTTGAGACGGCGCCGGCGGAGGCACCGGCAGAGGCACCGGTTGAGGTACCGGCACCGGCTGAACCGGAGGCGCCTCAGCTCACAAGAGAGCCCTGCGCATGCTGGAGAGGCAGTCCGCTTATGACCGGCTGACCACAGGCGCAAGCGTACTGGTATAAAAGCATGATGTCCATTGAACCCCGCAACGAGCCGCGGATGCTCCGGTGGTTCCGCAAGACGTACCCCAGTTACAACTTGCAGCCGCTGCTGCTGAAGCGCTACCGAGAACTGGAGGAGGCGCGGGCCTTCAACAACTGGCTAGGCGAGCGCAGGCAGGCGCAGGAGGGGCAGCGGCACTTGGACGACGTGAGCCGGCTGACGGAGGCCGTGCACCGCCAGGTACCCCAGCTGCGCTACGCGCGGGCCGAGCGCCGGGGCGTGGAACGGGCGGCGGGCGAAGTTGCGCAACAGTAAATGAAGGTTGTATTCATCCCAATGCATCTGCGGTTGGATGAGGTCACGGCCCTTGTGGATCTTGTGCTGTAGCGGATTGAAGTGCCTCCAGACAAGCTGTATCCCAAAACCAATCTCATGATCATCCCGGGCATTGACAGTGATTGTTTTCCCATCCGGCAGCTTGAGGAATAGCATGCAGTCTGACCGACCGGTCGGCATTGCCCCGCCTACACTTCTGACTGTGATGCAAATTTCGTCATTTGGCCGCAAAACAAAATTCTTCCACAATGCCTGAGGGGGAATGGTGGTGCAATTCATATGAATCTTGTGAGATGTAGGATTGAAACCATTCCAGGCTTGCTGGATCGATGTCTGAACAATAGAGTCGTCATTCGCTAAGATAGCAAGGGTATTGCCTGTAGGCAAACGCAGGAAAACCTGAATGGGTTCTCGGGTACTGTCCTGGGTCTCCTCGAAAATAGAAAGACTGGAGTTACCTGATGGCGGTGCCTGATTGAGGCTGAGTCTGATGGTCTTGGTTGGTCTCAGGAACTCCCAAACTGACTGAAGGTCATTGATGCAAACTGGGAAATTGAGGTTGAGGCTTGCAACATCTGAGCCGTTCGATCTGACCTGAAAAGGATGCACAACGGAGACATGGTCAATCTGCGAGACATGGGCACACTGGCTTTTGTCAAATTGAACGGTTGGAGTGATGGCCTCAAAAGGCTGGACATGCGCAAGGGTTCTGGGTTTGTCGTAAGCAAGCAAAAGCAAGGGAAAGACAACCTTGACATGCACCTCAAAAGGAGATCCATTCCTCGACACCTCGACAATCGCTGAATTGAGGTCAGATTGTGCATCAATTGCGTGGGCAAGCTCATCACCGACCTTCACCAGAAGTTTGATGATCTGTCCTCGATGTTGAATCTGAACAAGAACTTGGTGATTGGCGAGTTCACAGGGCAATTGGTGACCTTGGAATCCAAAAAGGATAAAGTCTCTCGTACATTTGATAATCCCCGGAATAGCTCTCATTCTGCAGATCCTGAAAGTTGCAATAAGGTGGGCAAATGACGACAAACCGCCGAATCTCAGCACGTCAATCGTGTGTAGCGCTATCCAAAGCGGAGCATATGCATGGACTTCAGCAATACTGTTGCCGACCAATTTGCATCCTTCTTGCAAATTTATGGGAAGAACAAACGGTTGGGTCGTACCAAGGGCAACGAGGATCTCAAGGGCAGAAAGGAATCTGAATTTTCCTCCGCATTCCCTCAAAGCTCCGAGCAGTTTCTTCGAAGTCAATGTCGAGATCGGAAGCTGGTGCTGTCGGGAATACATGCTCATGACGACAGAACCCGGAAGTGGGTTGTTCGGGTCGATCCTGCGGTTTTTGAGAACACCCTCTGAGGAGGCCTGGTTTCCATGCGAGTATTCCGGTTTCGAATAAATTTCCAACAACTTTCCAGAAAGGAAGGCATGTTGTGTCAACGATTCCGGGAGCCGATCAAACCAAGCATCCGAGCTGATCAAATCACATGATTTTCCAAAATACGCTGCTGCGACCTCCTGGGCCAGGTCACCTACCGGTTGGGCAAGAACTGACGAATGGGTCATAACCGCCAAGAATCTCCTCCGTTGCACCGGGGAAACATGTTGCAAGGGCAAAACTTTCGCAAATGCCAACTCATAGCCCGCTTTGTCCAATCTGATCAGAAAACCTCTTCGAAAATCCTCGTTTTCCCACACAGGTGCCACATTCTCTGCTGTGATGACGCGGATTCGCATCTGTGAAGCCTTAGCCAAGACGTCCTCAAGCGTCATTCCTACAGCCGTGTTCCATCCAGATTGGTTTCCAGCACCTGAAAATGACTGACAGGGCCAGCTGAGGGTCATTGCATTGCAATCCAAGATTGAAATGCTCGTCCATAAATCCGAATTGGCAGCATCACATGTCGCAACAAAAGGGGAGGAACAATCCCGGCTCGTGGGCGCCTGATGCAAATGTCGGGTTCCATGGATTTTGGAATATGAAAGAGTCGCCTTCACATCTGAGTCCGCTGATGCTGAGATCCGAACCGGATATCCGTGTTGAGACAGATGTCGGACCGCAAGCGTCCAACCTGAGATTCCTCCACAGAAGGGCACGAAAAAATTCAAACCCGCAGATTCATGGCTAGCCAGGAGCAATGGTCGCGATTCCACATTTGATCCAAGCACATCACAAAAAGAGGTCTCGCCAAATCTTCCATATTTGTAAAACATTCCATGCAGGTTCATGAGTCGGTTCGATGAAGCAGCAACATCAAATAGCTTCACCTGCATCCCGAGGGCGTCTGGAACCACAACGTGCGAAAAATCACTCTGGTGCTGAGTGCGGATAGCATAGGACTGACAATCCTCGATAGAGGCCACATGTCCAAGAACCTCAATCAAGAAAGAATCCTGAAAATAAATTCGGTCCAAATCACATCGAGGGCGCTTCAGACCTTGCATGTACATTGTGGCAAGACCTCCATGTGAATCCGCACCATATACCTGATCACCATCAGGCATCAAGTCACGCAGCTGGTCGGTCAATTGCTGATGCGTGTCATGTTGAGGCTTGAGGGGGTCCAAAATGGTGTTCATGTTCATCGTGAAAATTGGGTGCTCGGTTTCTGCTCCATGCCCATCCATGGTCCCGGCCGCGCCACGAGGAGGCACCTACTTTGAGCACTAGCGGCTAGCTCTTTCCTGTGCCGGAATACAGCAGCAAACAGCCCTCGGACCCCGTGGTGCCCCTGGTTCCGTGCACGGGCATTTTCCTCGGGCCATCAAAATCGGGCAAAACCGTGACTCTGATCAGCCTGATTCTGGAGCAGTATCGCGGCGTGTTTGAGAGAATCTACATATTTAGCCCATCCATTGACATCGACGACGGCTGGATCCCCGTCAAGAAGTACATCGAGCGTAATGAGGACTGGGAGTGGGACGAGGCGGCGCTGCGCCGCATCATCCAGCAGCAGCGCAAGATCACGGAGGCGTCAAAGAAGTTGGAGATGAAGAAACTGTATCAGGTCCTGATAATCTGCGACGACCTAGCGGACGTGCCTCAGCTCCACAGACCCAACGGCGCCCTGGACACTCTCTTCATCAGGGGCCGGCATATGCAGATCAGCACCTGGGTGAGCTCGCAGAAGCTGCGGCTCATCAGCGCAGCCGTGCGGGTCAACCAGCAATTCCTCTGCTGCTGGAGGCTGCGCAACCAGCACGAGCTGGACGCCGTTATTGAGGAGCTGAGCGCCCTGCTGCCAAAGGAGCAGCTGTACCGGCTGTATGAGCAGGCAACGCGGGAACCCTACAGTTTCCTCTTCGTCTACTACCTGAAGCCGAGGAATGAAATGTTCTACAAGCGCTTTGAAGAGCGTTTTGCACTTGAAAAAGACGCCGATGGGAGCGGCGCTCAGCTTCCTGGGCCAGAAGCTGTTCGCCAGCTCCACGCTGATCAACGCGAAGTGTGAGAATATCTCCTGCTGCACCTCCGTCGCAGCCGTCCAGCCGCCCGTCGTCCGCCGGACGGGCGGGTTCCTAAAGAAAAGGATGACGACTATCTACGTGGACAGCCGCAAGAGGGTGGCCGGCTCGGACAGCGACTTCGAGGTAGACCTGGGAGAGTCGCTGCACTTGCAGAGCGACGCCCGGCTTGCCGTCTACAAGATCCGCCTGGCCGACAGTTTCCTCTCGACGGACCGGGGCCGCTACCTCTACTGGGTTGACGCCGCGCTGGGCACGCTGGGCGTTGTTGCCCGAGGGCGTGTACACTGGCGCACGGTTGGCCGCCTGGATCAGCTCCAACTTTGCCACCGCCACCTATAGCGAGACCACGAACAGCCTGAGCGTAGCCTACGACGGCAACAGGCTCATTCTGAACGACCTGGAGCTGCGCCAGCAATTCCCTGATGCCGCGGACTACCCCGCCGCGCCGCCCGCCTCTCCCACCAAGCCCTTCAGCGTGGACCACATGCTGGGCCCGAGCTTTGTCTCCGGCGGGCAGCAGGTCTTTGAGTTCGTCCGGATGATGGCGCACAACGAGGTCTACCTGCGCTGCGCCCAGCTGGCCAACGCCAGCAGAGTGCTGGGCAACCTGGGCGACGACATCCTCTCCAAGATCACGCTGAAGAGCGGAGTGGGTACCATTGTGGAGACGGGCTCAGACGACGGGCACTTCATGGCCCTCAGGGGCCCGGTTACCCTGAGGCACATGCGCTTCCGCCTGACCGACCTGGACGGCAACGTCGTCCGGCTTCGCGGGTCGTCTTTGTCGTTCGTGTTATATCTTGACCACGTATAATTAAATGGAGCCAACCGAACAGAGGCGGAGGCGCAAGAGGCGCAAGAGGCGGAGGAGCACGCTGCGCGGAGGCAGCCAACGCTGCGCCGGCGCCGGCGGAACCGAAACGGCGGGGCAGGCCCCCTGGAGCAAGAACAAACCGAAGCAGGACGTGCCTACTGAGCCGGCTGCTCCAAAGCGCAAGCCAAAGCCGCCTCCACTTGAGACGGCACCAGCAGAGGCGCCGGCTGAGGCACCGGCGGAGGCACCGGCTGAGGCACCACCGGAGGCGCCTCAGCTCACAAGAGAGCAGCAGCGCTCCCTGCGCATGCTGGAGAGGCAGTCCGCTTATGACCGGCTGACCACAGGCGCAAGCGTACTAGTGTAAAAGCATGATGTCCATTGAACCCCGCAACGAGCCGCGGATGCTCCGGTGGTTCCGCAGGACGTACCCCAGTTACAACTTGCAGCCGCTGCTGCTGAAGCGCTACCGAGAACTGGAGGAGGCGCGGGCCTTCAACAACTGGCTTGGGGAGCGCAGGCAGGCGCAGGAGGGGCAGCGGCACCTGGACGACGTGAGCCGGCTGACGGAGGCCGTGCACCGCCAGGTACCCCAGCTGCGCTACGCGCGCGCCGAGCGCCGGGGCGTGGAACGCGCAGCGGGCGAAGTTGCCGCGCAGTAACCCATAAAGAGATGAAGACGCTTCGGTCCCACGGCTTCAATCAGCGCCCGCGCTTCGAGCAGGTTGTGGGCTACCTGGAGCGGAACGAGCCGCTGCCCCTGGACCAGCCGGACCGCAAGGCCACCTCGTTCATCACAAGCCACTTCTACCTGGACGATTTTGTGCAGTCCAGCGAGGACCCCAACCCTCGGCCCCTGCAGCACACGCCTCTGCATCCCGAGGACGGCTTCCGCACTCCCGCAGAGGCCACGGACGAGGACGTCCTTGCGCGGAGGTACCAAGGGTACGGCGGAACCCGCTTTGTTGAGGACGACCTGGCGGGAGACCCCGAGGCCGGCGCGCTGGCCAGCAACGGGCAGGGGCCGCCCTCCATCACGGACCGTCTGCGCAGCACTGCAGACGGCGCGCAGGCGGCAGCGGACCTCGTAGGCGCAGGGGCCGCGGGCTCGCAGCCGCGCAGGCTTTCCGCTCTCAGCTGCCCCAGGACGCAGCGGAGTACGTGCGCCTGAACGTGCTGCCCCGTCCGGGCCAGGCGCAGCCACCACCGCAGATCATCGGCCGGCCCAGTGACGTGGAGCGCCTCCTGGACGAGGCGGGGCAGCGCGCGCAGGAGGTGGAGCGGGGCGCGGCGCAGGCCGTTGAGGAAACGGCGGCCGTGGCTGCGGAGGAGGGTGAGGTTGCCGTTGCCGCCGAGGGCGTGGGCGGGGCCTTTGGCTACTTGGGGGGCCTGGCAGAAGGAGCGGCAGCCCTGGCGCCCACCGCGGGCGAGGTTGCTGGAACGTTGGCTGGCGTGGCGGGAGTTGGCGCGGCGGCAACGGCGGGGCTGGCCGTGGGCATTGCGGGCGGCGCAGCCTACGGCCTCGCGCGCGGCACGGCTGGGTCCTCGAGAACACGCTCTTCCGGCCCCAGCGGGCAGCGAGGACGCGGCCGTGCAGGACGTCCGGTCCGCCAACAACATGAATGACGCCACTCAGCCTCAGCACTTCACGCTGCGCTCAGGCAGCAGCACTTCAAGCAGCCCCGCAAGCAGCCGCGCCTCCTCGCAGTCCGGCTTCCGCGTCCAGGCGCAGTCCAACAACACTCCGCGCCCCTTCTCCTGGGGGCTGAGCCCCGTTGCCCTGCCCCAGTCTCAACCAAGCTCACCTACGAGCTCCAGTTCCGGACGCCGGAGCCTGCCTCTGCCCAGCTTTGACCAGCTGGCGCGAGACATTGAGGCTGCTTAAAAAAATAAAATAAAACTCTCCTCGGGGAGAGTTTC
>CAUJNA010000847.1:0-72500 GCA_963377175.1 Effrenium voratum
TGTGTGTGTGTGTGTTTGTTTTTGGGGAAACCACCCCCAACACGGACTTTGGTTTGCCTTTAGGGGGAAGGGGTTTGAAGCACGCCGATGAAGGTCTATCAAGTCTACAGCAGGTTTTGGTCCTTGTTTCCATTTGCCAGGGCAAGCCATTTTGGGCGCCTATTTTTGACCCACACCCATATGCCGACAAAAGTGACAAGAATGTTTTTTCTTTTGAACACATGTATCAACTAAAACAACCACAAAGGGACTTGGGTGTGGCTTTTTCTGGGGAAACCACCCCCCAACATGGACTTTGGTTTTCCTTTAGACAAAGGTACGTGGACACCTCAAATTGCCGCAACGGGGTTGTTCTTTTAGTTTCCCGGAAAAAGCTAACCCATTTAGGGGGACCCACATAAAAAAAAAAAAAAAAACATGAGACGGGAAGCCACGAGGGATGATTCTTGAACGGTTATTGTTAGGGGTGTTTGCCCATTTTCCCGCCAACTGAGAACTAGCAAGAGGTGTGGGTTTGTGTTCAAATAGGGGGAGCCACCCCTGTTTTGGCCCGGCGGTTTACCAGACACACCCGTGCGGTGAAGGGGTGAAGGGTGGGATGGACAAAGTCGGGAAAGGATACATCGGATGTGACAAAATCCACATTTGCACAACAGGCCACCCGCACTTTCTTCAGCATGGTTGCAGCTTGCACGCTTTCCCCAAGGGACCCGTTACCGGGATTTTAATGAACGGATTCCAGCTAGCCTCCGTTTGTTGGGTTTAAAGGAAATTCATCACTACTTGAAATGTTTTTATTTTTTCCTTGGGCCTTAACCAAATGGACGATTTGTTGGTCCTCAAATGGACTAAGGCCAAGAGCCACAAAGCCCTCTTTTTGGAACGGGAAAGGACACATGGGAGGCACCTGAAGACAGCCAAAGGCGACGCGGTTGTAGGGTTTCGCCGCAACATCGGGGTCCCTATATTTCCTGTTAAGGGGTGGCTTGAAACATCGCTTGGTCCATTCAAGCTGGGCTTCCCTTTTTAGGGGTGATGCTGAGAGGAAATACTGGGGGGACCCTGCAGCACAACGACTCACTGAAGGCACAGGCATCAGCGTAAATGGGAAAAGCTTCCAAGCAGCCAATCAGAGGGGAATCTGGTTCTATGAGGGCTTTAAAGAACCAAGAAAATACCCTCGAGAAAGAGCAGTCCCATAGCTGTTTTTGGAGCAACATTTTTCTCGCAGCGTTTACTCCGGCACCACTGGATTGCAATGCTAAGTGTACAAGGAGTGAGCAGCGACATTGAACATCTTCCTGCAGCAGCGACACAGAAGGAATCGCCTGTGCGTTTAGTCAGGGTCCTCAAGTGTACAAACGCTTATGCATTACATATATCATTCAGCTTGGTGTCTCTGCCCCGATAGGCTTTGGGGCTTGGGAGGGTGCAAAAGGAGGATTCCAGCGGGTTCCGGGGCTGTTGAGTCCGGGTATCACCTTAGCTTCTCGTTCCAGGGTCAGTTTGGTTGGACATCATTTAATATTCCGCCGGTAGATCTGTTTGGTTCTACTGAGATCCATTCCTTTAAACGGACGCTGGACATTTCTGGAACCGGTAAAACAAGAAGAAATGGCAGGCGACACGAGGGCTTTCTTGTTTCCCGCTTAGAATGTAAATTTTGATTGGGGGCCTTCTTGGGGACATTTCGGCGGGAATACATTTCCACCAGAGGCCATTTTGAGTGCATTCCCCATTGGAAGGTGGCTCAAAATTCAAGAGCCAGCGGAGCACAGGGGTGGGTCTACTTTTCCATCTTCTAGGGTTCCATTTGGGGCTCCTAGTTTTGCGCCACACCAATTGGCTGTGGGTCAAAACCAATGGTACATTTTGGAGTAGGTGCACCACCCATTTTAGTCTATTTTAGTGGGGATTGGGATGTTCACTGGGGTACGGCCTTTGGATGGCAAGAATGGTCCCAAGCCTTTCCCGAGAAGGTGAGCCGTGAGCGCGAATGCGTGCCGGGGCCTTACTGCTTGTTTTTGGGCGTGTCTTTTTTTTGGGGACCCTCCAACATGGTGGTGTTCCTCTTGGTTTCCCTTTGAACGACACATAAAGGGGTATCCTCCAAAAAAACAGACCCTTTGGCGTTTGTTTCCAAAGGAAGAGAGGAGCTGAGTAAGGCATCATCTGAGCAATTGACAAGACATTGATGCCCAAGTTTCCCACAAGCAAGGGGACACCCCAGTTGTACCATGTCTTGCGCGGGGAACAAAAAACAAACAACGAGTACTGTCCGTGGGTCATGTGTGTTTGGGCATTTTGCCAAACATGCTTGGGCCATCCAAGCGCCATCCGGAGTTTTTTTTTGCCATCGGGCACGTGAGTTCCCTGAACTGCCCTCGGGACCTGAGGTTCAGGCGTCGCATCCTAAATGTTTCTTTGCTGCAGCGGATCTGCTTTGGCTCGTCTTTGTTTTGTGTCATGTTGGTTTTATGAGGCCAAAAGGCGATTTCAGTGGAGGGTCTCATCTTGTTTGGTGTGTGTGTGTGTATGGTCTACTAGGATGCATGTCTTTTGCTTCATTTACACAAGCTCATGTCCAGAGGGTCTACAAAGCGCCCCTGGCACGAGTGATTTGCTGGATTGGGCAGAATTTGAATTTGCGGCGCGGGCCTTCGAGCAAGCCGTGCCTGAGGTTATTCTGTGAACAGAGAGAAGCACAGCCCGGCTGGCGTCGTTCTACGCCGCACATCGGCACTTTTGTGACCCTGGGCCGAGGGACCTCCATCGAGACTTGGACGCGCGCGCAGACCCAACCAGCAAACACGTCACACGTTTCGCGGCAAAAAAGGGGTTTGCGGGTTTATGGTTCTGGAGAAACCGGGTGGGGTGCTTTGAAGTGCCAAGACATATCCTTTGCAAAGAAATCAGAGATAAGGCCTACTTCGGTATAACAGAAAGGCAATGAAAGCTCAAGAAGGCTGGCGAAGAAGCTTGGCAAAGGAGGGTTCCAACACATCAACATTGGCGAAGCATGCATGTGCTCACCAAAAGTCACAGAGAATCCAGCACACAAAATCTGCGGTGCAGTGGGCCAAATCTGATCTTCCCGACCCCCCCGGCCGGTAGTTGTGCTACCTGCGGCGGATGTTTCGGACAATACCAAGCTTTGGTTGACGTCAGACTTCAGAACCTTTCCCTTCAGTTTGTGTCTCTTTTGAGGGGACCCTCCATTTTTTTTGCTTTCCCTTTTGGTTTCCCTTGAAAGCTGCCCCAAAAGGGGTACCCCAAACAAAGACACATCCATTTTGTGGAATGGCTCATGTTAAAGGCTTCCTTTTGGTGCCCCCAAAAAGAGACTTTTGCTTCGGGATTCGATTTCACCTTAGGATCAGCGACGGTTCATAGAGCTCACCCGTGAAGGCGTTTTTGGTCTTGCCGATTCTCCTCCAAAACGATTCTAGGGTGGACTACATCTGGAACACAAAGAACATGTGTCTTGCCAAGTCGTGATCAAATAGAAATAGCAATTCGGAGAAAGTAACATCCTGCAGTTCGTGAATTAACCATATCTAAGTTGAATCGGAATCCCTTGTGGGGGCATGTGTGACACCTCGTTCCTCGACAGAAAGAAGCGCACATATGCACGAGTTGAAACATCCTCCGCAAGACGTGGGGAGAGCCATCTGGGCACGCTCCGCGAAGTGGCGGCAACTGGTAAAACTTCAAGGAGACGCATTTGGGTATGGGTCACAATTCAACCACTAGAACCACCAGGGGACCGCAGGTTTTCGTCCGTGTTTCCATTTTTCCGATCGGGTTCCATGTGAGGGTTACCCTATTTTGGCCAACCACGGCCATATGTTCGGGTCCAACGGCAAGCATGGGAGATCGAACCTTCGGAGGTTGTCATTTGAGCCAACGTCTGCCCAGAATTGGAAGGCAGGCATTGGATCTTTTAAAAGTTTCCCACAGAAGTCACGGTAACATCGGTTTTCCCATGTGGTAGGGGGGATGCACGATGCACTAAGCATTTCCAAAAGGATTTGGCCGAGGAGAAGTTGGTGATTTCCCTCTGTACACGAATGTTCCTATGCACGTGTCTTTCTTCTGGGTAATTATCCTTTTTGGGCTTGTTTTAATAGGACACCAAAGAAGAGCCACACACATGTTTGGGGAGTTCCCCTTTGGAGAATCCTTTTTCACGGTCGAACCATAGGCATTGCGCCATATTTTTGAGCAAGGAAGGCGTGAGGGTTGGACGCTGTCCGGAACCGGTGCCATATTGAGTCTTCACGGTTCTTGGCACGTGTTTGGTTTCTTGCTGTTGTTGGTTCTGTTCATTTCTAGTGTTGGCTGCAAAGAACAAACCTGTTTTGCCATACCAAGGGTTGGGAAGAAGTGAACAGGGGGCCCCAAAACGGGTTGCGATTTTGTGCATGCCAAGATCACTACTTGTCGGCGCCAAAGGGCGCCGAAAGAAAAGTTCCGCGACGTCGCGGGGTAGTCGTGCCCAGGTTGCCCCAGTCTCTTGCCCGAGGCTGCAGGTGCCGACACTGATTTGCCATGTGGCTGGCCCAAATCCTGCACCGTTTAGAAACCTGAGAATTCGATTCCCCGAGGCAAATACCAAGGAACGTTATGGTTTCAACGATGGTTTCATTGCGTGGTGCGAAATGGATTTCGCAACCATCCACAATATTACTACCCCCTTTTGATCCAAAAAAGCGAAGGCATTTGTCCTTCCAGTCGTGTCTGCACCTGCGCGCTTCGAGAGCTCGCGCGGCCACTTTGGCGCAAGCAAGGCAAAAGGGCATGCCCCTGCGACACGGAATTCCCACTCGACTCTAGAGATGGTCATTTGGGTTTCCCTACCCACCAGAATGGTTCTTGGAACCCTTCCAAGAACGCCTAAGCTTCTAACAACCCTTCCAGGGTTGTGGGGCCTGGGTTTCTCCACACCTGGCCGTCAGATCAGCTACCAGGAAAGGGGGGGCTTTGTTTTCTCCCATGGCCAATGGAGGCAAGCAAAACCTCACATGGGAGCAACACAAGCGAGCTGGAATCCCGTTTGGACCTTCGCTACGGGTGAGAAATTCAGATTTAGTCACTGTAGATGGAATTTCACCTCCGCTTCCTGGCAATTTGGCGAGTCTCCTCTGTGTTATCTATCCACTTTAGCTGCATTGAATGATGATGAATACTGTTTGTTGCTTAGGTGAGATCTGCAAACCCCACAAGCTAGATACCCCAGCAAACAAAAGCGCAGAAGGTCTGTGTTGGGACCCGGGCTTCAATAATCTGCATCTTGGAGGGTTTTACAGACAGGTGAAGAGGGGAGTGGTAGATCGCGGACCGGGATTGGCCCAAGAGGCTCCTTTTGGATGGATCCGAGCATGCTCAGCCGACCTCACTTCTTTTTCCTTACATGCACCGTGTTGTTCTAGAACGAGCTGCCATGGGATAGGCGGTACGGCTATCTGTCGTTCACCAAAATCTAACGCTGTTGGCATCCGCTCACACGCACACACACACACACAATGAAAAGCTTGGAACCCAAGGGCGGTTGATGCAATGAGCTGTTTGGCTGGCTGTTGGTCCCAGGCTAATGAAGATTTGCCACGCAGTTTTCGGCTGAAGGTCGCTTGGCCCTTCAGTCCATCCCCTGACCCCTGACTCGACGCCTGGACCGGCGTCGAAAAAAGAGGCGCGGCCAAGACGGTGGGCCCCGTTTGAAATATTACACCCCACACGTGTGTAAAAGTCATGCGTGCATGTATGTATATATATATATATATATACATGTTTAGGGATCCCCCACGCCCAAAAAACCAATGGTGGTCTTCCTTCTGGATCTCCTTTAAAGACAGAACAGGGGTACCAACTCCAAACAAACATCACACTCAGATTGTTTGTCTTTCTGTCTTTTGTGGGTAGACTAAACAACTGGTTAGCTCGGCCCCCCCCCCCAGGTGTCGCTTTGAAGCGGTCTGATCTAGCTGTCTGGTTGTCTGGTTGTCTGGTTGTCGAGATGTACCAAAAGCAAAGGACGAAACTAGACACATCTGCAACATCTTAAGATCCGAAAACCAGCATCTAAGCTACTAATATTTTACACTTGTAAATTAAAACCAACATCAGAAAACCAGCTTCTAATATTTTACACATCTGCATCTACTCCAAAACCTGAAATCAGAAGACTCGATCCCCAACCTGCAGCTGGAAACTCACCCCATCCGTGAGTTGGAAACAAAAACAAAATTGGCAGACACATGGAACATGTGACAAGCTTTTTTTAGTGTACCCCGGGATTTGGGCCAGGTAGTTGTCTAGTGTCTGTCTAACAACAAGTAAAAGATGTTTGGGCCCTCAACTAGGCTTTCTCTGCCAACCGCTGGCTCTCCTCACATTTTCCGAGAAAGACACACGCACAGACACCCAAAAAAAGGGGCGGGGTCTCCCAGAAATCGGAGACACACCCCAAAAAACGTGGGGTTCTTCCCCCCTTTCCTCTGTTTACTTGCGGGCGTCGGTGCGTGCATCGCATTTTTTGTCCCCGCGTTTGTGTGTTTGCTTCGGAGGCTCGCGCTCGCTGGATGGACACCTGCTGCGCCGTGCTGGGCCTTGGCTTCTTGTGCCTCCACGCGCACATCACCGGAGCCAGCCTCTTCGATCTGGGCGGCTGGCGATGGCGAGCAGAGGTCGGCTTACACTGTTTTGCACCCTTTTTTGTTCTTGTTTTAAGTTGTGTTTTCCTTTTTTTTTTTTTTAAAACTTGTTTGTTGTTTTTGTTCTTTCTTTATTTGTTACTTTTTTTAGCGGGGACCGACCGTACGGGTTTTTGGCCGCGGGTTGTTTTGCGTGGTTTTGCATTTTTCAGGTGGGGGAGGAAGTTTTGGACGGCTTGTAAGGGGACACCGGCAAGCAAACCAACTGGAGGGATTGCCCCTGTAGACCTCAGCCTGGTAGTCTTGGAATCAAATGGCGCCCCAGCCACACACACACACATGTGTGTATACATGTCTACATGTATGCATGTATGCATGAATGCATGTATGAGCGTGTATGTGGAGGTAACTTGCTCGTGTATTCCTGAGTTGTTAAGCGCAAAGAAAAGAGCATGTGTACACATGACAATGGATAAAACAAGCCGCGAGTCGCAAGACATTTTTTTCTCAAAATTACAGAGGAGGCGCAAACCGCAGGTTGTGGTCCATCCACTGACCGCTCGCTCGGGGGCACCCCATTTTGGGTACGAGCCACCGCCACATGCGCGTCCCGCACGTCCCGTCAGGCTGGCGAGGTGTCTGACCCCAAGGCCAGGGAGCTCCTGGAGCGAAGGGCCCAGGAGCCATCGGGCCATCGGGGTCGAATCGGTATCCGCGGAATCCGCGGGAGTGGAGCCATCGCTTGGAACAGGGCTGTGGGGCCTTGTTTGAGTGCACCCTCCCCAACAAAAAGAAAGCAAGGTCCGAAAGGGTGTTCTTTTTTTTCTGGTTTCCCTCTAGCACTGTGGATCCTGCGCCGCGCTGAAACCACAAGGTTTGTTGGCATTTTCGTTGGGGGAATCGAAGCCATGCCGTTGGGTTTCTGAATGTAGGGCTTCATGCATGCCAACTGGGTCAGCATGTTGTCCGACAGGGGGCGTCAATGTGGGAGGGAATCTGAATAACTTGCGGAAACACGTCCTATTCATCCAGGGGTCGACAGTCAACTTCGGATTAACTAGGACCATATCAATCAGGGGCAATTTTCCGGAGGACCAAAACATTGGGGGATTCTTCTCTGGATTACTCCGAAGTTGACATGAACAAGACACATTTTTGCTTGACCACCACATCCAAAAGCAGAGCGACAGGACCTTGGGTCGGGTACTGTGAAGTCGTTAAACAATAAATGTGTGTGTGTGTGTCCCTGGGTAGTCTTCCAAAACCGTCGGATTGTCCACTTGCATGATTGTTCGAAGCAGTGTAGCCAGTTTGGGTGTATGTCAAAATCGGGGACCCTCGCATAAAAACAACGGTTTTCCTTTTAAACCCTCAAAAAGGCGCACCCGGCCTGCCATTCGCTCGTAGGACTTGCTCTGGGACATGCGGCGGCGGATCTTCGTGACTATGTGTGGGCGGGTGGGCATGCAGGCGGAAGCCGCTTCGGCCAAGTTGGACCAGCGACGTAGCCCGCGATGGGTCGCTTACTTGGGGATGAGTTTCATGAGAGTCCCAGTTCCCTGTTGCCAGCATAGGCAAACCCGTGATTCTCCGCTTAGTTTTTCATGGGTGGTTTGCTTGGTTACCTACTATACAGCTAAATGGATCCACTGGGAGTTATAGTAATTTGCAGCCCGAAATGTCGGGAGTTACTAAGCCATGCCTTCCAATGGCTTGGTCATTCACGCACACCCAAAGTGCGAACTAAACCAACGAGTGTAGCCGAGAACGTTGAGTTTCGCAGGTTGCAGGTAGGGAAGAAGTTGAACCCCCCAGCAGATTTTGGGCCATGCGTTGCTTTACTTGCAATCTGGATCCACCACACATGGAATGGCCTTCACAAACCTCCAGGACGACTTGGTTTGCGGAAGTGGCAGTGCACACCGCGGCATGAAAGAGCACTGGGGTCCGCTTCTCGAGGTGTAAATGGACAGAAGGAAACCACCGTTTGAGCTGACATACCAAGGGCCCCCAAAAATAGAGGCTCCGGTTGGGTCGGGATTTGCGGTCCTGTCCACATATGGAGCCCGAGATTCCAGAGGGTCCCGGTTTTGTCTTCCGATTCCTCAGGTTCCATGGCAACAGGAGGGTTCTGAGCATCTGGGGCTTGGTTCTGGAGCCTTTAGACGCCGAAAAGACGCCGACAAAAAGCCCAGGCCACGCGCTGAGGTTTGTGAGAAGCCGCGAGCACCCAAAACCTCCCCAAAAGCCAGCTTTAATGGTGTATGTTTGGGTGTTCCTCCGAAGGGGAGTGTGCCCGTTTCTTTCTTTTTCCCCCTGTTTTTTTTTGGGTTCAAGTCTAATGGAGCCAAAAGATCTGGGCAGATCTTTTGGGGCGCGGACTGCCGGCTGGGTTTTTAACTTGGACATCTGGGAGGAGTCTCCGGGTGGTGGGTGCCTTGGAGTCAAGAGGCTTCGAGCGATTTCCGCGTGATTGCTTCTTTTGAGCCCACGAGACCGGGAAGCGCCTTGCGAAAAGGGGAAGGAGTGCCCCCCTCGACTGCTACTGGGTAACCGGATCTTTGGACCTTAGCTTGTTGGTTGAAATGACGGGGTTTTCCGTACTAAACCCCCCAAGAAGTGGAACACTTCTTGCAGGGGGGTCGTTGCAGCAACCAAGCCCCCCGCCCCCCCGTTTGGGTCCAAGAGAAGCTTGCGACTGCCGCAGATCACATTTTGCGCCGTCCTGGCGTACGGCTACATGTGGTTCAGGGAGAGGACCTCTTGTCAAGCCATCTACTTTCTGGTGGCGCTCGGACTGAAAGTTGGGCTCGGCTCTTTGAAGTTCAGCCCACGTGCGGTGGTGGATGCCCTCAATATCGCAAGCAAACCAAACCATTTCCAGGGTTTCCCTTTTTCTCTACTTGCAATATTTAGGTCCACCGACCAAAGATATGGCTGTGGTTGTCAAAACCCTGATGGGATCCCATTTTTGGGCGGGTGCACCACTGATTTTAGTCTATTTTTGTCGGGATTGGGATGTTCACTGGGGGTACAGGTGTTTGACCCATGGCCATATGGGGGATGCGCTCAATATTGCAAGTAAACCAACCATTTCCAGGGTTTCCCTTCTTCTCTACTTGCAATATTTAGGGCATCCACCGACCAAAGATATGGCTGTGGTTGTCAAAACCCTGATGGGATCCCATTTTGGGGCGGGTGCACCACTGATTTTAGTCTATTTTAGTGGGGATTGGGATGTTCACTGGGGGTACAGGTGTTTGACCCATGGCCATATGGGGGATGCGCTCAAGGGTTTCCCTTCTTCTCTACTTGCAATATTTAGGGCATCCACCGACCAAAGATATGGCTGTGGTTGTCAACACCCTGATGGGATCCCATTTTTGGGGCGGGTGCACCACTGATTTTAGTCTATTTTAGTGGGGATTGGGATGTTCACTGGGGGTACGGGTGTTTGACCCATGGCCACATGGGGGATGTGCTCAATATTGCAAGTAAACCAACCATTTCCAGGGTTTCCCTTGTCCTCTACTTGCAATATTTAGGGCATCCACCGACCAAAGATATGGCTGTGGTTGTCAAAACCTTGATGGGATCCCTATTTTAGTGGGGATTGGGATGTTCACTGGGGGTACGGGTGTTTGACCCATGGCCAGATGGGGGATGCGCTCAATATTGCAAGTAAACCAACCATTTCCAGGGTTTCCCTTGTTCTCTACTTGCAATATTTAGGGCATCCGCCGACCAAAGATATGGCTGTGGTTGTCAAAACCCCGATGGGATCCTGGGATGTTCACCGGGGGTACGGGTGTGTGACCCATGTCCATAAATAGACTAAAATGAGTGGTGCACCCGCCCCAAAATGGGATCCCATCAGGGTTTTGACAACCACAGCCATATGTTTGGTCGGTGGATACCCTAAATATTGCAAGTAGAGGGGTACGGGTGTTTGACCCATGGCCATATGGGGGATGCGCTCAATATTGCAAGTAAACCAAGCACAACCCATGGACTTTTACAGGGTTTCCCTTGTTCCCGACTTGCAATATTTAGGGCATCCACCGACCGAGGTGGGCTAAACGTCTGAGTTTGGGGTTTGCCGCATGTGGAGCTCCCCCAAACGGGCTTTGGTTCTCTTTGATGTCCCTTTGACCCAAGACCAAAAAGCACGCACTTTAATAAAGCGACACCCATTTCGAGGGGGTTCAGCTTCTGTTTGCCAGGGACTTGCCAGTGAACCACTTACTCCCTTTCAGATTGACATGGAGCAACCACAAGCATCAGTTCCAGAGGGTGGTGCCTGACTGGGTCTATGTTTGCGCAGTTAAGGCACTGGTGAACTATCCATTTCTCACTGCTATTGCCCGAGAGCTCTTTTTCTTATCCCGGCATCGATTGATTGTGGTCTACGTTGTGCAGTACTTGCTTCTCGCCATCCTATGCGTGATGCCCCGAGATTGGTCCCGAGTGGGACCAGACGTTTTGGCGTGGGATGGACTGCTGGTTGCCGGCCGCTTTACCATGGCATTGACCTTGGTCTACAAGGATATTACAATCCCTGCGCAGATCTTGATGTCAGCACTGCTGATTCAGCAACCCAGAGACCCAGTGGCCTCTTTTTCATTTTTTTGAGGGTTTCTTTCAATCGCAACAGGGGTGCCCGTATTTGCCCACGATCATTCGAGGCAAAGATGGGGTACGGTTTTCCTGCTTCGCGAGCTGGGAATCTTGGCGACCATCATTTGCTGTTCCACCACTGTGGAGATCCACATGCGCTCGCACATCGAGGTGGTATGGGCCTCTGCGGATTCTGAATCCATGCTGGCAAGCTTCCGCAGGCGCAAAGAAATATGGACATGCCCTTGAAAGGAACACCAAACAAAAAGAACAATCGTTGTTTCAACCGGGTTGTCAGAGAACTAATGTAACCCAACTATTTACTGTAACGGGCATCACCCCCCCTTCTTTGAGGCCCCTGTCCGAAGGCTCCTACGGGGCGCGTGCGATGGGGAGGTGTTGTTAGACAGTGAGATGAAGATCCACGGAGAGCCCGCCAGTCTGAAGCACTTGCTGATGACCAACATCTCGCTGCATGGGAAGTCCTTTCAGAATCTTAGCCATCATTGGGTACGGGTCAAAATAAAACCACCAGGAATTGGACCCCAGGTTTGGTCTTCGGCTCCATCTACCAGTTTTCTTCCATTTTGGGGCTACGCATTTTTGACCCCTCGCCATTTAAGGCTGGGGCTTTCCGTCTTTTGGTTCGCCAGGTTGGGCTCCCTTGCGGTCTCGGGTCGATGAGGGGGGCGGGTTGGTCGAGGAGGGCGGGTTGGTCGGTACCAGAGCGCTAGTCTAAACCCACCCCAGACCCATCCTACGCCCGCCCGAAACCTCCCTAAACCCACCCGAAACGGTACACGCTTCCTAACACCAAAACCCCTCCCAGACCCGCTCGAAGGGAAACCAAGCTGAACCCACTCGACTTTTGCCCTAAACCAACCCCGACCCCCCTATACACCCACCCAAATCCACCCGCAATTTAACCTTAAGCCCACCTGAGCCTAAGGGAACGCCTTCTGCCAGTCCACGCCCAAAAAGGTTAGCCCACCGTTGTTTCCGGTTTGCAAGTTGAGATGATCCGAAAGTGAGCCATACTAATTTCAGATCCCAAACAGTGAATTGCCAAACGCCCCGGAAATTATTGCCTCCTTTGGAAACCAAACGGGAAGACACAACCCCTGACGAGTAAGCCATCCCACGAAAAATTGACCTCAATGTTCCAAGTAGAAAAGACCCCCCTGTCAATTCCCATGGTTTGTGGTTGCTTGCAGTAATTTCCTTTGGGCATCCGTAGCTTGCTGAAGGAGATTCCAAAGGAAGGACATTCCCAAAGCCCTTTGCGATTCACTCGCCCCACATGCCCTCAATACAATGGTTTTCATTGGCCTCCATGGCGGCGGAGGCTTGACATAGCCGGAGTCTCCATGAGCCTTTCAAAATGGGGGGCATTGCCCAAAATGAAGGGGTTATGATTTCTTTTTCTAGGGGTCATGGAGACTCTAGGTAGCCGGCAACTGTGACTTGTTGATTCATGGATCCGTTTCAAAAGCTTTCTCCGGCTATCTCAATGGCCAGGCTGCCCGTGATGTGAGGAGTGTCAGTTGGCTGTGGGTCAAAAAATATGGTAACCCCAAAATGGCTTGCCCTGGTAAATGGACACATGGACCAAAACCTGTAGTTTAGTTTTGACCCGTACCCTGTTGCTTTTTTTGGGGGGGGACCCCAAGTGAGCGGCTGGTTTCTTGACCTATCATTTTTTGGGCCATGCCCACGCAACGTGCTATGCAGCCACTTGCTAC
Organism: Effrenium voratum; assembly: GCA_963377175.1. NCBI lineage: Eukaryota > Dinophyceae > Suessiales > Symbiodiniaceae > Effrenium > Effrenium voratum. Next base: position 13,013 of record CAUJNA010000847.1, read on the forward strand.
TTGCTAGGCATACGTCTCGTTTTCCCGCGGCCCCAACTTTTGCTTGTTTTGGGACGAGACAGCCCAGACTCAACTACTATAGATCCGCCCCTCCCCCCCAGCTCGCTGGTTTGGGGCCGCTGGTTTGGGGCATGGCCAAAGTGTCCTGTTTCGTTTTCCTGTTTTGCTCTTTTCGGCTATGAACTTTAACAGGGAGCCGCCTCAAAAGTGATTGGTGGGAACCATGAATCCCAGATACCTGATGTCCACCAATTAAAAGCCATACCCTTTTCTTGCTGGTGCGATAGGTAGGGAATGAGGGAATCACTTCTATAAACCATGCGCTTCGGTTTCCTTTCAAGGAATCCCGAAGCGGTTCATTCAAATTCTCGTTCATCTATGGCACCAAGTTTTGGTGGGCTCAGGGATATCCTGGACAAGGACACCCAGCTGCGTTTCGCAGAGCTCTTGGAGAAGGAGGACAAGGAGTCCTCCATCCCCCCGTGTCTGAGGGCGTCCTTGCGGGGCTCCAACGACATCAAGGCGCGTGAAACTCCCGCCGCGTTGGACTCAGCTGGGAGGGAGGAAGCCGATTGACTTGAAAAGTCGTGAGAAGCCACCGAAATCCAGCGGCGGTTTGTGGAGCTTGGCGGGTTGCCATCCACAGTATGGCCATGGAGATTTTTCTACATTTTGCCAATTTGAAACATGTTGCTTTTTCAACACCAAAATAAAGGGAACCCACCATTTACAAGTTGCAATGTTCAGGTGTTTCTATTGTAAGGATCCCTAATCCACTGTATGGCCATGGAGTTTTATACTTGGACCTCAAAAGCCGTACATGCATCCGCACCGAACTATGTCCATCAAAGGGCTCGGGACCCAATGCTTAAATTCATATCCAAATGGGTATGGCTCAAAATTAAGGAGCTGGGGCAAGCCGCGGGTTTTAGTCTTTGGTTTGATTTACCAGGGCAAGCCATTTTGGTACCACTTTTTTGAGCCACAGCCAAATAACGCCAGGCTGTAGTCAGCATATTTGGTTGTCAGTGGTCAGGCAGTTGCAAAATGTGTGTGAGGTCAGGGGCTGGGGCAAACAAATGCTTGCATTTTTGACCATCAAGGTTTTGGCAGCCCAAATGGGTGGTTTCCCTTGAGCGTTGGTTGCGTTGCGTGTGTCAAGAGACAAGAATCCATGGCGTGGCCACCGTCAAACCCGGGCCTGGTTGCGCATTTTTGTCACCACAACCCAATAGGTTGGTTAGAGCCTGTTTTACCCCATAGCCATAGTTCGCCATAAAAAGCCGGCGGTGGGTGCTTCTTGATTATGATTCCTCTTACCTACCGAGTATTGCCTGGGATCTGGGCCAATCACAGCACGATATTGGCTTAAACCAGGGTTCAAATCCGGGTCAGGTTGGATTTCCCCGGCCATTTGTCGCTTGAAAGGATCCTCAGTTCCAAAACGATAGGAATCCCTGTCAGGTGTCTGTCGACTTGTTCCATGTCCCCGTCCCGCAGTATTGCGGGGCGAGAGTGTATCACCTCATCGCCTTCCGAGAAGACGCGGAGCTTCCGGCCGCCCAGGTGAGCGACTTTGGGATTTGCCGGTCGGTCGCCTGTCTGGGGCAACCATGAAGTGGCATGCATCTAGGGATGGATCCTTTTTTCTAGAAAACCACCAACAAACCTGGGAAAATGGCTGGTTCTTGAAAAGAACGATGGCTAAAAAGAATCTGGAATCAACCCCTAGAATGCATCTTAGCTACTTTTGAATCCCTGTGGGTTTCTTCCTTTTAGCCACCGGTTCCCCGAGAAATGAGGCCACTAGCACATGGCCCCACATGGTCAGCTTTGTCTGCGCAAGGACTCACCGAAGATCACTTAAAAGGGGAGCCCTGGTTTTCCTGCTGTGGACAAAATCCATTTCGCACCACTTTGAAGCCATGGGACCCCATTGGTTGGTATTCAGGAGGGAATCGAATCATTCCAGGGTTCTTAGGTGGTGCCGGATTTCGTTTATCCAAATGTTCACAATTGGGTCGTGAGATAAGTAGGACAGCTGGGTTCACAACTGGGTCCGCAACTGGGCTGTGCTGTAGTTCCTGAAGGTAGCTGGGGGCTGTTCAGACTGTGCCGGGAAAACCGTGTGGCCCGCTTACAAATTGGCCAAACGTATCAAACTTTGGCAAAGCAAGAGGACTCAGTCCAAAACGGCACTGCAGGGTTTATTTTGTGGGATTTGTCTGAAGAACTGGACACTAACTGCCGCTTTTCTTTCAAGGGGGCATGGGTTCCATTTCTTTGCTACACAGCACCGCAGTGGGTTCATATCCCTCAAAATAGGAGACCAAAATCTGAGTTCTGGCTTTCAGTCTACCTTGCAGTCAACAAATGGAACCCAACTCTGGACAACCATGATCAGATCTTGAAGTTGCCGTTGGTTGTTTTCCAGACACTTTACCCCCAAAAGCAATCGCGGTTGCTAAGACAAACCACAAACCAGGGATGCAGGGTCGCTTTTCCTGCTTTTTTTCTCTTTTCCGTGGTTTAGCATGGACTCGGGCTGCGCTGACAAGTGGGGTCCAGTCCGACGACAGCGACCGGGTGGCTTTAACCATTACCATCCCTCCTACTTGGCACGTGACAGGGGGTCCCGTACCTTCCCACAGGTGCCTTCGGCAAGGGGAGGACGGGTACTGCTACTTCTACTCCTGTTGCTGCTGCTACTGCTACTACAACTTCTCATGCTGCTGCTTCTATTGCGACTACTAGCTGCTGCCGCTGCTGCTGCTACTACTACAACTACTCATGCTGCTGCTGCTGCTGCTACTACTACAACTACTCATGCTGCTTCCGCTGCTGCTGCTGCTGCTGCTGCTACTACTACTACTACTACTACTACTACTACTACAACTACTCATGCTGCTTCCGCTGCAGCTGCTACTACTACTACTACTACTACTACTACTACTACTACTCTAGCAGCTGCTGCTGCTGCTGCTGCTGCTGCTGCTGCTGCTGCTGCTGCTGCTGCGCCGACGACGACGACGACTACTACTACTACAACAACAACTACTACTACTACAACTACTACTACTACTACTACTACTACTACTACTACTACTACTACTACTACTACTACTACTACTACTACTACTACTTCTACCGAACTTCTACCTCCTTATTGTTTTTTCTCCCTTACAGGGTTCCCTTGGTAGGCCCGTTTCTCTGTCTTTTTCCGGACGTGCTCCCGTGAGGTTCCCGAGGCCGGTCTCAGCCGCAGTTCCGGAGGCGAGGAGTTTTTCCCGAGGAAGGGCTTGAAGAAGCCGGAACGGCCCAGGACATGGGTCGGCTTTGGTGGTTTGGATGCTGGGATGGTGGCTTCAACCCCAAGCCAAATGAGCCATGAAGGTTCGTAAGGGAAGCAAGCTAGTTAGTAAGTGGAAACTCGGAGCCCGGCTAGATGAAGGTTGGTAAGGGACATTCCCACAACGCCCTTGCCATATTTGGGTGCCTTCGCCGCTTTTCTTTTTTTTTTTAATTCTTTACATGGTTCTGGGCAGGCCATTTTAATTCCGGTCGGTTTTGATTGTGGCTCAAATGCGGAAGTGGTTCGTCTTGTTTTGGAGTTGGTGCCCCTTTTTTGGATGGCGGAACACTGTTGCGTGTGTTTTGGGGGGGGGCCACATGGGTCCTTTGCTTTGGTCGCGGGTTTGAACCCCAGTTCCTAAGCATAGGTGCCTTCAACCCGTATCCAAACCAAACGTTCCACCTTGGGCGAAGGTGATGTGTGTGTGTGTGTGTGTGTGTGTGTGCGTGTGTTCTTACACGTACCCAAAAGGAGCAAAAAAGGAGCTCAGCAAGAAGGTCCTTTGCTAGATTTCTGAAAGAGGTCTTGGAATTCTTTGTCAAGACTGAAACCTCTTCTTTAGTATCCCGATTTCCGTAGGTGTCCAAAGGGATGTATTGGGTTTTCACAAACACATGCCTTCTTTTTTAAGTAAAAGAAACAACCACCATGCATAGGTTTTTTTTTTTTTTTTTTTTTTTCCGTTGAATGGATCGGTTTCTTCCTTTCATTAGAAACAAAACACAACACATGCACCGGGTTGGGTTTTTACCAAACAAACACCCAATGATTGTACCACAGATCAGGGATTGATTCCCCATTCTTTTCAGCCATCGTTCTTTTCAAAGACCAGCCATTTCCCAAGGGTGTTTGGTGGTTTTCTAGAAAAAGCGGATCCCTGGAAAGAATGGGGAAGTTACCCCTAGAACAGATCTCCGGTTTCCAACGATTTCCAGGAGGTCAGAGTCACGTCACTTCGCAACTCGAAGGGCAGCGGGGGCTCCCGGACAAAGGTTGCACCACAGGCTCTGGGTCCGTCCGAGGAAGAGGCTCCGAGGACAGTTTTTTTTTGTGTGATTTTTGCGAAGGGGTGCTGGAGAAAGGTAATCCTGTAGCTTTCCGAGTAAGCAGGTCAAACACAATGGGGTTTCCATTAGTTTTGCTGGTTTGGGGGGAGAGCCTACCGATTTATGGTAACGTGTCCCTTGCTCAAATGTCCCCTTTTGTGCCAAGTTGTTTCGTGCTGGGCTATTTGGCCATGGTCGGGAAACACTTAAACCCACGGATCCAAATGTTTCCAGATATCACAAACTGCAGTCCCCAAGTCAAAAAATGTTTTTTGCTTGATTCAAAGACCAATGGTTCAGAGATCCCTGAGGTTCAAAAGCAGACATCGCTGATTCAGAAACGGCAGTCTCTGATTCAAAAAAGGCAACCCTCAAAGCGGCTCAGGCTTGTTTGAGGCTCGGTACCCTGTTTGGGGTTGGTTTAAAGAAGAACTGAAAGGAGAACCAATCCCATCCTAATTCAGAATTTGGGGATTTTAGTGAGCTGCAGGGCCCTTCCTCCTGCTAGTGTTTGCTCTGTTTTCCTGGGGTAGTGGTTTCGGGTAGTGGTAGCCATCTTAGATAGAGGGGAGGTGTGGAAAGCAGTTGTACTGACTTTTAGGCGGGGTATACTTTGAGAAGCCAGTTTTTTTTTGTACATACCTTGTCCTTTATGATGCCGGGGGGTTAACATCTTCCCTAGAAGCGCTGGTAGGAGTCAAGGGGTTTGAGCAACCAACACGCGCTTCACCAAAGCGCCCCCGTCCCGTTTTTGAGAAATCAGTTTGACTCCTGGGGCCTGTGTCTGCGGCTCATAGAAGGTACAAAGGTTTGTTTCCTGATGTCCTGGTAGCCTCCAAGAGACCCCCGCTTCCAAACTTCCAAACAAAGAATGTTTGCCTCCTTTTGGGTGGTTTTAATGGGACACCAACAGGAAACTTACCATTTTGGGCGTTCCCTGAAAAAAGGCACACCCAAATACCTTTATAGTTGGTTTAGCTTGCATAATGTTGTTCAACCAGGTCTCCCGCTGTCAATGCCTTTCTCTCTCTCTCTCTCTCTCTCTCTCTCTCTCTCTCTCTCTCTCTCTCTCTCTCTCTCTCTCTCTCTCTCTCTCTCTTCTCGCTCTCTTCCCGTTCTTCGTCGGGGCTTGACCTCATATTCTTGGGTATTCAGGCGGGAGACACATAAACCTCGAGGAAAAAAACAAAAAAACATCGCAGAGCCAAAGGCCAGCTCAGGTGTTGGGCTCTGCAGTTGTTACTTTCCTTAGCACCGTCCAAAGAGGTTGGACCGATTCTCCGAGTTTCTTGAGAGACCCGCTTGCATGTGGAATCTCCGCGAATTCACCGGTGTTTCCTTCTTGGGTTTGTTTGATTAGACATAGATGGGTTCCACTGGCTTAGACTAGGTTTTAGAAGCCATCCACCAGGCATTTTTGTTCCAACATTTCGATGCCGAGGTCCCCCTCCCGGAGCTGAAAGAGATCACGTTGCTCGTGGATTCCGCCAGCCGAACTTTGGACATCCTGCAGGCCCACTTCCGCTTCTCTCGGGTGCAGGCGGGGACCGGGATAAATGGATATTTCCCGCCCATTTTTTTTCGGAGTCCGGGCCCCCCAATACAGGGATGTCGGCTTAGCAATGGAAAGGTGGGGAAAAAGAATGGGGACCCTTTTAAAACGGTCTGACCCGGTTTGAAAGCTTTTGAAGGGAGCTGACCGTTTTTTTTGAATCACTTTTCTAGGGCCGACCTGTTTTAACAGCACGCCCCTTGGGGCCAAGGTGGATATTTTTTTTGGAGGGCTTCTTTTCCGAGGGTTGCTTGAGCCAAAATCCAAGGGCACCCAACACGGCCTGGGGCTTCCGGGCCCCAGCGTTTGAGAGGCTGTGGCCGTCCTGTCCGGCTCAGACCAAGTCTTCATGGGAGTCACAATCAAAACCGATTCGGGTAGATGAAGGTTAGTAAAGGGGCGATCCCCTTGCCATAAATAGGTGCGGAATTCCGCCTTCTTAATCCTTTACATGGTTCTGGGTTCACCATTTTTGTACCGGGTTTTGACTATAGCTCATGGTGGCTTCACAAGTGAAGCTGGAAGCCAAGTTTGGATCTGATCGGAACTGCTAGGATGTACAAGTAGATAGGCTGATAAGTGGGGCGGGGGTGACAAGGCTTGGTTGACTTTATCACTCTAGTTATACCTGCTTACTGCGTAGTCGAGCGGTTGACTAATCAGGGGTGTTCCCTTGTGGCTCCGCCCTTGCGAAAAGCTTCGAGAGGTTTCGCGCCCTAGAACCCCTCAAACTCTTCCACCTACGAATTTTCCCAGTTCAGTGGCACCTTATTGTTCTTGTCATGATGGGGGTCCCAATTCCGAAGGGCCAACTCCAAAGGGGTTCTTTCTTTGGCTTTCGGGTCGCTGGTGGCACCTAATCTATGCTGGTGGTTTTGAAACCCCAAAGCGGACCTCCATAGATGCATGCTTTTCGTCCTGGGTTGCTTTGAAGAACCCCCCAAAAATATACAATCAACTAAACACATCCTCTAACCCCTGGTTGATGACTAGGGGTTGTCTCATGTTGAAGGGGATCTTTCACAATGGGGAAGTTCCATCAAACGAATGGCTTCCCTCCAAAGCAAGCCAGTACCCCAACCCAAGGGGGTTGCTTTTAAAACGGGTCAGTTCTTGAAAAGGGTTCCCATTCTTTTTTCACCTTTCCATGTGTAGTTTTTTCATAGAAGTGTTCAACAACCAACTACACACAGGGTGTCGTGGAACTCCTGAACGCATTGCCCATTTCCGTTTAAGCCACTTTTGCTTGTTTCCCTGGGGAGGTTTGCGTCTCACCAAAAATGGGGAAACTGCTTCCCACCATTCCCTCAATCTAAGATGGTGGCCACTACTCCAGGGTAATCGGCGTGGAAGCTCTTAAGCACAAGGCATGGCCCAATTTAAGGCTACTTTCTAAACAGGGTAGTTTGTATCCAGTTTCCTGGTTTGAGCCACGGCCTGGTGGTTTTTTTCTTCCCCGTTTTCTTTGCTGCCCCCAGCCGTCCCCGTAGCCTTTTGGGCTTTTAGTTGGTTTAGTGGTAGTTTCAGTATTTAACCCACTAAAAGTTATTCACTCTTAGCAGGGGATCTGAGGGCAGCCAAGTTTTGAGACACCCGCTTGCATGTGGAATCTCCACCCATCACAGGTGTTTCCTTTTTTGGGCTGGTTTGATTAGACATAGATGGGTTCCAGGCATTTGGCACAAGCCAGCCCCGTTTTTTCATTCCTTGCTTTGCTTTGCAGAGCCATGGAACCTGTCGCGAAGACTGAACCCTCCCCAGAGGAATCAGTTGCGGTACAGATGACCCCGGAGCAACAAGAGCTATGGCAGAAGTTCATAAAGCAGCAGGACGACTCCTCATCGAGCATTCCCCCTCCCCTGAATCCAAGAAATCCAGAACTGAGCCCAAGGATGAAATGATGCAGGACTTCTTAGACGCTCTCTTTGCTATAGAGATGAATGGATGGAACTTGACCCCTCTTTGAGACATCAGCCCCCCTCATTACAAGCTTTGCAAACACCACCTTTCAGTTTGGTTTTATAGACGAGGTCAAAGAATGTACCAACCCTTTGAGGAAACTGCCTCCTCAAATCTGACGGGACTACTGCTGGCTGCTGGAGCCGCCAGAGGCTTGCCTGGAGACCACGGCCGGTTCATGAAGCGCTATTCCAGCGAGTACACTTCCCTTCCGAAGTTAACTCAGGCGAGTGGTCACGAATCCCGCGGTGCGCTCAGCCATTCCCCCTCCCCAATTGTTTGTCTCCAAGAGACCAAATCCAAGTCGACGAAATAAGCACAAAGCATTGCCCCACCTACACGATTTCATCCCTTACTCCTCCCGGATTGCCGCTATCATTCTCAATACTAAACCCCATCGATTTTTTCTCTTCTCCATATACGCACCATCCATGGCGCAGGACGCGGCCAAGGATGCCACCCGGAATCACTTCTGGGACCCCCTCACTTGTATTTTAGAGGACTTTCCAAGGATGTCACCCCAATCCTCATGGGGGACGTTAACACACGTTTCTACCCAGATCACATCCTAGCAGTAGCAGACAGGATTCGGTACCGCCACTTTTGCTCGTCGATGACGTTACATTTTACGCCTTCAACCTCCCCCTTTTTTTCCTAGGTTTTATCGCTCATCACGACCTTTCCGTCGTGTCCTCCTTCCGTCCCCGCCCTCTCTCTTCCTTAGTCACACATCAAGAAATTGCTACACCTTCCACTACCAGTACTACTTCCTCTCACGCGGTCCTCGACCACGTTCTTGCGCCGACCAGCGCCTTCTCATGATTCCAAACAGTCAAGTCTGTTCCACAATTCCAGCTCCCTGGTTCACCGTCACTCCTTGGTCGAGCGACCGTTAGACTTCCTTTGTACCCGACACGGCAGCGTCCCCCTTGACGTTTATTTGACTCACCCGCTACCAAAAACCTCTTTTCCGATACCATACGTAACCAACTTCTTCCGCCCGCCACGCCCACTGTTGGCACACTTCACGTCTACGCAACGGCTCCTGCCCGAATCAAGAAGCCATCGGCATCGACAACCCAGCAGGCTGGGGCGTCTACGCCCATGCTGACACTCTACACTTTGACCTGCGCGGCCCAGTCGGAGCCAACCTACCATTTCCCATCACTGGCTTAAGCAATTCTGCCGACCTACAAGCCATCCTCGAAGCTACCGGCTTCGTTCTCCGCACTTTCCTGCACCCCCGCGACGTACACTTCCACACGGATTCCACCTTTGTTCTTCACTCCACCACTGACCTCGCCATCCCTTCCACACATCAGCCTCTCTTTCATGTCACCCGTTCCCTTCTTCCCCAACTTTACTCTACCCGGCAAATCTCGTTTCAGAAGATCAAAGGATACTCGTCGCACTATGGCAATGATAGAACCCTTCACCGATACCTTCACTCCCTTCAATACATTGCGCTCAGATACGGCATGTCGCTCAACCCGGAGAAATCTCAACTAGTCACCGTCAATTCTAACCAGCCGGTTTACTTCTCTTCTCTTGTCACCCATGACGTACTTTCTCTGATTCGGTGGTACATTCCCTACCACCGCCACCAGATACCTAGGGGCATGGCTCATGCCTACCGCTCCTCCCTTTCGGATGTCCGACAGCGACTTTCCCAAGCGACTGGAGCCGCTAAGGCCCTAGCCCCTTTCCTCCACCAAGAAGAAGCTCCACGTTTACATACAAATCGTTCCATCAGAGGAGCGGTGCTCCAACGAATTCCTTTCTTCCCAGAACACAGAGAAGCAGCATTCGAGACCCCTCCCCCTTGACACGATTTTTTCACCCATTTTGGCAGCCCCATATCACACACTCCATACGCCCTCTAAACGCCCATAGTTGCCACTTGAATACGCCACTCTGGAGAACACTGCATCCACTCTCTTTGGACAGATCAAATGGGCAATCACTAGTAAATGCTGGCATGCCAAGAAACTGAACAGAGCAATGTTGCGTGCTGCTGTCTTGTTGCCGTTTTTTTCATACGGTGGCTTTGCGCGTCGCAAGAAAAGTAGATGGGTTCCACTAGTTCTGAGGGCAGCCCCGTTTTTAGTTTTTTTCTACTCGAGGACTCTGAGGCCTGGATGCCGAGCCTCCACGGGCTGCTGCGGCCCACGGACCGGGCCACCATCTTGGCCAAGGTGCTCTCCTTCGCGCAACGCTTCGAGGACGGAGCGCGCGAAGAAAGCGCCCGGAAATTGGGTTTGCGAAGGAGTGTGTGAGCCCCAAAATCACCCCCTAAACCCCCCCCCCACCCCCAGTTGTTTTCTCCAAAAAATCCCACGCGGCCATAATGTGGGACATGGATCACCAGCCATTTTTCCCCCAGGAATTGAGGGCTGCAAGAAAGCAGCAGCCATGCCAGGTTCTTTGGAACACACCCACGCCCATTTTTTTCAGATTTGTTTGTGGGCGAGTGTTCCTCCTAACGTTTGGATTGACTCATGTTTCCGTTGAGATTTGGGAGAGCACTTTGGGCAACGTGAGTCATGTGGCATTTGAGAACAGGAAGTTTATAGAACAACAACCTGGAGTGTTGGCTGTCGAGTTCCTGCTGTTCTTGCTGGCTTTCGGCTCCGAACCTCGTGACCACATCGCAAGGGTAGAACGCGGGCCCCTTGGTTTTGTAGGGCCTGCAAAACCCCGATCGATTGACGTGAGGCTAGCAACCACCCGTTGGACACCAAATCTCCGTTTTTTGCACTTGGGCGTAAGAGGTGCTCTACATTTAACCTACAACCCCCCCCCCAAACCGGGGAAGCCCGGGCCCCGCTTCCCGAAACAAATAGTAATAATCAAAAACAACAGCCCAAAAACAAGAACAACAACAACAAAAACGAAAACAAAACGAAAACAAGACAAACCCACGCCCGCCACCTGCCAGGAGGGTGCTGTGGAACCGGAGAGACTGGCGGCCTGGTGCTTGAAGACGCCCGGGAAGACGTACTTGGGCGCCGAGTTTGTGAAGCTCTCCGGAGCTTCCAGCGGCAACCCGACGCAAAAAAACAAACACACGCACCGAGGGCATCGCCTTCTGCATTTGCGTTGTTTTTGTGGTTTTTACTAAATAATAAAGACCCAAAGCCCAGTTTTAGATCTTATTTTTTTTTTTTGAACCACAATGTAAGAATCACCCAACCCTGCGGTTTTTATTCAAAAGCAAACAACACCCAAACACTATGGTTGTTATATAACAACCCAATGCTTTTGAAGGAGTTGTTTTTTTCTTCAGGGATGCGCAAGTGGAAGATTGGGTTCCGGACATGGATGCACGGGGTGAAAACCGAGAAGGGAACGTGATACCACCAATTTGTTGTAGCACTTGCCAATCATGAAAGATTTGCCTCAAAGCGAAACACCCCCCAACACGAACAGCTGGAACGTGCTCAAGCACTGCTTGACGAGAGCCACTGACATCCTGATAGCCGAGGAAATTGCAAAGGCCACCGTGACAAGAGCAAATTTCTTCATGGCCAGGGATGGACAGCGATATAAGGAGAATCATGCGCAAGCAAGCGCGAAGGGTTTTTCGGGATGCGCGGGCTATTGGGTGGAATTCTTCCGATTTGTGATCAACAATTGAAGAAGCTCTTCGGTTTGTTGGAGTCTTCAGGAGTTCAGCTGAAAGCTATGGGGTCTGTTCCCTAGGCTTCGGGGTGGAACGCACAAGGGGCCTTTCCGAAGCTCCTTTTCCGGGGATCCGAGCAGTGGGGAGGTTCCAGCTTGGAGGTTTCCATGTGACGCACGCAGCGTTTCCCGGAAATGGTTGCGCGCAAATGTGGAGACATGCTGTAGGGGGATATGACCTGAGCTCATTTGTAGACTTTGGTTCTGCTTTGGGTTGAATGCATTTCATGGCGTCGTGGCGGGCAAAGTGCAAGTTTCACCTTTGAAGCCTCTCCGGCATTGGACCCAGGTGACAAAGCGTCAACTCTTTGGGTGCAGCTGGCGGACTTTTGGCAGACCTGAGGGCCTGACTTCCTGGCTGTGAGGTCAAAAGATGTCTCATGAACCCAGGCGTTTGCAGGCTCTGGGCCATTTTGTAGGGGGCCGATTGGCCTCCGGGTGCACTAGTCGATGCGAAACTGCAGTCTCCAAGCTTCATCGCTTCCGATGAGCAATCCAAACAAAGGTCACTTTGACTCCTTTTCCAGCGCGGCGCGTTGTTTTTCGCCCGGCAGAGAGTGTGGGCCAGCAAAGAAGAAAATGTGAGGGAGTCTTGAGAAGAGTCTACATCAGAGTTCGTGAGAATTCGTGCAGAAGAGTCATCAGAGTTCTAATAATTGCTTGCCGCCACAGTGAATTACATGTGAAAAGGGTGGGAGGGCACACCCCGTTGAACTCCATTCTTGGCCTTCGGCGCCTAGATCCTGCACTGGTTGCCAAGCGCACGGTACGCCGGGGGGGCATTGCAGCGAAATTTGCGCCTCTTTGCAAGCGACATGCCCCCCAAAATGTGGGTGAAATCGGATTCCCCGTCCCCAAACTCCATTGATGAGTCTGGAGAACATGGATCCCAAGACATTTGGCTGTGGCTCAAACAACCGGAATTCCAAAATGGCTTGCCCTGGTGAGTGGAAGCATGGACCAAACCCTGCGGTTTGCCCCTTCAGTTTAATTTTGAGCCACACCCATTTGGGGAATCTCCTGATCCTGCTGCACTTCTTGATGTTCCGTGTTGAGCGCAGCCACCAGTGCTCGATCCCTTCGCGTTACGCGAAAACCGCTCGTCGTTATCGTCTGAGTGGCGTGATGCAGGCAAGCATGGGGATCGCATGCGTTGGTCTCTCGTTTTTGCTCTGGGAAAACCCCCCCCACACACAAAACATTATAGGGGTACCTTCCCCATTCTTTCCAGGGATCCTTCTTTTCACGAAACCATCAAACACCCAGGGGACATAGCCGGAATTTGAAAAGAACGATGGTTGAAAACAATGGGGAATCAACCACTAGAAGCATAAGCAAAGAGAGGGGTATTGACCTATGTTGACCTTAGAGTGGCTGCCAGGCTAGTTCAATCTTTTAGGCGCCGATCTCCAGCTTGACCGCCGAAGTTCGCTGGAGTGCCGGACAGGAGGAGCATGAAAGGTGATTCGAGAACCCGGCAGGGACGAGCACAGATCCCACGATCAAGACTTCACTCAGCAGAGCACCAGACTTTCCGCTTGTTTCTAAGGGTTTTGGTATTACACCTTGGGCACACACCCACTGGGTATTGACCCCATTTAGGCGCATGTCCGGATAAAACCGTGTTATTTTCAACCTTTCTGGGTCATTTCTCAAGGGTGTAATCCCAGGGTGTAATACAAAAACCCTCAGATTGTTTGTGATTCACATCCCTCAGGCGTTGCTCAATAGGGATGGGCAGTGGCCATTCGGCCGTGACGTTTTTCACAGAGATATCAAACCCTGGGGCTTGGCGAAGGTGATGCTGTGGACAAAATCCATTTCGCACCACCGTTCAGAAACTCTGGAATGAGTCGATTCCCTGTAAATACCAACAAACCATTTTTTGTTTTGTTTTACTTACCTTGGTTTCAAAGTGGTGCAATATTTCGCAACCACTCGCAGTACTCCTGAAAAAAGAACCAGCTTCGCCAGTTTGCATGTCTCGAGGTGGGGGGCATACGCAGGACATCTTCCATGTCAGCAACTTCCAGCAACCAGGGACGATCACATTTTGCTGAAAGGAACATTTTTTGTTTTCCCTTGCTGGTTTTGAAGGGAATCTATACCTACCGGACACATTTTTTATTTTTTCCGGGCTTAAGCAAACGGATGATCAGGTTTTGCCCAGCAAGTTTGGACGGCCAGCGCCGCTGATGTGCTGACAAGTTAGACGGGTTTGTGAGTCACAATGGGGGAGCCCGCACAAAAAGAAGCAAAAAAAACAAAGAGGAGCTTTTCCCTCGATTTTTTGCTTGGGTGTCCTTTGGATTTTTCCCTGAGGTTTCCTTTGGATTCCCTTGGGTTTCCCTTTCAAACTGGCCTGCCACAGGGTACTCTCGGCTGCACCTTGCCGCTTTTGCGGCGACTGGGAGGCCGACCGGTCCTTGCCCGATGCGACGGTAAGCTTTGGGAACACGAAGCTGGCGCGGGCGCAGGCGGGGTGGCGGGGTGGTGGGGTGGTGGGGTGGTGGGGTGGTGGGGCATGAACTTTAAACTTTTTGGGAAGACCATTTGGCTGTGGCTCAGAATTTAAGAGCTAGGGTTACGCAGGTTTTGGTCCATGTTTCCACTTACCAGGGTTCCATTTTAGTACCGGTTTTTTGAGCCATACCCATTTTAGTGGTACAGAAAAAGTTTGGACTTTTTTGGGGCCATCCACTCAGCCAGTGAGACTGTGGTTGGAGCGCCATGCTGCCTTTTTCTCCAGGCTGTTGTTGATCTAAGAGTAATCGTAGTTCATGGGAGCAACTTAGCAACTGGCAATCCAGGTGCATTCAGGCGTACCATGCGCATTCGTGTGATTGCGGCAAAGGTGTGGTGGCAGTAGCTATGCACATGCTAAAAAGGTGCCGATACAGCAAGAAACCAAACAGCCAATACAGTTCGCACCTTTGGCATGCTCGAGATCCATGTGTCATTGAGCTTACCATGCCTGTGCTGTCAACCCTTCAGGTAAATGGTGCTTTTGAGAGAAGTGCACAACCACTCGTTGGGTGCCCCGTGGCATGGGTTCCATTGCACATGGTTTCCTTGCAGGTGCTTGCCACAAAAACCAGGGGTTTGCCTTAAAATAGGGGAACCCCCATAGGTGTCCTTTTGGGTTGTCTTGGTGGAAAACTAGATGGCCCTGGTTTATGTGGTGGCTTAATCATCTACCAGGGCCATCTATTTCCCCTAAATGGGAACCGCAAAATTGAGGGTTTCCCTCTGAATGGCCGTAGCTCCAAAACATGGAAGCCACAATGGCAGTGGCAAATGGAACCAAGACTACCTGCGTAACTCTCGGGCTCTTTAACTTTGAGCCACACCCAAAATGGGTGTGGCTCAAAATTAACCAGGAGGGGCAACCCGCAGGTTGTAGTCCATGTTTCCACTTCCAGGGCAAGCCGTTTTGCAATTCCGGTTTTTTGGGCCACACCCAAAATGGGTACCAGCAGAGCAGAACAGAAGACACAGGGTCTCCGGTTCCCCGGAACTAGATTCATTCTCATCCAGTTGCCCGCCACTCGGATGCCCACGAGTTCGCAGGGAGATTTCCTGAAACCTTTGGTGTCATTTTGATCAGTGAGTTGCATTTGGGTTCCACCGGTTTAGACGGGGTTTATAAACCATTCACAAGGGCCAGAGAGAATTGGTCCAAGTCGCCTATGCCAGTTTTTGTTCCCTTCAAATTCCCCGAAAGATTCCCAGGAGTGCTTAAAGTGCATGGCCAAACTTCACAACAGCGAGCGAGCGAGCGAGCGCGAGCGATGGCCAAGTCCGTGCAGGCGGACTACTTCATGCCGGTTGGATCTTTGACCTTTAAGGTTTTGGCGAGATATATGTTCAAAGAAACTGCAAAAACACTCAACAACCTACAAACCATTTCTTAGTATCATATTTTTAGTGATTCATTTTCCCACTCACCTACAGTTGCAAGAAATGGCAAGGGTTGTCATGCCAGCAAACCAATTGCAGATTACATTTCACAGGGATAAATATTGCCATTCTACGGGTGTGTTTGAGCAGAAACCATGGTCAAGACCTCCTGGGTCCCTCAGAAAATGTGCCTTGAGTGGATTACCAACATGGTACTTGCCGCGATTTTCCCTCAGCGACTGACACCGCGCTCGAATCAAAAGACCATTTCTGGGATGGGTCCCCCGCACACACACAGAGCCACACACACAGAGCCATAGGGAAGAATTGGCAGCCATACGGGGCATGTACTGCCAACAGTTCCCTGTGAGTGTTTCTCAAAATAGGGATCCCCCCTTTTGGATGGTTTGAATTGAAACCAAAAGGACGTCACTCACCTGAAGGAATTGGTTTTCCAGAATATGAGTTCAGCGCCAATGCGTTCCCCAAAGCCCTCAAGCTTTGCAGGACAAGCGTTGACATATTGGGCTTCCCCAACAAGTGATGCTTCAGTCCAACTTTGAGAAACACTGATCTGGCTCCATATCTGGGGATCCAGTCATGACTTCGTCGGCTTCGTCGGCTTCGGACTGCCGCCGGACTGCCAGGCCCATGTGCACGACATGCACGCAGACACCATGATGCCAGCCCGCCCAGGTTTGACAAGCCGAGCTGATACTATCGAGCCCGGAATCACAAGCCCGGCACTTGCTGTTGAGGGCGTCCCTTAGTGCGGATTCCTTGCTTCTAGGGACTAGTCAGGGTCTTCATCTCCAAGGACAAGGTCCTGGTAAGGCTGTACTCGGGTGCAAGAGATGATAGCCGCCCCTCCCCCCCCTCCCCTCGGAGGTCCGCGAAGGTTTGGCTCAAAGCCCCGTGTGCAGATGCCTCACTTGCCAAGTTCTGAGATGGGTGAATCCCGAACGCCAAAGAATCATTTGGCCTTGTCTCAAATTGGACCCATGAAATGGTGAGTGGCCTTCGGTGTCGCTGAAAAAGCAGCAAAAACAAACCGGGCTCCCCGAACAAAAGCTGGCTTTCGGGAAGCAAAGGAGTAGGGGGATGTGATTTTTTTTGCCTCCCCCCCCCCCCGAGCAAATGAGCAGATGGGAGACGCACCAGTCAGCTTCAAGAACGGCCACACGCATCTTACCTTTTTACCGGACGCCCGGCCTCGTGACTCCAGCCTCGTGTTTTATTGAATGGCCTTGATGACCCAAGCGCTCCCTGAAAGTGGACAGGTTAAAAAGAACGACCACCATGGAGCCAATCATTTGGATGTTCAACCTACTCTTGCGGCGCCAGGCGCCAACAGCACCGGGCCATGACCGGATCGATTTACGGCCATCCGCTGGACGGGGTTCGGACGCTGTTGGGTCCCCGACATACGTCGACATAGGTCGACATAGGTCGACATGGGTCGACATACGTCGGCTGCCAGCAACTCATACTCCAAATAGAATCAACCCCAAACAATCCATATAGGTAATGTATATATATATATATACACCAGCATTTGACCCATTTGAAGGTATACATGGATTTGGGAAGTCTCAACCACCTCAACCGCCAGAAAGAAGTTCTCCAGAGGTCCTTTCAGCCAGAGCAGCCGGTGATTGCTACTGCAGGGCTCAGGCAACAACTTGGGTCCCCGTCTCGTTTTACGGGTCCCCCAAAATGGTTGGTGTTCTTTTCTTTTGGCTCCACCGAAAAAACGCCACCCAAAAATGGGGGGTATCAACTCCAGAAAAAAAAAAAAAAAAAACACGCACAACTCTACAATCTATCAGCAACCCGTGTGTTGGATGACCTACCCTAAAGCAACGCTGCCACTTCCTTTCTTCTGCCCATTGCATACTCTGGGCAACACATATCTTGGAATCTGCGTTTGTCCCGTGAAAAGCATAGTAGCGCCTTGTTGGAATACATACGGTCTAGTCCGTTTAGCCAAATAGAACCCTGGCTTGAAGTGGTTAGAATCATCCAAAGAAACTGATGCTAACGAAGGCCATGTGGCCCACTTCTGAAAACCCTTCGAAGGCTGATTTGTGGAATTCCTTCAGGATTCCATTTGCCCATTTTCATAGTTGTCCGGGAGTTGCGCTGTTCACAAAAGAACAATGGAGGGACTTGCTGTTGGGAGCCATCTTGTTGGGTTCGATGTTCTATGTTCCTTACTCCAACCCTGGATGTGGAGGGAGGCATGGTTCTGGTTCTGGTAGGTTTGCGGGGTTCCAAGAAAAATGGATGTTGGTCCAGGCTGTTGGGGCCACACTGCCGGGAGAAACATGGGTTTGCTTTGCTTGTTCTTGATCAACTGTTTCGGAAGATGATGATGAACAGATACTCAAACCCAAGGTTTGGGTTTAGGGCTGAAAATTGACTGAGTGTTTGACCAAACCACCTTCTTCCTTCTTCCCGCTGGGAAATAGGTTTGTTGGTTTGTCGGTTTGCTGGTTGTTTGTTTGGTTTGCTTGTTTGTGTGAGTTGCTCGTTTGCTTGCTTGCTTGCTTGTTTCTTCCTTCCTTCCTTGCTTGCTTGCTTGCCTGCTTGCTTCCTTCCTTTCTTCCTTCCTTGCTTGCTTGCTTGCTTCCTTCCTTCCTTCCTTCCTTCCTTCCTTCCTTCCTTCCTTCCTTCCTTCCTTCCTTCCTTCCTTCTCTTTTGTGTGTTGCCTTGCTTGGTTTGCTGTATTTCTTTCTATCTATCTACCTGTTTTTCTTTGTTTGCTTGCTTGCTTGCTTGTTTCTTCCCTCTTCGCTTCTTTGTTTCTTTCGCTCCTGGTTTCCTTCTTTGCTCCTTTGGTTTGCTGTCTGACATGTTTGTTGCTAGTTTGGTTTACTTTGCCTCACAGTTTTGCTCCTTGACGTTTGCTCCTTTCAGGCTAAATCCAAGAGTACCTTTGAATTGTACTTTTGGGGGGCTAGGTAGAGCCATGTTTTGCATCATGTTTCCATCATTTTCCCATCATGTTTCCATCATCATGTTCCATTATTTTCCATCATGTTCCATCATTTTGGATATGTTCAAGGAGTTTTTGATGTTCCTGCTCCTTGCTCCTTGCTTTTCTCCATCATTCTCCAGCATTTCACCTGGCCCTGCTTGCTCGTTTGCTCCGGTGGTCCAGGACCTGGGCTGCAGCACGGTGCGCGGCCGCCACGGGCTCTCCGCGCCGCTGATGGCGGCGGGGGCCGGGGCCATCAGCGCGCCCAGGAAGCCGCCGGCGCGGGGCCCAAGGAGTGGCTTGGGTGGGTGCTTGGTTTGGTTTGGTTGGGTGGTTGTTGCTTTGTTTGTATGTTTGGTTGCTTGGTTGTTTCTTTCTTTGGTTTGGTTGGTTGGGTGGGTGCTTGGTTTCGTTTGGTTGGGTGGTTGTTGCTTTGTTGTTTGTTTGTTTGGTTGGTTGGTTGTTTCTTTCTTTGGTTTGGTTGGTTGGGTGGGTGCTTGGTTTCGTTTGTTTGTTTGGTTGGTTGGTTGTTTCTTTCTTTGGTTTGGTTGGTTGGTTGTTTCTTTCTTTGGTTTGGTTGGTTGGGTGGGTGCTTGGTTTCGTTTGGTTGGGTGGTTGTTGCTTTGTTTGTTTGTTTGGTTGGTTGGTTGTTTCTTTCTTTGGTTTGGTTGGTTGGGTGGGTGCTTGGTTTCGTTTGGTTGGGTGGTTGTTGCTTTGTTTGTTTGTTTGGTTGGTTGGTTGTTTCTTTCTTTGGTTTGGTTGGTTGGGTGGGTGCTTGGTTTCGTTTGGTTGGGTGGTTGTTGCTTTGTTGTTTGTTTGTTTGGTTGGTTGGTTGTTTCTTTCTTTGGTTTGGTTGGTTGGGTGGGTGCTTGGTTTCGTTTGGTTGGGTGGTTGTTGCTTTGTTGTTTGTTTGTTTGGTTGGTTGGTTGTTTCTTTCTTTGGTTTGGTTGGTTGGGTGGGTGCTTGGTTTCGTTTGGTTGGGTGGTTGTTGCTTTGTTTGTTTGTTTGGTTGGTTGGTTGTTTCTTTCTTTGGTTTGGTTGGTTGGGTGGGTGCTTGGTTTCGTTTGGTTGGGCGGTTGTTGCTTTGTTGTTTGTTTGTTTGGTTGGTTGGTTGTTTCTTTCTTCGGTTTGGTTGGTTGGGTGGGTGCTTGGATTGGTTTGGTTGGGTGGTTGTTGCTTTGTTGTTTGTTTGTTTGGTTGGTTGGTTGTTTCTTTCTTTGGTTTGGTTGGTTGGGTGGGTGCTTGGTTTCGTTTGGTTGGGTGGTTGTTGCTTTGTTGTTTGTTTGTTTGGTTGGTTGGTTGTTTCTTTCTTTGGTTTGGTTGGTTGGGTGGGTGCTTGGTTTCGTTTGGTTGGGTGGTTGTTGCTTTGTTGTTTGTTTGTTTGGTTGGTTGGTTGTTTCTTTCTTTGGTTTGGTTGGTTGGGTGGGTGCTTGGTTTCGTTTGGTTGGGTGGTTGTTGCTTTGTTTGTTTGTTTGGTTGGTTGGTTGTTTCTTTCTTTGGTTTGGTTGGTTGGGTGGGTGCTTGGTTTCGTTTGGTTGGGTGGTTGTTGCTTTGTTGTTTGTTTGTTTGGTTGGTTGGTTGTTTCTTTCTTTGGTTTGGTTGGTTGGGTGGGTGCTTGGTTTCGTTTGGTTGGGTGGTTGTTGCTTTGTTGTTTGTTTGTTTGGTTGGTTGGTTGTTTCTTTCTTTGGTTTGGTTGGTTGGGTGGGTGCTTGGTTTCGTTTGGTTGGGTGGCTGTTGCTTTGTTGTTTGTTTGTTTGGTTGGTTGGTTGTTTCTTTCTTTGGTTTGGTTGGTTGGGTGGGTGCTTGGTTTCGTTTGGTTGGGTGGCTGTTGCTTTGTTGTTTGTTTGTTTGTTTGGTTGGTTGGTTGTTTCTTTCTTTGGTTTGGTTGGTTGGGTGGGTGCTTGGTTTCGTTTGGTTGGGTGGTTGTTGCTTTGTTGTTTGTTTGTTTTGTTGGTTGGTTGTTTCTTTCTTTGGTTTGGTTGGTTGGGTGGGTGCTTGGTTTCGTTTGGTTGGGTGGTTGTTGCTTTGTTTGTTTGTTTGGTTGGTTGGTTGTTTCTTTCTTTGGTTTGGTTGGTTGGGTGGGTGCTTGGTTTCGTTTGGTTGGGTGGTTGTTGCTTTGTTTGTTTGTTTGGTTGGTTGGTTGTTTCTTTCTTTGGTTTGGTTGGTTGGGTGGGTGCTTGGTTTCGTTTGGGTTGGTGTGCTTTGTTGTTTGTTTGTTTGGTTGGTTGGTTGTTTCTTTCTTTGGTTTGGTTGGTTGGGTGGGTGCTTGGTTTCGTTTGGTTGGGTGGTTGTTGCTTTGTTTGTTTGTTTGGTTGGTTGGTTGTTTCTTTCTTTGGTTTGGTTGGGTGGGTGCTTGGTTTCGTTTGGTTGGGTGGTTGTTGCTTTGTTCGTTTGTTTGGTTGGTTGGTTGTTTCTTTCTTTGGTTTGGTTGGTTGGGTGGGTGCTTGGATTCGTTTGGTTGGGTGGCTGTTGCTTTGTTGTTTGTTTGTTTGTTTGGTTGGGTGGTTGTTTCTTTCTTTGGTTTGGTTGGTTGGGTGGGTGCTTGGTTTCGTTTGGTTGGGTGGTTGTTGCTTTGTTGTTCGTTTGTTTGGTTGGTTGGTTGTTTCTTTCTTTGGTTTGGTTGGTTGGGTGGGTGCTTGGTTTCGTTTGGTTGGGTGGTTGTTGCCTTGTTGTTCGTTTGTTTGGTTGGTTGGTTGTTTCTTTCTTTGGTTTGGTTGGTTGGGTGGGTGCTTGGTTTCCTTTGGTTGGGTGGTTGTTGCTTTGTTGTTTGTTTGTTTGGTTGGTTGGTTGTTTCTTTCTTTGGTTTGGTTGGTTGGGTGGGTGGGTGCTTGGTTTCGTTTGGTTGGGTGGTTGTTGCTTTGTTCGTTTGTTTGGTTGGTTGGTTGTTTCTTTCTTTGGTTTGGTTGGTTGGGTGGGTGCTTGGATTCGTTTGGTTGGGTGGCTGTTGCTTTGTTGTTTGTTTGTTTGGTTGGGTGGTTGTTTCTTTCTTTGGTTTGGTTGGTTGGGTGGGTGCTTGGTTTCGTTTGGTTGGGTGGTTGTTGCTTTGTTTGTTTGTTTGGTTGGTTGGTTGTTTCTTTCTTTGGTTTGGTTGGTTGGGTGGGTGCTTGGTTTCGTTTGGTTGGGTGGTTGTTGCTTTGTTGTTGTTTTTTGGTTGGTTGGTTGTTTCTTTCTTTGGTTTGGTTGGTTGGGTGGGTGCTTGGTTTCGTTTGGTTGGGTGGTTGTTGCTTTGTTTGTTTGTTTGGTTGGTTGGTTGTTTCTTTCTTTGGTTTGGTTGGTTGGGTGGGTGCTTGGTTTCGTTTGGTTGGGTGGTTGTTGCTTTGTTGTTTGTTTGTTTGGTTGGTTGGTTGTTTGTTTCTTTGGTTTGGTTGGTTGGGTGGGTGCTTGGTTTCGTTTGGTTGGGTGGCTGTTGCTTTGTTGTTTGTTTGTTTGGTTGGTTGGTTGTTTCTTTCTTTGGTTTGGTTGGTTGGGTGGGTGATTGGTTTCGTTTGGTTGGGTGGTTGTTGCTTTGTTGTTTGTTTGTTTGGTTGGTTGGTTGTTTCTTTCTTTGGTTTGGTTGGTTGGGTGGGTGCTTGGTTTCGTTTGGTTGGGCGGTTGTTGCTTTGTTGTTTGTTTGTTTGGTGGGTTGTTTCTTTCTTTGGTTTGGTTGGTTGGGTGGGTGCTTGGTTTCGTTTGGTTGGGCGGTTGTTGCTTTGTTGTTTGTTTGTTTGGTTGGTTGGTTGTTTCTTTCTTTGGTTTGGTTGGTTGGGTGGGTGCTTGGTTTCGTTTGGTTGGGTGGTTGTTGCTTTGTTGTTCGTTTGTTTGGTTGGTTGGTTGTTTCTTTCTTTGGTTTGGTTGGTTGGGTGGGTGCTTGGATTCGTTTGGTTGGGTGGCTGTTGCTTTGTTGTTTGTTTGTTTGGTTGGGTGGTTGTTTCTTTCTTTGGTTTGGTTGGTTGGGTGGGTGCTTGGTTTCGTTTGGTTGGGTGGTTGTTGCTTTGTTGTTTGTTTGTTTGGTCGGTTGGTTGTTTCTTTCTTTGGTTTGGTTGGTTGGGTGGGGCTTGGTTTCGTTTGGTTGGGTGGTTGTTGCTTTGTTGTTTGTTTGTTTGGTTGGTTGGTTGTTTCTTTCTTTGGTTTGGTTGGTTGGGTGGGTGCTTGGTTTCGTTTGGTTGGGTGGCTGTTGCTTTGTTGTTTGTTTGTTTGTTTGGTTGGTTGGTTGTTTCTTTCTTTGGTTTGGTTGGTTGGGTGGGTGCTTGGTTTCGTTTGGTTGGGTGGTTGTTGCTTTGTTGTTTGTTTGTTTGGTTGGTTGGTTGTTTCTTTCTTTGGTTTGGTTGGTTGGGTGGGTGCTTGGTTTCGTTTGGTTGGGTGGTTGTTGCTTTGTTTGTTTGTTTGGTTGGTTGGTTGTTTCTTTCTTTGGTTTGGTTGGTTGGGTGCTTGGTTTCGTTTGGTTGGGTGGTTGTTGCTTTGTTGTTTGTTTGTTTGGTTGGTTGGTTGTTTATTTCTTTGGTTTGGTTGGTTGGGTGGGTGCTTGGTTTCGTTTGGTTGGGTGGTTGTTGCTTTGTTGTTTGTTTGTTTGGTTGGTTGGTTGTTTCTTTCTTTGGTTTGGTTGGTTGGGTGGGTGCTTGGTTTCGTTTGGTTGGGTGGCTGTTGCTTTGTTGTTTGTTTGTTTGGTTGGTTGGTTGTTTATTTCTTTGGTTTGGTTGGTTGGGTGGGTGCTTGGTTTCGTTTGGTTGGGTGGCTGTTGCTTTGTTGTTTGTTTGTTTGGTTGGTTGGTTGTTTCTTTCTTTGGTTTGGTTGGTTGGGTGGGTGCTTGGTTTTGTTTGGTTGGGTGGCTGTTGCTTTGTTGTTTGTTTGTTTGGTTGGTTGGTTGTTTCTTTCTTTGGTTTGGTTGGTTGGGTGGGTGCTTGGTTTCGTTTGGTTGGGTGGTTGTTGCTTTGTTGTTTGTTTGTTTGGTTGGTTGGTTGTTTCTTTCTTTGGTTTGGTTGGTTGGGTGGGTGCTTGGTTTCGTTTGGTTGGGCGGTTGTTGCTTTGTTGTTTGTTTGTTTGGTTGGTTGGTTGTTTCTTTCTTTGGTTTGGTTGGTTGGGTGGGTGCTTGGTTTCGTTTGGTTGGGTGGTTGTTGCTTTGTTTGTTTGTTTGGTTGGTTGGTTGTTTCTTTCTTTGGTTTGGTTGGTTGGGTGGGTGCTTGGTTTCGTTTGGTTGGGTGGTTGTTGCTTTGTTGTTTGTTTGTTTGGTTGGTTGGTTGGTTGTTTCTTTCTTTGGTTTGGTTGGTTGGGTGGGTGCTTGGTTTCGTTTGGTTGGGTGGTTGTTGTTTTTTTCTTGTTTGGTTGTTGGTTGGTTGGTTGCTTCTTTCTTTGGTTTGGTTGGTTGGGTGGGTGCTTGGTTTCGTTTGGTTGGGTGGTTGTTGCTTTGTTGTTTGTTTGTTTGGTTGGTTGGTTGTTTCTTTCTTTGGTTTGGTTGGTTGGGTGGGTGCTTGGTTTCGTTTGGTTGGGTGGTTGTTGCTTTGTTGTTTGTTTTTTTGGTTGGTTGGTTGTTTCTTTCTTTGGTTTGGTTGGTTGGGTGGGTGCTTGGTTTCGTTTGGTTGGGTGGTTGTTGCTTTGTGGTTTGTGTGTTTGGTTGGTTGGTTGTTTCTTTCTTTGTTTTGGCTGGTTGGGTGGGTGCTTGGTTTCGTTTGGTTGGGTGGTTGTTGCTTTGTTGTTTGTTTGTTTGGTTGGTTGGTTGTTTCTTTCTTTGGTTTGGTTGGTTGGGTGGGTGCTTGGTTTCGTTTGGTTGGGTGGCTGTTGCTTTGTTGTTTGTTTGTTTGGTTGGTTGGTTGTTTCTTTCTTTGGTTTGGTTGGTTGGGTGGGTGCTTGGTTTCGTTTGGTTGGGTGGTTGTTGCTTTGTTTGTTTGTTTGGTTGGTTGGTTGTTTCTTTCTTTGGTTTGGTTGGTTGGGTGCTTGGTTTCGTTTGGTTGGGTGGTTGTTGCTTTGTTGTTTGTTTGTTTGGTTGGTTGGTTGTTTATTTCTTTGGTTTGGTTGGTTGGGTGGGTGCTTGGTTTCGTTTGGTTGGGTGGTTGTTGCTTTGTTGTTTGTTTGTTTGGTTGGTTGGTTGTTTCTTTCTTTGGTTTGGTTGGTTGGGTGGGTGCTTGGTTTCGTTTGGTTGGGTGGTTGTTGCTTTGTTGTTTGTTTGTTTGGTTGGTTGGTTGTTTCTTTCTTTGGTTTGGTTGGTTGGGTGGGTGCTTGGTTTCGTTTGGTTGGGTGGCTGTTGCTTTGTTGCTTGTTTGTTTGGTTGGTTGGTTGTTTCTTTCTTTGGTTTGGTTGGTTGGGTGGGTGCTTGGTTTCGTTTGGTTGGGCGGTTGTTGCTTGTTTTTTGGTTTGTTGGTTGGTTCGTTGGTTGTTTCTTTCTTTGTTTGGTTGGTTGGTTGGTTGGTTGTTTCTGTGTTTGGCTGCTTGGGTGGTTGGCTGTTTTTTTTTGGGGTTTGATTGGGTGGTTGGCTGGTTGTTGCTTTCTTTGGTTTGGTTGGGTGGTTGGCTGGTTGTTTCTTTCTTTGGCATGGTTGGGTGGTTGGCTGGTTGTTTCTTTCTTTGGCATGGTTAGCTGGTTGGCTGGTTGGCTGGTTGGCTGGTTGGCTGGTTGGCTGGCTGGCTGGCTGGCTGGTTGGCTGGTTGGCTGGTTGGCTGGTTGGCTGGTTGGCTGGTTGGCTGGTTGGCTGGTTGGCTGGCTGGCTGGTTCGTTGGTTCGTTGGTTCGTTGGTTCGTTGGTTCGTTGGTTGGTTGGTTGGTTGGTTGGTTCGTTGGTTGGTTGGTTGGTTGGTTGGTTGGTTGGCTGGTTGGCTGGTTCTTGCTTTTGTTTGGGTGGTTGGTTGGCTGTTTCTTTCTTTGGCTTGGTTGTTTGGGGTTGGTTGGCTGGTTGTTTTCTTCTTTGGCTTGGTTGAGGTTGGCTGATTGGTTGGCTGGTTGTTTCTTCTTTGGTTTGGTTGGCTGATTGGTTGGCTGTTTGTTTCTTGTTTGGTTTGGTTGGTTGGTTGGTTGGCTGATTGTTTCCTTCTTTGGCTTGGTTGGTGGGTGGTTGGCTGGTTGTTTCTTCTTTTGGTTTGGTTGGGTGGAAGGTTGGTTGGTTGGTTGTTTGGTTTGGTTTGGTTTGGTTTGGTTTGGTTTGGTTTGGTTTGGTTGGGTGGTCGGTGGAGTTTCCTTCTCCCTTTGATGGGTAGACAACCCTTGGTCGTGAGGCTCCCTAAGGAACCCTGCACCTCTACTACCCAAAATGCCTTCGGTTTTCCTCTTGGCTTTTGTCCAAACTTTCCAAAAAGGGGGGTAATTTCAACAAATGACAGACCCATGGTTTCATCTTTACAACAGAAAAGGACTGGTGCCATCTACTAGCTACCCTAAGCCGGACGGCACCGTGGCGCGCCGGACTTCGCATGTGAGACAATATGGGAAACCACTACGTTTGTTGGTATTTGCGTCGGGGAATCGAATCATTGGGGTTCCTAGATGGTGCAGGATTTTGTCCATCCACAGTATGGGGCAAACAATTCAACTGAGTTTCTGTCAAGCTGGTTGAGGTTCAGGGAGTCTAGGGAGCATTTGCCAAGTTTGCGGGTCGGTCAAATTTGGTAACAGCCTACGGTCCATGAAAGATGTGGACAACGAGCCCTCACATAGGTGTCCCTTTTGGTTGTTTTGGTGGAAAACTAGATGGCCCTGGTTTATGTGGTGGTTTAATCATCTACCAGGGAAACCCATCTATTTCCCCTAAAAGGACACCTATGAGCCCTCAATTTTCGTTTGTCCTTTTGGGACAAGACTCGACCGTGCCTCACGTTTGTCGCAGCGGCGAAAAGCCAAGCGGCCGAGGCTGCTCCGCCCCAATCACAAGACTGAGCAGGCAGGTCCCAAAGCGCTTCGGTTTCAACCTGTTTCTTGCGTGCCGAACATGAGCCAACAAGCAAAAGGGACTCAGGTAGTTGAAGGGTAGAATTGGGGCAGTGACGCCCTTGTGGGTTTTGGGTACACTCCTTTAGTACCATGACTCATTTGGGCGAGGGTGAAGTTGTTGCCTGTACAGGCTCACGAATCACCAAATTGCCTTCAACGTCAATTTGGGGCTTTTGGTTTCCCTTGAATGCCAACCAAAAGGGGATTTGAGAAACGCTGAAAGGGGGCTTGACCAACTGCCTCTGCCGAAAGGGGCGCGTCCTTGTTCCCTCACAGAGGGAAAGTTTTGGTATGGCATGGCTTTTCATTTTTCATGCTGTGAAGGAGCCCGGATTTAGGCTCAATCTTACTTGTCCAGCTCAAAAACGACCAAAATGGCGGTGATTCAAATTCTAGTTGGCTTGCCGATGATGGCTTGTATGTTGATCATTACTGACCAAATCGTGTAGGTTGAAGCCTTGATCAAGTTGGCTTGTTTGGCCCGGCGACACCACCGAAAGGACACTGCAACCATTTGGGGCTTTGCGAGTTCTCCGAGGTCTCCATGGGCCCCATTTCTGGTAGGCCCGGAGTGGAGGTCTGAGGCACCCCGGAGCGAGTTTAGGAGGAATCTGGTTTGTGACCAGTTTTTGTTTGGCCCCACGAAGGTTCCAGGCTGTTTTTTGGGGGGTTCCTTTCTTTCTTGAGGAAACCCAGACGCCAGACCCCAGCAAGTTGGAATATGGGTGTAATGTTCAACATGCACGATGATGGCTTGCAACGGGATGGGAGGTCGCCTTTTGGTTTCGATGTTGCCTCCGAGCACAACCAGCCGAGTAGTAGCTTTGCTGTATTTGAATGTGTCAGAATGCGTGATCCCCCTTTGTTGTTGTTTTTTTCTTCTTCACCTAACCCAAGGCATATCCGATTTCCTGCCGATTCTATGGCGAGCTCACGGTGTGATAAACCGAGCTCGCCATGATGATTCAGGTCATGGGTTTTCGTTTTTTGTTTGTTTCAGGTTTGGAGTTGCAACAGTTTTTACAAGACAAATAGCTGCGGCCGTTTGTTTGCCCTTCTTTCCCTTGTTTTGGGTAGACCACTTTCATGTGACTTACGGAAGCCATGCAAGGCTCAGCCTCTGAGCAGCTTGCTTCAGCTGAGTGTTTCGTTGCCTTATTGCCACGGCGACCATGGAAGCGAGTCGAGGGCTCCGATGTGCCACGAACGAAGCCTTTACTCTTCTACTATGTGTATATATATATACATACGCATAGATGTACGTGGTTTTCTGCTTTCTTCCAAGTGCATATATAATATAATATATATAATATTAATAATTTACTATATATATAATATAATATATACAATATAATATATAATAATATATAATATATATAAAATATATATATATATAATGACAATATATATATATATATATATATATAATATATAGTATAATATATACATATATGATCATATACATATATATATATATATAATAATGTATATATAATATTATATATAATATAATATATATATAATACATAATATATATAATATAATATATATAGTATAATATATATAATACATAATATATATATATATATAATATAATATATACACCATATACGATATAATATATATATATACATATATATATAATATTATATATAATATATACTATACATACTATATATAATATAATATATATATATATATATAATATAATATAATCTACGAACACATGTTATGAATACATCTGTTTGTTTGTTTGTTTGTTTGTTTGTTTGTTTGTTTGCTTGCTTGCTTGCTTGTTTGTTTGTGTGTGTGTGTGTGTGTTTCTTTGTCAATGCTATGGTCATCGTTCGAATGGGCGCCCGCCACTGAGCTGCGGAGCTCTGCTTCCCCGGAAGTTTCACAGCATCGGAGCCGTCACCATCGTAGCATATGCAAAGGTATGTTTTTTTTTTTTTTTTTTTTGGGGGGGGGGCACCATTTTCAAATCTGTATATATATACATATATACATATATAGTATATTTGTGGAGGCGGGGGGGTTGGTTTGTAGGGAAATCAAAGGAACGCCGCCATGTGGGAACCCCATCCCGTATGGAATTGACAGTGGGCCGGGTCTGGATTCTGCACAGAATGCCAGGTGCCGAAACAGCTGGTGTGCAAGTGAGGGCCAAATGGATGGACCTGGTTGCCGCACAGGGCAAACACCCAAGTCAAACAACAACCAGAGCAAACCACGTACAAACAAACAACTTCTTCAACTGGAACTGGTGTAAATAAGTGGCTACGGTTTTTCACAGATGACCCTCAAAAATTGGTTGGCTCAGTGCTTGTTCCTTACAATTCGTTCCACCTTCCTAGCAACAGAAAATATATGAGTTTTTCCCGTGGTGTGTGAGATTGTGTGTGTATGTGTGTGTTCGCGCGGGTCTGCATACATGTTCTCGTGTTTCCAAGCTTGCTATCTGCCTTCTTACGGTCTGGCAAACTCTAAAACATGTTTGTTTCGCTGAAATTTCTTCGAGCGGGTAAACAAAGCAGCCGAGACTGTGTCAAAGGGGGGATGGGCCAGATTCCTTTTGTGACGCTTTTGCTATGAAGCGGTTGCTGCGCAAAATTGAAGTCTGTTAGGTGGCATTTCTGGGAGCCTGCCATGCAACGCTAGCGAAACGTGGGGAATTTGAATCCTTTCTGGTTCCACGCCGAAAATTTGGAGGCAACTCCAATTCTAGAGGCCAAAGACTTGTGGAACGATACGAATGCTTGTTCAAGTGGGGCGATTGATCACACGTTCAGGCCGAAAACGGGCTCATGGCAGATAGCAAGAGTACCCTTTTCAAGCTTCTTGGGGCGGATGCACACTGAGTTAAGGCATTTTGGGTATGGGTTTCCGAAGTTCTGGAGCTCAAAAATGTACATATACACATCAGTTATATACGGGGAACATACTGCCTTACAAGCTTATATTGGTGTATAGGGCCCTCCAAATCGCATGCCCAAATCTGAACTCTTTCCTAGACAATTTGGTTAGATGTTGGGGCATTCCCAGGATGTACCAGGGGTGCAACAGACAAATCCTTACGTGTATGCTACTTGGAACGCACAATATATATGTATATATATATATGATACAGATACATATATTTGTGATTAAATCTTGGTTTATTTGTTCTCAAAGACAGATTATGTCCTATACATCTCGGTTCCCAGCTGTCCCCTTAGGTTTTTAGTTGGTTTAGTGGAGGTGTCCACGAGTCAAACTTTCAGGGGATCACACAAACATCCCATGGTACATTGGGACATCTCTCTCATGCGCCCTGTCAAGGCAACACTTTCGTCTTGCAAAATGAAACGGGACACACGAAAGCGTGAGGCCTGCCCCAAGTAGCATTTTGGGCTGAACCACAAATCTTTGCCCATTTGTCATGCAGTACATGCGATATTTATATATACACATATGTAGGTTGAAAATCCAGGAGGAAAACCTTTAACTTTGCAGGCCTCGTATATGGTATCCCCCGCCAACCGAGACCTGCTCTGGCCAGAAAGAGCAAACACACATGCCGGACTAGAACTCCGCGAAAAACAGAAACACCAAAAGGGGCCTGAGCCATTTCAAGAAAACTCACATAAATAACAAGCTCAGCAAAAAATAGAAAAGCAACACATCACCATGAAACAAATCAAAACCCTCCACAAGGAACGCCACCTCCAGCATCTCATAGAGCTTTTCTCTGCTTTCTTGCTGGTTTTTGTGGCTTTGCCCTTCTTCTGGAGGATCCTGGCTTTCTGAAATTCATTTTTCTTTCCCCCTGAGTTTTGGGGGAGAAGGCCATCGACTGTCCTCGCCCCTGTCTTCTAGCAGTTTCTTTGTAGCGTGGCTGTCGTAGTGCCTGTGGTTGCACTCCCACCAGGGAATGGCGAAGAAGGCCGAGGATGTGACACCACTAAAAGTTTAAATGGAATCTAATGTGGAGAAACAAGTTGGTTGTTTCTTCTGATTAGTTCAACTAGAAATCCTCATTTTTTTTTAAATGAGAATTCCTTTGACAGCATGATTTGAAATAGATTTCGAGTGGAATGTAGGGAATCTGTTTAGTTAGCATTCTCAGTTTGAATTAGATGTTTTAGAGGAGTTCACGCCCACTAGGTTTTTTTTTTTTTTAGAAAGAATCTAAAAAGGAACAACAAGCTGTTTGCTTCTTCAAATTTGCGTGGCCTTTGAAAAAGGAGTGAACCACGTAAAGAAATCCAAGGAACATGCAAATGGCTTGCAAGTGTTCAATTGCAAGGCTTAAAGTTTAAGTAGGATCGTTAGCACAATTCCATGAACATTCACATTTTTATTTGAATTAGGTGCTTAACACGAGTTGCTTTTGAAGTACGTTTCTAATTATAACATAAATAACATATGTGAGGAACCACAAGCTGATTGTTTCTTCAGATGTGCCTGCCCGTGAAAAGGAGTAAACAGCCGGTAGAAACTCAAGGATAGGACAATTTAACATCTATTGGTTTGCAAGTTTTACATTTCAAGTCTTAGAAGGACTGTTATTCGAATTCAATTGGAGTTCATATCTTGAATGATATGTTCAATAGGAATTCCTTTTCAACCCGGAATCTGATTTGAAATTGAACATAATCTGGTGAGGAAAGACAAGCTCAAGGACAATACAATTTCAGCATATTGGTTTGCAAGTTTTAAATTGCAAGGCTTTAAATTTAAGTAGGTGTTTCATTGTAAGTTAGCCTATTTCATATTTGAATTACAGATCTTAATGGGAACTCCTTTCAGCACTTCCTGAAGGACACCACTATGCCAACGGCATTTGAAGGATCTGCTCTAGATTTGCAAGGTGCGTCCCAGGAAGGGGGGAAGCACACATACGTATATATGTTTTCTATATCCACATAGCTCACCCTGAAGCAACAAAGATGTTGTTGCATAAAATTAAGGCGTGCATCATGGGAGGTGGGGTGAACATATGTATGTATGTATGTATGTATGTATGTATTTATGTATGTATGTATGTATGTATGTATGTAATGTATGTATGTATGTATGTATGTATGTACGTACGTACGTATGTATGTATGTATGTATGTATGTATGTATGTAATGTATGTATGTATGTATGTATGTATGTATGTATGTATGTATGTATGTATGTATGTATGTATGTATGTATGTATGTATGTATGTATGTATGTATGTATGTATGTATGTATGTATGTATGTATGTATGTATGTATGTATGTATGTAATGTATGTATGTATGTATGTATGTATGTATGTATGTATGTATGTATGTATGTATGTATGTATGTATGTATGTATGTATGTATGTATGTATGTATGTATGTATGTATGTATGTATGTATGTATGTATGTATGTATGTATGTATGTATGTATGTATGTATGTATGTATGTATGTATGTATGTATGTATGTATGTATGTATGTATGTATGTATGTATGTATGTATGTATGTATGTATGTATGTATGTATGTATGTATGTATGTATGTATGTATGTATGTATGTATGTATGTATGTATGTATGTATGTATGTATGTATGTATGTATGTATGTATGTATGTATGTATGTATGTATGTATGTATGTATGTATGTATGTATGTATGTATGTATGTATGTATGTATGTATGTATGTATGTATGTATGTATGTATGTATGTATGTATGTATGTATGTATGTATGTATGTATGTATGTATGTATGTATGTATGTATGGTATGTATGTATGTATGTATGTATGTATGTATGTATGTAATGTATGTATGTATGTATGTATGTATGTATGTATGTATGTATGTATGTATGTATGTATGTAATGTAATGTAATGTAATGTAATGTAATGTAATGTAATGTAATGTAATGTAATGTAATGTATGTATGTAATGTATGTAATGTATGTAATGTATGTAATGTATGTATGTATGTATGTATGTATGTATGTATGTATGTATGTATGTATGTATGTATGTATGTATGTATGTATGTATGTATGTATGTATGTATGTATGTATGTATGTATGTATGTATGTATGTATGTATGTATGTATGTATGTATGTATGTATGTATGTATGTATGTATGTATGTATGTATGTATGTATGTATGTATGTATGTATGTATGTATGTATGTATGTATGTATGTATGTATGTATGTATGTATGTATGTATGTATGTATGTATGTATGTATGTATGTATGTATGTATGTATGTATGTATGTATGTATGTATGTATGTATGTATGTATGTATGTATGTATGTATGTATGTATGTATGTATGTATGTATGTATGTATGTATGTATGTATGTATGTATGTATGTATGTGTATGTATGTATGTATGTATGTATGTATGTATGTATGTATGTATGTATGTATGTAATGTATGTAATGTATGTATGTATGTATGTATGTATGTATGTAATGTATGTATGTATGTATGTATGTATGTATGTATGTATGTATGTATGTATGTATGTATGTATGTATGTATGTATGTATGTATGTATGTATGTATGTATGTATGTATGTATGTATGTATGTATGTATGTATGTATGTATGTATGTATGTATGTATGTGTATGTATGTATGTATGTATGTATGTATGTATGTATGTAATGTATGTATGTATGTATGTATGTATGTATGTATGTATGTATGTATGTATGTATGTATGTATGTATGTATGTATGTATGTATGTATGTATGTATGTATGTATGTATGTATGTATGTATGTATGTATGTATGTATGTATGTATGTATGTATGTATGTATGTATGTATGTATGTATGTATGTATGTATGTATGTATGTATGTATGTATGTATGTATGTATGTATGTATGTATGTATGTATGTATGTATGTATGTATGTATGTATGTATGTATGTATGTATGTAATGTATATGTATGTATGT
The DNA here is from genome assembly GCA_963377175.1 of Effrenium voratum. NCBI lineage: Eukaryota > Dinophyceae > Suessiales > Symbiodiniaceae > Effrenium > Effrenium voratum. Next base: position 46,318 of record CAUJNA010000847.1, read on the forward strand.
ATGTATGTATGTAATGTATGTATGTATGTATGTATGTATGTATGTATGTATGTATGTATGTATGTATGTATGTATGTATGTATGTATGTATGTATGTATGTATGTATGTATGTATGTATGTATGTATGTATGTATGTATGTATGTATGTATGTATGTATGTATGTATGTATGTATATGTATGTATGTATGTATGTATGTATGTATGTATGTATGTATGTATGTATGTATGTATGTATGTATGTATGTATGTATGTATGTATGTATGTATGTATGTATGTATGTATGTATGTATGTATGTATGTAATGTATGTATGTATGTATGTATGTATGTATGTATGTATGTATGTATGTATGTATGTATGTATGTATGTATGTATGTATGTATGTATGTATGTATGTATGTATGTATGTAATGTATGTATGTATGTATGTATGTATGTATGTATGTATGTATGTATGTATGTATGTATGTATGTATGTATGTATGTATGTATGTATGTATGTATGTATGTATGTATGTATGTATGTATGTATGTATGTATGTATGTATGTATGTATGTATGTATGTATGTATGTATGTATGTATGTATGTGTATGTATGTATGTATGTATGTATGTATGTATGTATGTATGTATGTATGTATGTATGTATGTATGTATGTATGTATGTATGTATGTATGTATGTATGTATGTATGTATGTATGTATGTATGTATGTATGTAATGTATGTATGTATGTATGTATGTATGTATGTATGTATGTATGTATGTATGTATGTATGTATGTATGTATGTATGTATGTATGTATGTATGTATGTATGTATGTATGTATGTATGTATGTATGTATGTATGTATGTATGTATGTATGTATGTATGTATGTATGTATGTATGTATGTATGTATGTATGTATGTATGTATGTATGTATGTATGTATGTATGTATGTATGTATGTATGTATGTATGTATGTATGTATGTAATGTATGTATGTATGTATGTATGTATGTATGTATGTATGTATGTATGTATGTAATGTATGTATGTATGTATGTATGTATGTATGTATGTATGTATGTATGTATGTATGTATGTATGTATGTATGTATGTATGTATGTATGTATGTATGTATGTATGTATGTATGTATGTATGTATGTATGTATGTATGTATGTATGTATGTATGTATGTATGTATGTATGTATGTATGTATGTATGTATGTATGTATGTATGTATGTATGTATGTATGTATGTATGTATGTATGTATGTATGTATGTATGTATGTATGTATGTATGTATGTATGTATGTATGTATGTATGTATGTATGTATGTATGTATGTATGTATGTATGTATGTATGTATGTATGTATGTATGTATGTATGTATGTATGTATGTATGTATGTATGTATGTAATGTATGTATGTATGTATGTATGTATGTATGTATGTATGTATGTATGTATGTATGTATGTATGTATGTATGTATGTATGTATGTATGTATGTATGTATGTATGTATGTATGTATGTATGTATGTATGTATGTATGTATGTATGTATGTATGTATGTATGTATGTATGTATGTATGTATGTATGTATGTATGTATGTATGTATGTATGTATGTATGTATGTGTATATATGTATGTATGTATATGTACATATATGTGGTGCAGCGTGCCGAACCCCCCTTCTTCAGCGGTTGGGTTGTTGCCCCCTGGTGGTCTTGTGGTCCTGTGGTTGGCAGTGTGGGTTGGTCTCTCGGGTTGGATTGGGGCTGGTTTAGGGTTGATCTCCTCGCCCCTGGTTGGGTTGGCTTGGAGTTGTTGCGTAGTGGTTTATGGTTGGGCTTGGGGGGCCATACCTTGGGGGGGGGGGGGAACACTGGACACGGTGCCATATATGTATATGTACATATATATATATATTACAGATGGCGCGAACGGAAAAGCAATCTCTGGCATTAGCATTGCGACCTGGCCCAATTCACTCGAGCTCCTGCTAGTCACTTTTTGTGAAAGGCACTTTAGCGAAAAAACCTCAGGAAGTGCGCGTGGCCCCATTTCACCTAGCAAAAGAACACCTAAAAGGGCAAAAAGTACTGCTTTTCCAGCAGCAACCCAGTTTAGCCAGGCCTTTGGGGGTAAAAAACAGTTGAGCAACCTTCAGGATTCCTTGCAATGTGCCCAGATGGCATCAAGTTTGGCTCCGAAACCGTTGCACTCGCGTTCGTTCATTGAGCGCGGAGCTTCTGTGTATATTGTGCGAGTTCTTTTTTGCGTCGACCGGAAGGATCTTACCTGTGAGCCTCCGGAAAGATAGGGTGAGTGGTTTGGCCTCACCGTCACCGCTCCCAAGCAGAGACTGTCGATGCAGAGTCAAAATCTGAAGATGGGCAGGGTTTGGAATTCTTTTCAGACTTGCAGGTCACAGAGCCCTTGGCCGAAAACCAAAAAGGACGTCGCCTGGAATCAAGCAGTATTCGCAGAATCGAGCGTCTCACTGCCGATGGGAGCTGCGAGCCCTTTCGTTTCGCTGGACCATGTGGCACGGTTGACATCGGCGTTCTGGTCCGGTTGATAAAACAGCTGGTCCCGTGAGTTTGGTCTGTTTCTCAAAGTTATCAAGGGGGGGTGGCCCGTTTTTTTGAGGGAAACCAAGGGAAACCAAGAGTTCTCAATTTTGACACACGCCCAAATGCATGCGCACTAATTCTAGCTCAAGCTTTTCTCATTTCAAGTGGGTGAATCAGTACTTAGTTGGTGCATACCAGTAGAGCTGGCGAAGTCGGTTTGCGGCAGTTCCCAAAATATAAGAACCATAGCTCTCTTTCCTTTTATCGTTTCTTTTTCCCTTCTCTCTCTCCCCCTCTCTCTCTCTCGCTCTCTCTCTCTCTCTCTCTCTCTCTCTTTCTTTTTCCCTTCTCTTCCCTTTCTCGTGTTTGCTCTTTCGATTTTTTTCTCTCCTGCTTTCCTTTTCTCTTTCCATTTATCATCTTTCACTTTCTCATTCTCGTTCTCTTATTTCCTTTTCGTTTTGCCTGTCTCTTTCTCTTTCTTCTCTGCTTCCTTCCTGAATGCCTGTCTGTCCAGAAAATGCTTTGCGCACATCATATTTCTTTGCTATCTCTTGTTCTATCTATCTATCTATATATCTATCTATCTAGCTAATCTCATCTAATCGAAGCTAGTACAACATAGTCTAACTTATCTTTGTTCATCTATCGTTGTCTCTATCGACCCATCTATCTGTCTAATCATCTAGCCTCCTAGCGATCAAGCCGTCTATCTACTTATATAGCTATCGATCGATCTATCTATCTAGCCATCCATCAATCAATCTATCTATGATCTATCTAGCCATCGAGTCTATCTATCTAATCCATGAATCAATCTACCAACAATCTATCAATTTCTATCTATCTGTCTATTTATCTATGTACCTATGTTTCCATCTAGCTATCTATCTATCTATCTATCTATCTAGCTATCTATCTATCTATCTATCTATCTATCTATCTATCTATCTATCTATCTATCTATCTATCTATCTATCTATCTATCTATCTATCTAATCTATCTATCCATCAATCTATCTTTCCGAGAGTGCTGCGAATACGTCGAAACCTGTACCCGACCTTGCAAAAGTGCTGTGCCTGCACGAAATCGTTACCTCACCTTCGAAAGTGCTCGCCTGCCACGAAATCTGCACTTGACCTTGCGAAAGTGCTGCGCTGCCACGAAAACCCTTACCTGACCTTGCGAAAAAGTGATGTGCCTGCCACGAAATCTGCAGCGCCCTGCGAAAGTGCTGTGTCTGTCATGCAATCTGCACCTGAGTCTGCAAAAGTGCTGCCCTGCCACGAACTGCCAACTTCTTGCGCGGGCTGTGCAATCTGATCGTTAATCCAACGCAGTGCTGCGCTTGTCGCGCAATACTGACTCTGACGTCGCAAGAAGTTTTCGCGCGTCCGTGCAACCGGGCAAGCGGGCCCGTTCCCTTTCCGGACCCGTTCCCATAATTAGCCGCCAAAGCCCGTGGGGGAGACGGCTGTTGCCCGCAAAGTGCCACTCTTCCTCGCGAGTTCTATTCAGCCGCCACACGGCCCACGCACGCATGTTTTCTGGCATCTGTTCTTGAATCATCTTACTTGTGCGCAAGACTACTTTCAAATAGTGAATAGTGTCCATTACGCGGAAGTTGCCTCTAAGCTTCCTTTGATGAGTCACAACCAGGCCTGGTCAAAGCCTCGTAAGGGCAGACACTTTTGTTCACCTACAACATTCTTTCAGCGCGGAGTTTGCACTTGGTCTGGCTGGATGTACGCCTGAGGGTGCGCCCCCCATGAATGCTCAGGAAACCATACCATTTTGGGCAAGGCGCCCACTTTCTGTATGACTATACATGTATAGACCACGTTATGTATATATATCTATACACATACACTTACCACAGACATATGTACATTGTAAGTGCAATGCAATGCGGTGTGATGCAGTGCGATGCGATGATGCATCGACACACGGCAATGCAATGCATTGCCATGGAGTGGGGCCTCATGTGTTGCAACATAATGCAGACGGTACTGCATGCGCGCATATGGTTCGGAAAATTCCGGGGTACACCCTCAGGGCAACGAGAGCTCCTTCCAACTGGCGGAAGCTGCTGCTGCGAGAGAGAGAGAGAGAGAGAGAGGGAGAAGCCCGATTTCAAGGCTTCGGGTGGGTGCTTCACTTTGAAGTTGCGAACGGCGAAGTCTCGGCCGTTCGCGAGCTCTGCCGGCAGTGAAGCTGGTTCAACCTCGCCTGTTTGTTGGACAAGTCACCTCATTGGACGTGTGGTTTGTTGAACATCTGCCCAGTCGTTTTACAGGGAGCCCAAAAGGAAGGCACTCGTTTTGGGCCTCAGGCCCCTCATCTTGAGCCAAACCCATCTGCGGGAAATGGATGCCCAGTTTCGCCACTGGACAAAATGCAGTGCACCCGCGTCCATGCTTGTGGAAGAGCGAGGCTTTCGGTTGTTACTGTTCTGGGCTGTTGTGTTTTTTTATTGTCGGTTTCGGGGTCCCTCTATTGGGACACACAATCCTCCTGTAAGAGGCCCGCTAGACCACACTTCAAAGTGACAAAGTGGTCGTTGGAATGACCGATTTTGGTATGATTCGGAGGTAGGCACTTCTTCTTTCGTCGGGGAGCAAGCCACAAGTCCGTTTTTTGTTACTTATTGTGTCAAGTTGGCACTTTCTGTGATACTTCTGGGAATTCCCCTTGAGAGTGGTAAAGTCTATAGTTGGATGGGCACTGGTGTCACAGCAAAGGTGATGGTCAGCAACCTGTTGAAAGCTGTCTAGGCCATACTGCACCTTGAAGGCGCAGCAGAAAATCGAAACCAATATGCGCAGATGGGTGTGTGTGTGTGGGTGTGTGTGTGTGTGTGTGTGTCTGTGTCTGTGTCTGTGTCTGTGTCTGTGTCTGTGTCTGTGTCTGTGTCTGTGTCTGTGTCTGTGTCTCTGTGTCTGTGTGTCTGTGTGTCTGTGTGTCTGTGTGTCTGTGTGTCTGTGTGTCTGTGTGTTTGTGTCTTTGTGTCTTTGTGTCTTTGTGTCTTTGTGTCTTTGTGTCTTTGTGTCTTTGTGTCTTTGTGTCTTTGTGTCTTTGTGTCTTTGTGTCTTTGTGTCTTTGTGTCTGTGTCTGTGTCCGTGTCTGTGTCTGTGTCTGTGTCGGTGTGTGTGTGTGTGTGTGTTGCCGTGTGTTTCCGTGTGTGCTTTGTTTTTTGCGCGTCTGTGTGTTCCTTAGTAGCAAACATGCCTTTGGGGTGTCGTTGGACTTGACAATCCAGGCTCAGGAGCGCGGCGGGAGAGGGACGAGGCCGAAAGGTTTCGAATGCCTGAAATCTTTCGAGAGCCGAAAGGCTGCTTTCTTGTTCCAGGTTGGACATCAGATCCGGGTGAATTATAACGACCGAATTCACCCCAAACGGTGGTTTATGTGGGGAATAGCCCCCCAACCACCTTATTTCAGATTAGATGGCACTTGTCATGATTAATGTGTATTGTGTTGATCAAATGAGCGAACCAGACCTGCATTCTCTTGGTTCAACAACCAGATCGGCCCCTCGCTAGGTCTCCAAGTAGGAATCACCACATGAGCTTCGGTTTCCAGAGAAGCGAGCTTCGCCAGACAAGGAACCACAGCCCTTTTTCGCCTTTAGGTGGTTTAAACGTCGCTGCCAACACGCATGCCCACCAACCCCAAGTTCCAACCACCCACCCACCCAGCCAGCCAGTCAACCAACCAACCAACCAACCAACCAACCAGCCAGCCAGCCAGCCAGCCAGCCAGCCAGCCAGCCAGCCAGCCAGCCAGCCAGCCAGCCAGCCAGCCAGCCAGCCAGCCAGCCAGCCAGCCAGCCAGCCAGCCAGCCAGCCAGCCAACCAACCAACCAACCAACCCCCCCGGTTTTTCCCATGTTCCCAGCAAAGCGGGCCCCAAAACGGCTGACTGCGACAACCTCTCTTCTCGGTGCATGGCATGGCGGGGCATGGGTATCTTGCTGTGGGCTTGTTGGCGCTGCTGCCCAGCATCTGCCTCGCTGCATATGTGGCCTGGCACCGAACCGAAGTGCAGGGGGCGCTCCGGTGATCAGTTTCAGGGGAACCCACTGGGGTGGGGTGGTGGCTGGTGGTGGTGGCTGGTGATGGTGGCGGTGGTGGTGGCGGTGGTGGTGGCGGTGGTAGTGGTGGCTGGTGGTGGTGGATGGTGGTGGTGGATGCTGGTGGTGGATGCTGGTAGCTGGTGGTGGTGGATGGTGGTGGTGGATGGTGGTGGTGGCGGTGGTGGTGGCGGTGGTAGTGGTGGCTGGTGGTGGTGGATGCTGGTGGTGGATGCTGGTAGCTGGTGGTGGTGGATGGTGGTGGTGGATGGTGGGGGGTGCTGGTGGGTGGTGGTGGATGGTGGTGGGTGGTGGTGGGTGGTGGGTGGTGGGAAGTGGGAAGTGGGAAACCGGTTTAGTTTATGTCGGCCTTTTGACTTCAAGGGGATGGACTTAAACCGTTCTTGGGGCCGCTTGAGTCAGCTCGGACTGTTTTGGGCCAGTCCACTCGGTGAGGTGAAGTGTTCGCAAAATGACAGAACTTGCCCTGGTGTCCAGGCGGATTCACAGGGTGCCCCAAAATTGGGACCTCCTCTCAAACAGAACACCGCCCCAAGTCATCACGCAGGGATTTCTCCTCGGGGGAACTTTGTTCTCCCGAGACCTGGGAAAATTCCGTGTGGCCACGGAAACCAGCATTTCTGGGGAAGGCTCCTATTCGGGGATTTCTGGGGGTCCCATGTTGATTTGGGGAGTACTTCCATGTGAGCTGACCAGGAGTTTTTGGTCCACTACTGGTTTGGGTAGAAGTGGGCACACCCCAGAGTGACCTTTCAAGGGGGACGGCCCCCAAGCTTCCTCTGTCCTTTTGGGCGCCCAACAAATATGTGGTTCATGTGTCTCCAACATGGCTGGCAACAACCCTGATGCAGACTCCCTTTGATGTCAAAAGGCTGCTTGACTTCATCCGAGCCCATAAGAGAACATGGATATGAATTTCAACGGGGGACCACCGAACTCAACTGGTTGGATATGAATGGGGATCCACCGAATTCTGATGTCCTTAATTTCGGGTCTTCTACTAAGATTTGCACCATGTCTTTGCTCGGACGTCGTTTTCTTTGCCCATGTCTTTGCTCGTCAAGTTGATCCCAAGCTGCACATGCCGAAAGGTGAGAAAGGTGCCTGGCCGTCGCCGGAATCTGCATGTTGCTTTTGTCACATCCATTTGGCTGTGGGTCAAAACCAATCGTACCATTTTGGGGTAGGTGCACCACCCATTTTAGAACTATTTTAGTGGGGATTGGGATGTCTTGGTTTTTGACCCATGGCCGTTTGCCAAACTCCTGGTCCAAGGCCCTAGCGGTCATTGGTTTATTGGTTTCGGTTTGAGCAGTCCCAAACCGGTTCCTTAAGGCCATGGTGCCTGGTTTCGTGGGGCTTGTGGTAAGGCCTGCAACCTTTGTCACCTCTCTGGTTTCGGCCAGGAAAGAGCACGTCCGAAAGGACCTGGCTTAAGGAATCGGAGTCTGTGTTTGCCTCGAGGGTGTGTCGCTTTTTAGCCACCGGGTACCCTCCAAAAAAGAAAGGAATGCCGGATGGGAAGTTGGAAACTGAGCCATTCATTTGGGCAGCCATTTGCGGATCAAGAGTTCATTCCCCCAAACCACTTTTGTTTTCTACTGAGAACCAGCAAGTCAAGAGGATCGGGAGTTTATCCTCCCATGCAAGCTGACAGTAAAAGATAAGAAGACTGGTTTTGGAAGACTCCCATTACATGATTGTTGTTGGGAAACATTTTACATTTTTGCTTATTGTGGTTTAATGGGACATCCCCACTTACCTGCTAAAATTTAAACTGTTGCTCCCCTTCCAACGTCAACCAAGATTACAGGAAGGTCTCCTGCCAACTTCCACGTTCAGAGGGCAGCTGCGTTGGGTTGCACAGAGCAATGCGTTTCCGGCGTTGGCCCTGGGTGTCTTTTTGTCTTTTTGACGCGAAAGGTACCTTGTGCGGGGTTGGCTCTCAGAGAAACAGCCAAGGGCAGCCATTCATTTTGAGGGCTTCCTATTCAGAGACAAGCCAGATTGGATTGTTTCGGGGTCGAAGCTTTCTGGCCGCCGGCTTTTCCGTTGTCGTAACTACAGGGTCCTCGCTTTTTTTGGCGAATTGAGCACCAGCTTGTTTGCTCCAGGCGCTTGCCGTTCTAATGGGAACCCTGAAGAATGTGGAATGGGATTTCACAAACCTTTGCTTGATTAACAGGGGAGTTGTCCATTTTAAGGTTCACCCCAGATGAATAACCCCTTGGTTGATTTTAATTGGGGGTGCTCTTTGTTAGGGCTTCAGACCAATTTTTGGAGGGACCAAGTTCTTGAGGTTCTACTTAGATCCGGGGTCAACATTAGAGCCTCTGCTTCTTTTTCTTGGGCCCTAATCAGGTTGGATAGCCACGGCAAAAAATGTGTGGGAGACGCTTTTGAGGTTGGGATGAGCAACGTCTTCCGCCAGGCCTCACGTGGAGGGGTCGGAAAATGCTCATGGCTCTGCTTGTTTTGTTGGGGGGGGCCTCGCCTGGGGGTATTTCCCGAGCTCACCATGATAAAGATCCTTTACTTGGGGATCCAACTCTTAGTTCAGCTTTTGGAATTAGAGAACAGTTTGCGGATGTGTGTCCTTTGAACCAGTCGGCGTGGTAAGATGGATCGCGGAGCACGCAGGCTTCAGTTTGGTTTAGAGGAATTCATCTATTCGAAAAGGACCGGCTTATGAAGGAGGCGAGTCTCGCCGGCAGGCTTCAAGCTTTGCTTGCCGGAAATGTTTAACTGACTTTGTAGTTACCTGTGATGTTTTGCTTGGAGGATTCCATACCTGGGTGCTCCCCCAGACTTGAGGAAGCTAAGAAACCCGATTGTGTGGATGGAAAAAAGCAAATCCGATGAGGACTCCACATGTCTGAGCAGGTTAGTTGCCCGATTTGAGACCGACATGAAGAAACCCGCCATTACAGTGTGAGACTCATTTGTTTCGGGCTGTTTTGCATGGGCTTCGTCTTGCTTTAGCTTGCCCACATGTGTAGACTTGGTGAAGTATTGGTGAGTTTGTTTCAAAATTAAAGAGTTAGGGTTACGCAGGTTTTAGTCATGGCTCCATTTACCAAGGTGCCATTTTGGTACATCAATTTGAGCACGCCTACATGCCAAACCCTTGCAAACCCTCGCCAGGGAATGTCGCGCCAAGAGGCGGCGCTCTGCTGGAGCGCTATGGTCCGGCGCACAGGGGGAGAGGCGTGCTGCGGTCAATCTAGGGGTACCTTTTCCATTCTTTTCCAGGGATCCTTCTTTTCAGAAAACCATCAACAACCCTGGGGAAACAGCCGGTTTTTGAAAAGAACGATGGTTGAAAAGAATGGGGAATCAACCCCTAGAGTCAAGCGCGTTTCCAGTTGTTCCCGGCAGCCAAAAACAGAAGAAGCCAGTATCCATTGGTTTGCAAGGGGAAGGTGGCTATCACAGCAAGTTTCCCGTTGTGTGGCTGCACTCCCAAGTTTGAGAGAGGAGGGTCATGCAAAAAGCGGCCAGCGCCAGAGGGTTTCTGCGCTAGTGAGAACCTTTTTTTGGTCAATTGACAGGCCAACATTGCATGGCGATTTGGGTTTGAGGAATGGCCATCTTTTTGTGAGTGGATCCCCCTGAAAGTGATCATGGCTTTGCTATTGCAGAAGGGCTGATCTTCCAAACTTGGAAATTCAGATCAGTCGCAATTGAAACGTTGGCGCAATCTAAGGATTCTTAACATTTTAGGTGCGACCAGAACCCTTTGATCAGAAGGTTCATGGAGTCAGAACCTTTCCATGGGGCTGGCCCATGTCAAGTTATTGATCTCAGCCATTGTGTCAGCTGCCCACGGTTTGACTCCCCGAAATCGGAAAACTTTCGCCGGACTTGTCCCTCAAGCTGCACGACCGGGAGGGTGCCCCAACGTGCGTCGGGAGGGGATGGCGGGGGTACAACAACTTGAAGGTACGTGTTCGTTTTTTGGTTGAGCCACCCGAGTTGCTGGACTTTCTGCACTTTTTGGAACCGTTTTATTGGCAAACGATCGGAGCTGAGGGGGTGCTTGGTTCTGAGAGAGGGGAAGATGGGAGACCAGAGCCTAGCCACCAAACCACCAAACCTCCAAGCATGAAGCCCTTCCGTGAAGCATGAAGCAGGAGCCCTGGATTCGCCCTACGCTTAGGCGGTGGCCCTCGCGTTTCCCTTCACCTGCGGCTACGTGGGTCGTCACAAGCGCTGGTGCAAAGCCCAGGATTCAGCGCTTGAAATTTGCGGCTCGCCCGTCGGTTTTTGACTCGCTCGGTACCCTGTTTTCGGTGGCTTGAACGGAACACCCAGAGGAAAAAACACGATTTTGGGGGGATCCCCTAAAAGAGGACAACACGTACAAATTTTACCCTCCCACCAACAAACATGGAAGTGTTCCAAACCCCCTCTGCAAAAGGGACATTGTTTTTTTCACAGGGGCCTGTGCACTCCCATGTGTGTTGCAGAAGTCCAAGCTCCAGCCTCACTCCAAAAGTTGAACCGTGGCCAATAATCATCTAAAGATTGCTCAATACATCCTAGTAGTCTTCTCCTATCATGACTAAAAAGTTGGCTTTAAAGCGGCCAATCTCATTCTTGCAGTATTCAGGTGTTTCCCGTAGTCTCCAGTAGTTTCCAGTAGTCTATGGTCTACTTGAGACCCAACGTCTTTGATACTTTGGTCAACATTAGCCTATGGCGAGTTTTCGTTGAGATGGGGGACTCACCAAGAACCAGCTCGAAGGTGCTCAGCAGGAAATCAGAAATGGAATGACCCTAACAAACCATGCGACTGCTGGTTTTCTTTCAGAAAAACAAAGCCTGGGTTCATTCAACCACCTTCCCTACCGATTTCGCATTCAACCGCAAGCCAGGAACCCCACGGCTTGAGAAGTTCCCCAAAAATTCGCGGAGCGAATTCACATTTTGGATTGAGGTCCACCTTGGTCATGGAGATTGAGGAGAGCCTGGTGGACGAATGGGGGCCTCTTGATTGAGAATGGGGTCCCGTCCGGTGAGCCCTGGGGTCTTTGACAACCAGTATCACTTGACTGCTATTGGGTTGGATCTTCAGACTTTAACTTTGTGGGAAATGAAGGTTTTCCACTAAGCCCACAAAAAGTTAAAACCTTTTTGCAGAGGGGTTTTAAAGGCAACAAAGATAAGGCTTCTTAAGGTGAACCACCTATGACCATAGGGCGCTTTGACCATCGGGATTCTCAGCAATTCGCTCAAGGAACTGTACAACTTCATGCTGGTTTTGAATCAGCGTGACACAACGCTGCTCCACCCCCCCTGAAACAACGACTAAACCACGAGGGGTAGAACAACGGTATTGCTGCCTTTGGTGTTTCTGTTGCAGGCAAGTATGTGTTTGCTTTGCCAAGGGGGAGAAAGTTTAATTGGGCGGGGCGTTCAACAGGTACGTAAAAAGGACTCCTGTGCATGTTCAGCAACCTGACGAGCAGGTTGTTATTGCTATAACCATGGTTATACGTCTACAAGGGTAAAACATTGGCAAAGGGCTTTTTGTTGGCTTCCCTTTTCTACCCTTGTTCCGATCTGGTCTTCCAAGCAACACTGTCTAAGGAACCAAAATCAATCCTCAATCCTCACACCATGTGTCCCTTGCAGCCCCTTATTGCGGATGATCTAGGAAACCGCTCGGGTCCGTTCGGGTCTGTTTTCTTTTTGGGCGGTCCCCGTTGGCTGTTGTTCTCATTATTTCCTCAAACCCCGTTTTCGCCGCCATGGAGGGCTCTCCTAGACCACAGAGATGCGGTTTCTGGCTCCAACCTGGGCGCCCTGGTGGCGCTGGTGGCTCTAGTGGGTTTCTGAGCTGGTCCCTTTTTGGAACCTCAAGTGGCGATCGTTTTAATGGACGCCACCAGTCAATTGCAGCCTACCACTAGTGGTTTTGTTGTTGCCCGGAGAAAAAAAAAGAAAAACATATGTGGGTGGCTTGTGGAAACCAATCGAAGAAGTTTAGCTGAGGCGAGATTGGGGCTTCCGGCTGGTGCAGCTTCACATGTTGCTTCCCAGTGGGATGGGCCGTGGATGCGGTTTTTCGAAAACCATGGATGGACGAAATCCAGTTTGCGCCAGCTTGAATGCATGAGGCCTGAATCATGGGACGAGCCACCTATGAACTGGTGCTGGATTCTGTCCATCCGCGCTGGGTTCACTTTGGCTCTCATTGACCAGTGCCGTCTTCTCCAAAAGGATAGTTGTTTTTTTCAAGGGGCAAGACGGGGAACTGAGGAGCTTGGGCATCTTGGTCATGCGCGACACATTTTGCAATTTCTTGGACAGGAGTTGATTATTTCCGCCATATGGTCTGTTTCTCACCAAGTGAACCGTAGAAAACCCGCAGAAATCTGTGTGGCCTTGTGCCTTTTGCGTGTCCCAAAACGCGGTTTCTCTGCAACACATTGTATGTTTGGGAATTCAGAAGGTCATGCCTAGAGCGCCCGGGATCTCCCAACTCATTAGACCCCAGAATTGTTGCGAGGCTTCTTGGCCGGGTGTGTCAGCATGTGGTTGACTTTGTGCCTCTTCATCCCTCTGTTTGCGCCCATGGGCAAAAAGCAACAACACCAGGTAGCGACCGAGGGAGAACAACCCAAACCCCACCTTCCACTCGCCTCATGCTAAGAGCAGTCGTTCCGCAGGATTCCGTCCTCGACCCATCCCATCGCGGTTCCACGGGTTCAGGGTACACCTCCCTACTGCCAAGACCCAGGGCCGAAGGCTCCGCTGCCATTTCGGAGCCCCGATGTCTCCGAAGAGTTCATTTCTGGGCACCCGAAACCCGGAGCCGAGGTTGGTTTAAAGGGAAGCCAAAAGAAAAACGGGGAAAAAAGCAAAAACAAAAGAAGAGAAAAGACATCCCGAAATCAATCCGCACCCAGAAAAGCCAGCGTTTGTTTGGGGTGACGGGAGTTTGACCGCTGATTCTGTGGCTCGTCCGAATTCTCTTGGCTTACAGGCAGCTTCAAAGGCATCGGCGGGCATGAAACAAGCTTGGCGATATAGACCCAAGATTCAGGTGGGTCGCATCCAATGCCCAGGAGAGAACGAATGTGAAGAAAGAGCTCCTCGTGTTTTTTTGCTTTTTCCCCCCCCCCCCCCCCAAACAGAAAGGAACCACTGAGAGTCACAAGCTGAACTCGGCACTGCTTCTTTTCGGTTCCGAACGAGTCAACACCCAAAAAACATCTCACGGCAGAGAGCGTGCGGATCGGAGCCTCGGGGGTTGTACTCCCGCTCGCCGCTTGGACTCTGAGCCCGGAGCTCTTCTGCGAGTCCCCGGGAATGGCGGAAGCCACGCCGCTTGGACGAAGAAGCCGCAACCCTGCGGCTCCGGTCTGGTTAAGGAGGTGGAAGCCATAAGTGTTCACCTCACTTTGGGGAAAAAGCCTAGGTTTTTGCAGTAGTGCCCTTTTACCGTTTCTTTTCTGGGGGGAGGGTTCCGGGTTCCCCTACTAAAATAGATCACAGAAAAAAGTTGGTACCCTTATTCTGGCCTCTCTACTGGAGGACCTAGGTATAGGTTATGTTGTGTGCAAGGATTTGGACCCGCCGAAATGTCCCGCTTTTTGGTCTCTTGCCTTTGAACCACCCCCAAAAAAAGCAAACTCCCAAAGACGTGCGCCAAATCCCCGCACCTCGTTTCAGGTTTTGTTTTTTCCCACCTTTTTTCTTTCCTCTGGGAGCGTAGGTGCCCTTTTGGTTGTGTTGGTCGAACATTAGATGGGGATTCCTGGTTTGCCCGGTGGCTTAATCATCTACCGGGGAAACTGATCGATCTCCCACCTAAAAGGACACCTATGGCTGGGGAGTGGTTTTTCCTGCGAGGCCCGAGGAGCGCTTGCGCCTGGATCTGCGCAAGAGCCAGGAGGCGCAGAGAGCCGCGGAGGCCGAGAGCCGGCGGCTCCAGGACCAAAACGCGGCTCGGGCTTTTTGGTTCGTAAAAATGTCGAAGGTTGGCCGGGGCCATGTTCCATTTTGAGCACTCAAAAAAAAATGGGAACCTTGTATGTGGGGGATGTGTGTGTGTGTGTGCGGAGTGGCAGATTACCCTGCCACCAGACAGCTGCAGGGGGCACGGCAGCTCATTCTCTAGCCGTGCCAACGAAGCTGTGAGAATGAGCCGGAAGGGAGTTTGGACGCAAACTCCTGTACCTGCAAGTGATTCTGAAAGTCCTTTTGGCCCCCTTGGTTGCGGCGCTGTTTGTGCTTCTTGTTCTTTCGGGTAACGTGTTCGCTGCTAGAGGGAAGCCGAGTGCATTGCGAGCCGAAACTTATCGAAGAACTCATCCAAGCCGAAACTCACAGTTGTACTCGAAAGATTAGCACCCTCCATCTGGAGTTTAAGTGTGTACACCCCATTCGTGGGGAATCCTCGGGTGTACCCATCGTGTGACCCCGGGCCGACTCTGTCGGAAAATTTGACCTCAACGTGCTTATCATAGATCAGCGGAATTTCACATTTAACCAGGAACGAGGTTTCACTAAAGGGAAGACAGCCGTCAGATCATAGCTAAGTCTCACAATTGCTGCTGTTGGCTGCATGACCGCGTGTTGATCTGTGCTTGGCTTGAACTTGCGTTGACTTGCATCTTGTCGGATTCGATTCTCTCAAGATTGAGGTGTCGCGGTTTTGAGTTTGTTGTGCCACCATGTCTCGACGGGATGATCGTGACAGATCCAGAACTCGGCGCAGACGGGACCGGAGTCCGTCCCCTCAATCTCGCAAAGCACGCCGACGTACACAATGACAATCAGGTCTCGGAGGTCATGGATTGGAACAACTTGGTATCCTGGCAACACAATTCGGGCTACAACTCCAACAATTTTCCGGTGATGCCAGGCAATTATCAAACGATCCCAAACCCCACGCAGCAGTTCCATCATTCGCCGGTCAACTACATGATGCCGGTTCCTCCATAGCCCACGCCAGCGAAGTTCATGACGCCCGTGATGCCACCACCGGTCACTTCTTCCCAAGCTTCACCATCGCCTGGGCGCCCAGCTGCGCTACCAGTCCGACCTCAGAAACCATGGCTTACACCACCGGGTGACTGGACACCTGGAGACGGCATGCTAGACATCAACCAGCTCTACAACTTCAGCCTGCCCATGACGGTTGCCAACACCCCGCGCAACACCCTACGTGACATGTCCGGCATGGACATCCGAGACGTTCGCCTGGTTCAGGTCATTCACGGGGGCATCACTAACTGGCTACTCCGACCATTTGCTCACGGCAGATTCGTGACGTGGGAAGGCTTTCGCACTCGCACCGAGGCCCTACTTTGGAGTACCTGTTCCAAACTACTACGACGATCACAGTCGATCAACCTGCTTACTTTGGAAAAGGACCTTGCCAGCTCACTGGGGCTCAACCTTGACGACTTCAACCAGCGTATCAGAGTTCATGACCATGTGGCCAACTTGGTGCTTCAGTTTCTTCAGCAGCACCACGCGACTCTCACGCCCTCTACCCAAGCGGAAGACATGGTCAAGAAGTTCAATGATCTAAATCGAGCTCATGAGTTGCTCCAGGCTCAGTATTCGGCATCGCTACGCGCTTCGACTTCCCCTACGGTGCCAACCCAGAAGGATCTCGAGTTGGTTACACCACCACCGACCAATCACACACAATCTTCGTCACCGACCAGCTCCCTACCTACGGTCAGTGCAGCGGCCCTGGATGGCAAGTCGTTTGATGGCGCAGTGCAACCCAGAATCACGGACTTTCTTCACCGTCTTCCAAGCCGGCGGCGTCACAGTTGCTCACCATGCGCAGCACGCCAGAGGACGTCATGAAGTACTACACATGGACTAGTGATCAACCACGCCTGTATCTCAAGCAATCGCCCACTACCACTACTTTGGCGTCATTGATCAAGTGGGCCAATCACCCATCCCGTCTCAACGGCAATAAGTCCTTGGAATCCATGTCGACCCAGCTCTTTCAGGCGCGTCAACGCATCCCAAAAAAAGACGCACCTACGTTTGGGGCGATGGCGGCGTTGTGGGGACTGGAGCCTGGCTACCTCACCAAGCTCACTGACAAGGCGTTGTGTCGCCTCATCGTGACTGCCCGCTTACTCACAGGGTGAGCAGTTACCTTCGTTCACTTATGAGCCCGGAGTGGCAGTTGTGTCATGATTGATGAACGGTTCAAAACTTGTCCGTCCTCTTCTTACTCTGCACTTGTTTGATCATGTGCGTGTCTTTGCTTGCGTTGTGAATTGCTTGGTGCTCATTGACGCTTGCATTCCTGTCGCCGCCACATTGTAGATTTCATTGGTTGCATGTTCACCATGTTGGCTGAGCTTCGCCGCTGTGGAATCTATGATGATGTTGCACAATGGCATTCCTTAGATACTTTTCTGCGCTCGTTGACAATGTTCTCCACGTGCTGGCAATGCTGCTTTCCTGGACTTCCACCACCGTCGATACCAATAGATGAATATGAGTCAGTTGAGCGACTACCTTGGCTGGGCCTTATCCTGGAAGTGCTAGTTGTGGTTCGGATCGCACTTCAGACCCCGATTCACTCCATGTCGCAGTCTTACCACACTGTGGCCAACAGGTATGAACTTCACAGGTGCCGGTGCACTGCCTATCTATTGATCAGTTTTTTGCAGCGTCTCGTTTCTCAAGACTATGGGTATGTCCCGCCGTTCTTCGAGGTTCTTCACTTCTACAAGACGTCACTGTTGTGTGAAATCATGCACTCCACTTTTGCGGATACAAGACACCTGCGATCACTACGGACACGTTTCCCGGACCTCTATGACTTCATTCACATTCAGGATCCAGGTCACCATCAACAGCCATGCGTCTACATCAGACTTTCTCCATGGCACAGTCCATACTACGTTGGAGCAACTGATCAGGATGTTCTTCGACGAGAACACTCGCGCAGTCGCAAATTTCTGCAACTGCTTCGGGGACGCCATGCCTTCTTTGAACCTGCACTTCATTACTGGAAGCGATCCAACACTTACTGGCTTTTCTGTGCCATTCCGGTTGAGATCAAACTTCCCATTTCCTCGGTTTGGGTCCAGGAAAGCAAGTGGCAATACTTGCTACGTCCGCATTTGAATGCTCCCTGGGTACATAGACTTCTTCGGAAAATTGGCTTCCGTGAGCATCTGGTTGACTTTCGGCGTCATTCGTTGTCATCGCCCACCTCACTCTCGCTACACAAACGCTTCCGACGACGACTACATCCGGATCTTCAACGGCAATTACGACCTGAAATGTTGGATGACATTCAAGCACATTACTCCACTCTTTATCAGCTGGGATCCAACACAGGTGCGTCGTTCCAGGCTATGCGTGACTTGCTGTCGGCGGCTTTTCCACCTACTCAGCTCTACTACTTCCTACGACTCTCCGTCTTCGTCAACGAGCCTTTTCGTTCTAAGGCACAGAAGCTCCTCGCCCAGGTTATGCACAAACGACAGCTTCAGTCACCAAGCACTTTGACACAACTACTTCTCCCACCTCTACATGTACCGAATTGGAAAGCTCAGCTTGGCACATGGTTGCAACGTTGGGTTGCTTCGCATCGTGACTTGTTTCCCTCCTTATTTCTTCCAAAGATCCGTGTGGTGGAAACTCGCAGTGCTACCTTGGGGGACAGGATCTACAACTACCGCACATGGCAACGCAGGTGGACTCCTGACATGTCTTTCCCGTGTCGCTGTTCAGACATTGATGACCACCTCCTACATCGTGCACATGAACATGTCGTAATGGTAGATGAGTTCTCACGCATCAATGCAGACATCGACATTGACATCATGACCGCGTCCATGAAGGATCAGTATTTTGGCGATGTTGACATGCTACATCAGCGTTTTACCACACAGCTTCGCAAACTAGCTCGTCGGTGGCATGTACATGGATCTAGTCTCCTCACTGATCTACGTCCTGTTCTGACTCAGTTGATTGATGCACATCGCTCCAACCTTCATGACCACGCTCACTGGACATCCGAATCACTACAACGTACCGTGGTTTCTCTGTCCTCGTGGGTTGTAATCCCAGCGGATCATTTTCCCTCTCGTGCACATGTGATTTGTCCTTCGTTGTTTGCCATACTGATGCACAAGACCTTTTGCTCGGGAGAAGTCTTTTCGCTGTGTCGTGAGTCTGCAGCATCTTTTCGCTCAGAAGCGGTCACTACGATACCTCTCCTCTCCTACATCAGCGTTACGCGTGGGGACTTCGACTCCAGGCGCCGTTGCCCACAGCCCGCATCCTTTCCAAACCGACCAAGGACTGGCAGAAAGCAAGACCGATCATTTCTTTCTTTCGCACGTGGGCAGCACCCTTCCTCACGGTCTTCGGCGCCCTCATATTTGAGCTTACCAAAGTCACCTTTCCAGACATACCAGGTCAGCTTTCGGTTCAGGAGCTTGTCCAACAGCTTTGGGATGCGCTGTCACAGGCAGATCCCGCCGAGTACATCCACCTGGTGTCCCAGGACCTTTCCGGTTTCTTCACATCCATCCCCACGGGGCGTTTCCATCAGGCACTACAGGTGCTTCTACATCGCTATGATCAAGTAGTTGGTCTCCGCCGAACTTTACAATGGTCGGTGTACGAATTGAAGTCAGATCATCGACGCCGCATGTTCAAAGGAAAATGGCGCCGTCAAACTCAGGTTCCTCGAACCTTCCGTGAACAAGATCTTCGATGCCTTCTTGACTTTGTCATTGATAACAGTCACTTCGAGATCAATGGCTATTTGTTCCGGCAAGAACGTGGAGTCGCTATGGGATCACCTGCAGCACCCCCACTCTGCAATCTGGTTGCCACGGTTGAGGACTTCTTCTGGCACCAAACAATGTGCTCTCTACGATTTCGCATGCCCGATGTCGGGGTGAGCTGGCACGAGCGCTATGTCGACAATCGCTTCATCCTGCTACGTGATTCTGCCCCGCAATCACCGGTTCTCATGAATTTTCTTTCCCTGGAATTTTATCGACCACCAGTGATGCTTGAGTTTCAGAATGATGACAAAGTGCTGGGCTACCTATGTGATTCATCGTCCAGGACTATTACACCACAACTACCTGATCATCCTTCTCAGATCAAAGGGATCCGGAGTGCCAATGATCAGATGTTTACTTACTCTTCGTGGTCATCCCGCTCGTGGCTCATTGTACGTGGTGCTCAACCTGCGGTTCAGCAACAACTTGGACTTGACGCTCTCAAACGCCTTTATGAAGCCAAAGGTTTCGATCCGCATCTCCTTCGTGATGTTCGGCGACGACTCGTGACAAAATCTGCACGCTGCCTTGTTGCTGTGTTGCTTGTGGTGTTTCCTTGCGATTGCTTGTCGGTGCGTTTTGATGTGTCCTTCATGTATCTGCGTGCAGCCGGCTCGGATGTGTTGGCCTCTTGCATGGCGGCGCCCCTCACTTGAGCATGGCGGAGTATGTTGTTAGTAGCCTACTACGTCCAGACGGCACGGTCCAGACCACAAGCCAAGTGACGCTGGATCACCTTCCAAACTTCATCAATGGCAATGAGATGCAGCTCTTTGTCCAGACGCACGGTCTTGTACATCAGCACAATGTGCAGGCGCACAGCTCTTCACGTGGTGTTCAAGCACTTAGCTCATCGACCAACGTCAGAGCGGTGCGCCATCATGCAATCGGGAGGCGTCCGCTCTCCTGTATCCCGTCGTTCCCGGGTCCGGGACCACAAGGGATGTCTGAGGATGAAGAGGACTGGGGAGAATGGACCCGCGATGGTCGTCGCGCTCATGATGATCAGAGGAGACCTCGATCGCCGTCACTGCCGCCAGGGTACCCGTGAACCTGATTGAGTTGCTTCATCTCCCTTCCTTGGGCAGCCATCGTTTCACGCTCCGCACTGGCTGTCGGATTGAGGAAATTGCCATCCGGATTGATGATGTTCTTTACTAAACGTGGCCCTGCATTGCCACCTTAGAGTTTCCTGAGCCTGACAAATCTTGGGAGACGGTCTACAGGAGCCTCATGCCCGAGCCTCATAACTGCCATTTTCTCCATTGCCCCATGGCAACCCAGGCCCCTGGACGGAGCATGTAGTCAGGGAGCTTTCCAGTCAATTCAAGATCTCCCCGGACTCCCTTCCTTCACAACTCATTGTTCAGCTTGGCATTTGCGAAGAGGGCTGGCCCTACATTCGCAAGACCAAACGGACGTATCACCAGTTCCTGCCCGACAAGAAGAACGCCAGGAAGAACCTCTTCGGGATCCTCTTCTCGTTCGAGCCACGTCGATTGCTACCTGATAAGCATCGCACTCAGTCGAACTCGCCGTTTTTCTGGGCCCACAATACCAATATGCATGCTGCCATCAACATTCTGCGAGATGAGGAGCTTGTCAGACCTTCGAAATGGCAGATGCAGCCTGTCCCCAATTGCGCTACACGAGCTGGAACGAAGTGTGGCTGCCTCCGATGGGTTTTTACTGCAGAGGCAGCCTGCAGTCTCATGACGCGGCAGTCAAGGCAGCAGCCCAGTTCGCGGGAGTGCACAGCGAGCCCACCAAGAGCATTTGGTACAAAAGGGACTGGGCCACCGAGGGCTACCGGCGTGTTGCAGCCCCTGAAGCTGATCACGGCTTCACTTCGATGTCTTCTCCAGATCAACATAGCGTGGCCACGCAATCTTCGGCTTTGTGTATGTCACCGCAAGTGTTGAATGCGATTCTTAGATCATCGGATGCTTCGGCTTTCTCTACTGAGGATCTCACTCGTCTTCAAGATGGGATCTGTCAGCAACTGTCGGATCGCGCGCGGCAGGCGTCCCATCAGCACCAACCAGTACGTGCTTCTCGTGGAGTTGAACCACCTGAATCTATTGGGGTCGCTGATCCATATCTCCCCCCGACCCAACCATGCAGCTCCAACAACAAGGAGAAGCCTATCTTCGAGCTAAACGATGAATAGACTGATGCGTCTTGATCATGGTACAAAAAGGGTGCTTTCTCTTGCTCTTGCTTTCTTGTGTATTGTCTGGTTGTGCATGGTTGTGCATGGTGACTGTTTCTTTGCTAGCTGGATCGGAACCTGCGGTACGCCTTGTCTTTCACTTCGGCATGGACATCGAGGATGCAACTCAGTCGTTGGGCCGAATCGATGAGCAGCACCCATGGCTCGAATATTCAGTCTGGCAGGGTCAGGAGTGGGTGCGGATCTATACTCCAGGACCAGCTCAGCTGTGGCGCCCAGATGAAGCAGTACCTGACCTACCAGACAACTCGTTTCGGGAGTGGAAGCGGGTAACTGATCCAATTGATGGGACTGGTGAGCGCAGTCAGGCATGGACAGTTCGCGACTGGCAACATCAAGGTTACCAACGCATTCTTTCTCGCTTTGAGTCCTTCTCCACTCATCAAGCTCAGGATCAATCACTTGTTGACGTGCAGAATTCGGACTTCATCCGGGTCGAGGAGATGTTCACCTATGCCCCACCTATTTCTGACGGTGATCGCCCGACTGATTTGCACCTTCCTCCGGTCTTCTATGGCACCACCCGTCATGCTCATCTTGGAGATCTTTCGTCCCCGTCTTCTGAGCGGCTTCGTGCAGCTTCGCGCTCTCCTCGCCGCTGTGGATATTTTGGTAGACGTTAGCATTGATGAGCCGATTGCGTGATCTTCCGACAGGAACAAAAGATCTTCGCCCCTCACTGAGGGGCGTGTGTGTGCGGAGTGGCAGATTACCCAGCCACCAGACAGCTGCAGGGGGCACGGCAGCTCATTCTCTAGCCGTGCCAACGAAGCTGTGAGAATGAGCCGGAAGGGAGTTTGGACGCAAACTCCTGTACCTGCAAGTGATTCTGAAAGTCCTTTTGGCCCCCTTGGTTGCGGCGCTGTTTGTGCTTCTTGTTCTTTCGGGTAACGTGTTCGCTGCTAGAGGGAAGCCGAGTGCATTGCGAGCCGAAACTTATGCATGAAGAACCTTATCCAAGCCGAAACTTGCCAGTTGTACTCGAAGGATTAGCACCCTCCATCTGGAGTTTAAGTGTGTCTCTCACGGTCAATATTTGCCATGCCCTCTATGGACATGACATAACCTAAAAAAGAGCGAGAGGCCGTTGGTGAACAGTTGCTAGGCTACCCGCCGGTAAGAACACATTCCGCTTGTGCCAGGGCGATTCCATGGGGTGTCTTTGCAAATCATGTTTCCTGAGTTCGAACACAGCCCTGCTGTTTTTTTCCTTCGGATTTGCATGGTCTCGCAACAAGCGTGGCTTGCGATCGACCGATGATTCGTTTATCAAACAATCCGTTTTCTTCAGGTCTGTGCCACGTAACAACCAGAGGGTTGGGCGGGGATTTCGGGTGGGTCAAGCCGATGTGCGGTAAAAGAAACCAACTACTACTACCTGTAGGACTTACTTTGGGGTGTCCCTAAATTCTTCCTAGCAGGAGCTGCCCCTATATTTCAAGATTCATGATGTTTGCACCATGACGCTTTCGGCCTTGAGATGAAGCCGCGTTTTCGATGCAGGACACGGCTTTGGATGCGGTTTTTGTGGATCCACTGCATATTTGCCGTATCCAAACCGCTTTTTGACTAAAGGCCCGGGCCCGGCTCCAAAAAATCAAGGACCCGGCCACACCCGGCCGTGTCCTTTTTTGTTTCTTCTCCGCATGCCTTCAATTTGCGAGGGAGTGGAGGGGTCCCAGGGAGTAGGGGTCCCAGGTTCAAAAACGGCACGCCCATGTTCTTGCTAATTCCCAGCCATCCCCCTAGCTTTTTGGTTTTTTAGTGTTTAGTTGGTTTGGTGGTCGGATTTCCATTGAGCGGACATGTTAAAAACAGGGGTTTCCATTCAACCCACAACTTAAACACTTTTGGCGGGGGATCTGAAAGCGGACAGCCCGGAATCTTGATCTTGATTTCGGTTGACAGGTCTCCAAGGTGGAGAGGTGCCAGGGACCCCTCCCTTAATCGACACCCCCATTTGAGCCACGTGCTCAAAACGGATTCGGGTAGATGAATAGGGACAGTCCCCTTGCCAAAAAAGTCGCTGCGGACATTTCCGCCTCAATTCTTGAAGCATGGTTCTGGGATTACGACCATTTTAATACATCCCCTTGGGTATTTAAACCTTTTAGTATTCAGTGATTGGATTTTCCGTTTAACCCACTAAAGGTTATTCACCTTTAGGGGATCGGAAAATTATGTTAATACCCGGGTTTTGATGACTAAAATGGTCAGGCCAACCCTTGGTGGTTGGATTGGTTTGGGATTTGCACCCTTGGGTTTCGATGATGACTCCTTTGGCTGGTCAAAAATCGGTACCCAAAGTGCAACCCTGGTGAATGGACGCCAGGCACTAAAACCTGCGGTTTTCTGGTGGGTTTTGATTGTGACTCATTTCTTCCCCAGAACTAGTTCCCCGTTAAATTTTTTTATTTGCCTTTTTTTGGGGGTCCCCTTGTGTTTTCCACCAACCAGGCAAGCCATATGGCTGTGGGTCAAAACCAATGGTACCATTTAAAATGGTGCACCACCCATTTTAGGACCTATTTTAGTGGTTGGATTGGGATGTTCATTGGGGGTACGGTTTGGATTTTGACCCATGGCCATATGTCCACTGGGCCTTGTTTTGCACTAAAACCCTTCGAGCCAGTGGCTTTTCTATGGGTTTCCCTTTAAAAAGCAAGCCAAAAGGCAGTCCCTCCAAAACAGGGTTGTGGGACCAAGGGGTTTTTTCCCCACTTCTGTGATACAAGATGGGGGGTTAGTCTTTGGGGTTATGCCCTTTTTGTTGTACAGAAGTGGATTCCATTTCCCACAGCCCTGCTCCAAACAGACATGCCGCAGGGGTCCTAATTTTCCGCCGCGCGCCCTCCGCCCCGCACCGCTGTCCTGGCCGCGGCGGGCCGGGCCGAGCCGAGGAAGAGCTGCGGGCCGCGCTGGATGAGGCGGACCGGGACGCCCGAGAGGCTGAGGCGCTGAACGGACACATGCAGCGCCGGGTGGACGAGATGGAGGCGGAGAATGGCTTCTTTCTGCTTTCCTTTTTGTTTTTTTTTGTTTTTGGGGGGGAGGGAGGGGCGGATGTTTTTCCCCAACAGCTGAAAGCTTTGGGGTCTCAGCCCAGATAGGCTTCGGGGTAGGTAAGGTTCCACGAGGGTTCCACCAGGGTTCCACCAGGGTTCCACCACGGTTCCACCAGGGTTCTATCAGGGTTCCACCAGGGTTTTTATCAGGGTCCACGAGGGTTTCACGAGTTCTGCGAGGGCTGCGGGTGGTGTGAGCACCAAAAAGAGCACCGCATGCTGTTGGGGATATCACCTGAGCTCATTTTCTTTCTTGGGGGGGGGGGGAAGAGGTTGGTTTTTTCTTTTTATGGTTTCTTCCTTTTTTTCCCCAACAGCTGAAAGCTCTGGGGTCTCAGCCCAGATAGGCTCCGGGGTGGTCCGGGGACCCCGGCCCTGGAGGTTTGGCTTGGTTTGTAAGATGTCAGGGGGTGGTATCCATCACGAAGCGTCAAGAAGCGTCGCACCCTCTGGAGACGGCAGTTTAACCCATCCAAAGCACCCCAAAATATGGCGACGTTTTTTTTCCCCTCAGCGCTGAGAGCTAGGGATTTGGTGGATAGGCCCAGATAGGCGACTCTGAAATTAGCTTGGGGCAGCGCTTAGAAGAGGAGCTGAGGAGCGTTCAAACGGAGGGGTCCGGGGCTGGGTTCCGCGCGCTGGGCTGCTCGTTGGTGGCAACAGCCAACTTTTCTTGGTCGTCAATTCTGGTTTTGGGGAGGACATAGAAACAGCCAACCGCAGCTTCCCCGCGAGAAAAAGAAGAAGGGGTGAAGCCCTTCAGCCCACCCAACATGTTCCCATGCTTCCTTTTTGGGGAAGCCTTCGTGATTTTGTGCGCGGTTCATGTTTCGCCCGCTGGCGCCAGGTTCAGCTTGCAGCTCTGCGGCAGTACGAGTCCGAGTTCGACCAGAAGGTCACTAAGATGCTGGACGAGAGGGACGAGGCGTTTTTTTCCCCCCCGAAAAAAGGGGTGGGGGGGTGGGGGGCTCGTTTGAAAGGCACGCTAGAAGAAACAACATACTGCCCACTCTGGGAGTTGCGTCTTTCTTTTCTTTCCTTCTTTGACTCCGGTGAGTTTCTTTTTTTGTACTTGCACCCTCCCGCTAGCATGGCGCCTGGGGGTTGCTGTTTCGGTGAAAGCGCTTTGGTGGTTTCTGTGTTTGTGCGGCGTAACCCTTTTTGGCTTGGAGAATATGTGCGACCACGTGATTTGTTTCCCCTGACCCAGGTGATGAACCACGATTCGATTTGAGTTTCATTTTCGGGTTTGAAGTTTGAAGTTTTTGGGTTCGAAGGTTGAAGTTGGGTTGGTTTAAAGGGCAAGCTACCCATTTTGGGTGTTGCGAGAAAGCCCGGTTGGCAAGCCCACCGCCAATGCCGCGGAGGGGTGGTTGGTACGCATGTACTCGAGTGGGACAACATGGGTTGGTGAGA
>CAUJNA010000847.1:77500-122500 GCA_963377175.1 Effrenium voratum
GGTGGGGACCACCCCCTCCCCCGGAAAAGAAACAACATGCAAGGGTATGTATGTTCCACGTGGCACCGTAAACAACCCCACAAAGAGAGAGAGAGAGAGAGAGAGAGAGAGAGAGAGAGAGAAAGAGAGAGAGAGAGAGAGGAGTCAGAGAGCGACGCCGGTTTTGCTATACCGTGTAAAATGGGTATGTCTTCCTTTCTAGCCTTGGGTTGTCTCAAAGGAAATCCACAGGTTAACCGCCATTTGGGGCTTCCAAAGAGTCTTTAAGCCCTCATTCACAAAATTGACTTAGATAGAATCCAGGCCCGGCTCCAGCTTTGATCTTTGGTCAACACGGAGCAGGTGCCAAGAAGTGCAAACTGATGTCGGGAGCATGTGTTTTCCACGCACGCATACAGCCAAACCCGCCAAAACAATAAACGGATAGGACTCATAACCACCAGCTCACCAAGAAGGATTCATCACCACCCGCTGAAGAAGCACTACTCTAAGGCCCTAATCACGCACCCGAAATGGGCATATCCCGCCTACCAGCCTTATACAAGGATGATCTTTTTGGTATGTACCTTGGATGGCCCTTGTACCACCCTTGCAACTACTGATGTAGATCTTCACTGTTCTTTGCATGCTTTGCAGCTGTTCTAGGTTATAGTCCCGTGCATTTTGGCCGGGGGGCCTGCAAAGAACAACTTTTTTGCCAACATACCACCCGCCCACCGCCCATCCAAGCAACGCTCACCAGGAGATGCTTCGCTCACAGCTGGTCTTCAGCCGGCCCAGCAACAGCAGCAATACGAGGACGCTGGTTCTTTGTGAATGGGACAGACTATTTGGGGGTTGATCAAAAGGTGCGATAAACCTAAAGATGACCATTGGTTGAGACGCCACTAAAAAGATTTGATATTTCAGCCAGGTTGGGAAACGTTGCCCGTGCTCATTTGGGGGCCGAAGGGCAACTCCCATTCGATCAAGGGGCTCTGAATTGTCAGGGTACCAAAGAATACAGGGTCGCTCCGAGCCTCCAAAAAAACAAGATAAGAAGACAAGTTGGTCGAAAAGCGGTTGGCTTGGCTTGCCTTTCCTTTGCCACCGGACTACGCCAACTTTGGGATGCGATTATGGCGCACGGCCCTTCCAAGCGGCTTCCTGGCGGCATTTTCAATCAGCCGATATCCGGACCTCCAAACAGGCCACAGCTCAGAGTTTAGTTTTCCTGCTTCTCAAACACAACCGTCCAGATCATATCCCCCAAAGCCTCAAGTCATTTGCCTTCTTTGAAGGGGGCGTATGACCCCATGTCCAGCCAGGGGTCCTTTTTCCATTTTTACTTCTTCAAGTCAGCACTCTTGGATTGCTTTTCTGGCCAGAAAGCTCAAGAGCTTTTCTTCCGCGCGGGTTCGCCTTTCCGGGACCCAAGAAAAGGCCTGCCCCGCGCCTAGCAAAGGCCCCTTGGTTTCCCTTCACTAGGATAACCACGAGCTTGGCTCGCCCTCGGGGGTCAACCTGAGTTTTTTTCTTTTTTTCGGGGTGTATACGGGTCTTGGGCTTTTGAATAGGGCCCTGAATATTTAGAGATCGGCTCCCCGGTCCCAAGTGACACTAAGCAACTTAGCTGGGAACCAAGGCCTTCTCCGAAACCCACTGCCGTTAGATCCTGGTTGAGTGGAAGGGGTTCCGCCCCAAGTCCCAAAAGAAATCATCTGAACACCCAAAGGAACATATGGGTATGGCTCAAAAAAGCAGTACCAAAATGGAACCTTGGTGGGTGGAAACATGGACCAAAACCTGCATAACCCTAGCTCTTTAATTTTGAGCCACTGAGCATATCTGCTTTGAGAGCAGCTGGAGTTTTTCAAGTTCCAAACTTGGTCGGTTGGGATCATTGGAGGCATCTATCTTTCCCCTGGACTAAAATGAGTGTTTCTCAAAAGTAGGGACCCCAGGTGGTTGGTTTCTTTTGGGTTTCCCCTTACCACCCAAAATGGGACCATGATTCTGAGAGACACCCAACTGATGAAAGGACAGATTGTTAGATCCTGCTGTGGATGGACGAAATCCCGCACGACTTTGAAACCATGGCTGAAACCATTGATTGTTGGCATTTGCAGGGGAGTCGAAGATCATTGCGTTGGGTTTCTGAACGGTGGTGTCTAAGAGAATTACGCAACCATCCACAGTATTGGGTATCCCAGAAAGCGTGACTTTCCACATGACTCGAATGATGAAAGGACCTCGACCTAGGTGAATGACTCACATGACTCACATGTTTCACATGAAAGATCCACATGACTCACATGGTTAAATCCTAGGTTGAGGCTTTGAACGTTGACGTTGATATCAACCACCTGACTCGCCTCTGGTTGTCCGTTTCGTTTCACCCTGAGGAGCGCCTACGACATTTGAAGGCGGATGCTTTGGAGAAGGCCACGTGGGACGTGTTGGGTATGTGCCCTGGGTGTCCTTTTGATCGGTTTGATTAGACATAGATGGGTTCCACTGGCTTAGATTCGGTGCTCATTACCCGTTTGCCAGGGCCAGAGACTTTTCCAAAAAGGACGGCTGTATCGCCAGTTTGCCAATTTCTTTTCGTGTCAACCGTGACTGTTTGAGGGAGTGTCTGACAAGCCGCAACTTGGCTATCTCCCTCCCTCCCTCCCTCCCTCCCTCCCTTCCGCCTGCAAGCAAGGGGAGTTTGGCGACAAGTTGACTTCTCGCTTTAGGTGGAGCCGAACTGAAGGATTGCCAAAGCAACAAATTGGTACAGCAAACCAGGAGACCACATTGAAGCTTGTGAAGCTTGTAGGGCACCTAAAGTGTAGCTTGCCTCCTGCTCGTTGCCTTGCTCGAAGGGGCTGGACATCGGCTTTACACATTTGATGACCACATGCACACATTGGCAATGGCTTGGCTTGGGTCCTTTTCCTTTCTGAAAGGGCAACGCCATGTTTTTTGGGAAGCCTCTGCAACAAGAGAGCCTTCACAAATCCCAGTGGTGCAACGGTAGTGAGCATTTTGCCCATGCTGACATTCACAATAAAAAGAAGTGGTTTATACGCGTCTTTTTTCGGGGACCCCCAAGATGGTGGCCTTAACCCCCACCCCCACAAAAAACAAGACAAGAAAAGGTACCGCAAGAACGTAAGTATGTATGTAGAGGATCCAAATCCTATGAACCATGTGAATTTGGGATGACTTTTTTCTGGAAACCTTTGTCTGCCTTTCCGTCTCAGGATGCCCGTCTTCTGGATGCTGAGAAGAAGCTGGAACAATTGGCACGGGGTATGGGTGCCGAGGCGCGCGTTTCGCAAGCACCGTGAAGCTTTCCGACGGCCTGGCTTTCGTTTGCTCGACCAAGAAGAGCCCGACTTCCCCACTGCTCCCTTGCAAAAACACACGTGGAGCCAAGAAAAAGTGAGCTCCCGCTTTCTTGCCACATATGTGTCAGCATGTGGACGCCCCAAAGTGGTAGGTTTCCGGTTGGTTTCCCTTTTTTTTCACCACCCCAACAAGGGTAACCAACTCAAAAGCGACAAAAACTCAAAGACACCGAATCTAAATCAGGGACAAGTTGAAAGCTGCGGCACCTGTAGCCTCAGTGCAGCGGGTTTTTGACTCAACCGCAGAGTCTGCTTTTGTTCATATTTGGATCAGCGAGGTCGATTCAGTAAGCTACGAGTAGGAGCTCTGCGTCGAGAGAAGAGCTTGCTTGTCGTGTAGTGCTTGCGCTTCGCTCTATTTTCGGATTGCTGGGTGCGTGCTATATATGTCAAAAGTATACATATACACACGCATATTCATATGCATGTTCATACACAGAGGAGAGACATATACATATATTATATATATAATTTCCAATACACGTCACTTGGTGTTGCATACACTTCACACAGTACTGGCTTGGAATTTTGAATTCGAGTTTTGACTCGTAGACATCCCTTGAAAGTGGAAATTGGGGCCACCAATTTTACCTTCTATGCGGAAGACTAGATGAAGAAGATTGGGTCCGCACCCCCACCCCCTCCCGCTCCCTCTTAAGGTTGGGGGGATGGATGGACATACGAACGCTGTCATGACGGCAGTCGGAGAGTCGAAGTGGTCGCTTCGCTAGGCCATTCTGGCCGAGAATCGTCAAGTTGCGAAGGAGAATGCCGACATGAAGCGACAGGCACCATCGGGGGGCTGCACTGAGAGCTGTGGCAAATATTTGAGGAAGGGCTACTCCGACACCAAAAGAGGTATTCAGAGGTTGGTTCCCAGTTTTATGCGGGGAGCCTTGCCCTTTTGAAGAAGTCATGGGAAAGTCCGGAACTCTTTGGAGATTTCGGTGCGGAGGCTGAGGCTTCCTGACTGATTTGCAAGCAGAGCTGCCAGTTCACGTCACTAAGCTTCGGTCTCAGCGTGGTGCAAATCTATTCATTCCCAGTTTCGTTCAACTCTTCATTGACAACGTTTGCAAGAAAGCTATTTGCAGTCATTTGAATACGGTTCAAGAGCCTAATACCATGTTGGCAACAACCGCCGGTGTTGATTTCGCGGCAGCCAAATGTCGGCGTCGCATGCTGCAGTCGCTGCAAGCTCGAATACTGCATAAGCAGGGTTGTTATGTCTCCTTTTGTCTACGGTATCTGCCCAGTCGAGATTTGTGCGATACTTCTTCTTACCCACAGTGCATAGATAGGTTTTCAGCTCGGCACCACAAAAATCAGAGACGTGTCTGAAGCGCGGACTTGCGGCTAAGCGGGTGGATCTCTCATGTTGGAGAACACCTTCATGTGAACTCCTTGTGCCAAACCTGGTCACCACGACACTTGGGGCAACCAGTAACCTGGCAACCAGAAGGGGACGTGCCGACCTCGCCATGCGGACAGGCTATGGCTAGCTTCTACTTATGCGCTTGATAGCACAGCTGATTGGCGGACATGGCGTTGCTCCTGCACAATGACCTTTTTCAGTTGAGGCCCAACGTATTTGTTTTAAGCATTGGCCAACTTCCGTTTGTTTGCCTTCCGCATGTTTATCTCGCATACCAAACATAAGAACACTTAGGGCTCCCTGATGTTCGGACAAGTCTTGCCGCCAGCAAAAGGCTCAGAGCTGATTTGGTCAGAGCTATCATGGTTCACACGGACGCAGTGAGCAATTGTTTCCGAGCTGCCGATCCAGATCTAAACGAGCGATTTTGCCCATGAAGGTCCTTTGCCTCTCAAGTTCAGGTAGCAGAGGCCAAGCGCGACCTCTCCCACTACCTCTCCGAGGCTCGAGCGGAGTTGCATATGTCAACTTCGGATTTATCAGCAGAACGCGACTAGTCCGAGGAACCCCCCAAACTAAATAACTTCCATATCAAAAATGGGAGCCACCCTTCAGTATGGTCTTCGGATTAATCCGAAGCTAAGATTAGGTCCATTGGCTTCCCTTTTGCACCCCAAAAAAGAGTGGCCTCAAAAACATGCGCAAAATGATATGAAACTGTAGGTGTCCCTTCTCATTTCAGCCAGAACATCCATGGAACCAAACTGGTTGTGCTTTGGTTCGAGTCATCGACCGCTGCCATCTTTGTTCCCTCAAAAAAGGATGGACACTTGATGGCCACGTGGTGAAAGAAGCCACTGGCCAGTTGCCAGGGTTCCCTACTGTGGATGGACGAAATCCTGCACCACCTAAGAAACCCTGGAGTGATGATTCCCTGTAAGTACCAACAAACCATGGTTTCCCTTGGTTTCAAAGCGGTGCAAGATTTCGTCCACCCACAGCATGTATTTCTTTTTTCAACATCACCTTTTGGGCCAAACCCCGAAGAGAGTGTTCGGTGGAGGGGCTGATGTTGCCGCGTCTGGCTTGGGACAGTCGGTCACCAGGCCACGTCTGGAGGTGGAGTTGCTTACACAATGAGTTGGGTGGTTTCCTTTCCGTTTGCCTTTCCACGCCAAAGAATAGGTCAGCATGTCGAGAAACCCGGTGGACATGTAGAATTGGGTGAACGTACATGGCACCTCCCAATATCGGTTCTCATCCCACTCCGTTCTCTCATGAAACCTGACGCAAAGGGGGGGGAGTCCAGGTTCGGGCCAGTTTCCTCAAGAAGGACACCTTTGGTGGATTCCATGCTAGAGAAGGTGTGTTCCCTCGTGGCCGGCAAAAAATACTGTTCATCAAGTCTCATTCTCAGACATCCTGGCTTTGTTGTTCTTTGTGGTGGGGATCCAAAAAGAGCTTCAAAGGAAGACACATGTTGGGGAGGTGTCAATTTGTGGGACACCCATCTTGACAAGACCTGGCTGCGGAAAGCGGTGGGATTGTGGCAGGCTGCGAGCATCGTTTACGAGAACGAGCTGCTCAGGAACATCGCCAACGTGTAGTCTGGCGGCACGAAATTGGGGGGTAGAAGCTTACTATGATGTCGGCCTCCACTTGGGCGTGCTTTTTTGAGGGTACCTCCTTTTGGTTGCTTTTAAGTCAAAAGGAAACCAACCTGTTTTGTGCGTGCCCTATATGGAGACACCCACTTGTGGATCCCTTAAGTTCAGGCTTTGGAATTTGAAACCGAACTGAGCTCAGAGAAGAAGAGAAAAGACTGTGGAGCCTCTAACCCCCAGGCTTCCAGTCATGAGCATTTAGGGGAGACTCGGATTTGGGGAGGCTCCGCCATTTCCGTAGCCTGAAACCTTGATCCCCTTCCAAAGACATGCTGACGGACAACTTTGCCGTAGGTTTTGGGTGGTCCATGTCCCATCGGTTCTGCAGGTTGCTTTGGTGGTCCCCTATAAGATTGTTGTGGTATTGTCAGCTGCTCATGTGTTCCATGATCAAAACTCCCGCAGGTGGCATGGCAGGTGGGTGGATGTTGACCTGGAAGAGCAGATGCTCGTGGGATGGACCATCGAACCTGTAAGGGCGGTACCCGTAAGACCACGTTCCTGGGGCCATTTAGCGACGTGCCATGTGGGTGGACCCCCAAAATGGAGACTTTCCTGCAAGGAACACCACAAAAACGGAGGAATGGGTGGGACCATCGCTCCAGCAAAACACAAGAACAAGCTCTAGAACCGCTCGGAGGAAGCCATGAAGGGGGGACCCATCGCTCCAGCCCCCCCCCCCCCCAAAAAAAAAAGGAACACAAAACGTCGAGGGAACCCCCGCTGGGAGGAAGCCGGAGCAGCTGAAGCTTCAAGACTGGAAGCTGAAGGACAAGGTCACCAGCGCCAAGGCCCAAGCCGTGGCCGAAGCCTCAGAGCCTCCTGAGCCTTCGAGCCGGCCAACGGCCGGGAACGGCCATGGCGCCTGCGTCGGAGGGCAATGAAGCCCGAAAAGCAAGCGAAATGGACATTCCTGGAGCTTGTCTTTTTTGTGTTTTTTGTTTTTTTTGGGGGATTTTTTTCTTCTCGCTCTCTCTCTCTGTATTGTGTGCATACGCACTTTCTTTTTTGGTGGGGTTGTCATTTTTGTTTTAAATGCCTGTTCGTTTTCCAGTGGACAGGGTCGACTTTTTATGCCTGGAGGAGCGGGCGCTGGAGAGGGCGTGCATACAACCTATTTGTGGAGTGAAACCCCAGTGGAAAACGAATAAATTTGCAAAAAAGGATGCACACCTCTTTGAAGACAAATGAATTTGCAAAACAGGATGCCATTTTGTTGCCATGGAATACTGGAGGATAGGGGATTATGGTTAGACATCAGCATGTCGTGGCTGTGCAGGGGAGCCGTTGTGAACAGCCCCTTGCTTCGCGATGCGAAGTCTCCTTGAAGCGGGCGCGTCGCATGCTGTCAGAAGGATGGAATGGAATTCCTTCAAGGAAATTTGCTTGAGCCGTCCTGTAGCCGCGCTCCTATCAAGGTGTTGCATTTTGACGCTGGCCAGTGGTTTGGCACTTGGGTTGACCCTTTTGGTGATTGACACGCGGCGCTTGAAGCAACCTCTGGAGTGGACAGCCCATCAACCATGGATATGTATATGCTTGTGCTGATTTGTGCAGGTGTTGATTCAAAGTGTTCGAGCAGACGCTTTTAATAAGCACCAGGTGTTGATTGTGACTCAAGCTCTTCATCGAGTATCTGGTAGGACCGAATCCGAACTTTTCTCCTGTCACTCGATGGATTGGATTGGATTGGATTGGATTGGATTGGATTGGATTAGATGGACGGACGGAGGGACAGCCGGGACGTACGGCCTTACAGCCCAGCCCCAGCGGCAATTTGCAGCCGCCCCTTTGCTTGAGCCATTGGCATTGGGACAACTCGCATTGGACAACACTGCACCGCTGCCCCCCTAATCCTAAAAAAGTGCGGCAATAGAGCCTGCAACTGCCTAGTCGGACCCGCCACCTGCACCTATCGTGGAGGAATCACTTCCCTTCTCGCCCCCTTGTTTGGCTCTGATGTGTCAAAACAGGGGGACAGCCCAACAAAATGTATTAAGGTCTGCGCAAGAACCCACCGCTCACAACATCCGTTTCTAATTACATGTTGCCTTTTTGCAGGGGCCAAACTAATCAGATTTGTGGCGGGTTCTTTAAAACAACAAGAAGCCAAAACTACGGGGAACATGGCGATGTGTAATCATTTGGCCCCTTGAACTACCATCCGAAACAACACACCACCACTCCCTGTTCAAAGCCGGTTTCCCTTTAAGCCAACCCGAGAGGGGCAACTAACTACTACCAGTACACTCCAAGAACAATGACTCCATGTGGTTTTAAAATCCCCCCACAAACCTACTCCAATTCTTTAGACCTTGCAGTACTGCCTCCAAACCCCCAAATAACCCCCCTCCCGCAACTTCCGACAAACCCCCCGTCCAAACCGAGCCAAATCCGACCAAATCCCCTGTCCCCGTCCCCTTCCGCTCGCCGTCCGCCGCTCGCGCCTCCCCCCAACGAGGCCCGGCAGCTGGAGAAGGACCTGGCGGAGCTGGAGACGGAGCGGGGGAAGCTGAAGGCGCGGCTCCGGCAGATGGCGGAGCTGGCCGCGGAGCGCCTCGGCGTGACGAGCGGGAAATCATTTGGCCGCATGGAACTCGGGCGGGGGGGGGGGGGGATCGGCCGGACAAAAACCGCGGGGTGTGTGGTTTGGAGCATTGTTTGAGAAAAGGAGCCCGCCAACCTGGGTCGCCTCGTTTTCGACGACGGCCAGGGGGATCGATCCTCCATGCGGAAACGTGGAACGTGGTCCTGGTTTGGAGCATTTCCTTTCAGCCGGGTTCGTGGGTTGGTGGGTTCCATGTTGGACCAGAGGGTAGCAGGGAACTCTGGTCAGCCACATTTGGGAGTTTTGATGGCAAGACAGTGGGTTTGTTTCAAAAGTCGAGCACCCAAAGCTGAAAGAAAGTGGGGTTGTTGTAAAATAGAGTCTATTTTGATGGACCCTCCAAAATGGCAACGGTTTCCTTGCTTCCCTTGAACACCAACCAAAAGAGGGTTCCTCCAAAAGAACACACAGCAAATGGGTGTTTTTTTTGTTCTTTTTTTTTCTATGGCTCGACACCGCTTTTTTTGGAGTGGTTTTAAAGGGACACCAACGGGTTGGGGGGTTCCCTATTTTATCACACACCCAAATGGCTGGACAGAAAGTCTTGGATTTGGGACCATCTTACATCTCTACACTGTCTACACTTGACTAGCACAAGTTTTTACATCCCACCTCCTCCCGCTTTTACAGGGTATCGCTTGAAAGAGACCGGCAAGACTCGACACTCGTCGAATCTAATGCGGTCAGTTAGAACCCCCCCCCCAATTCCGGGCCCCTATGGCGCCAATAAGGCAAGAAGGACCCCACCAAATTTACGGACATCTAGTGCAATTTGATTGACTCCCTGGGTTCAACACGATTGCCTTGCGCTTTTGGGCGGGGCTTGCGGGGCGGGCCAGTCCAACTTTGGTGTGGGTGCCCCTTTGTTTGAAACCTGCCAAAAGAGCAAAAAGCGCTTTTGAGACACAGTCGGAGTAAAGCAAACGTGCCCCCAAAAACTTCCACTCAGGTGGGTTCTTCCGGCACTTGGAGAATCTCCCAACAAAAGTGTTTCTTTTCCCACCTGGGCTTTTTGTGGATGTACGCCCTGTCGTTCTTTTTCCCGTTTGGTGCTCAGTCGGGAATGAGAATTCGAATGAACCTTACAAACTATACTGGGGGTTTCAGTTAAGGGGACCAACGCCCTACCTATCGCACCGGTCGCAAGTTGCTTGCTTCCATCACTGAGGAAGGTCTCGCTTTTGCACGACCTGCAACCAGAGGAGATGCTGCAGTTGGAGGTGCCTTGGGTCCCTGGGCGCCAGTTGGTTTGTCTCTTCTTTGTTTTTCCTTCATTTCTCTTAAGCAATCCTGCCCAGAATGGGAGAACCCCCCCCCAAATTGGGTTGTTCTCCCTTGCGTTTCTTTTTGCACCACCCGCACCTTCACAAAAGACACACACACACACACCCACACACACACACACACAGACACCCATACACCCGTACCTGCCCCAAAATGGGTTCCAACTCCGAAACAGACACACCCACCTGCGCATCGTCTGGATATGGCTGCTTGGGGTTGGAGTGGGTGAACGTATATGGCTGGGGTTGGAGCGGGTAAGAGCCAAACGTCAAGCCTGGGTGATTGGAGTGTCACTCCCAGCCCAAATTGTGGCCGCTCTTTGTGACACATTGCTTCGATGCCGGGTTTGACTACGAGTCAACCACATCGGATGTCAAATGGGATTGATAGTTATCAAGCACTAGGAGCTTCGGAAGACGGCAACCATGACATGGTCAACAGTTGAACACTACTAGATTGGTGAGGTGACAATGAAGAGGGAATTAAAGGGATCTTGTGTGGTTAGGGGTTACCCATTGTCTTTTTCTAAGCGGAAACACGGGGAGACCGCCCAACTGCTAGTGTCATGTACATACAGGGGACTAGTAGCCCGCTCCAAAGCGACGCAGGGATTACCTGCCAGACAGGTGGATGGGATCACAACCACATGCAGTGCTGGAAATGAGGTGGGTTCCCACCTCACCATTCACCCATGCAGCAAAGCATTGCTGTAGCTCCGCTCGTGGATCTCTTCCCTGTCCGAAGGAGATCGCCGCGCGCATGCGGCAGGGCAAGTTGGAGTTGCCCCTCGATGAAGCTCGGCAGAGAGTCAGCAGAGAGTCAGCTGAACGAAGGGATGCCAACGAGCAAAATGCAAGGGAGAGGTGCAAATCCTCGTGATTTACCGCGGTTTTGTGGTTGAGAGCGCTAGGGTTGGGCGATCCAACCCCCTGTTTGAACACGTACCCATTGCTACAACAACCTCCTCTTGGCTTCCCTTAAGAGACTGCAGGGGATGATTCTTCAAAGAAATCTTGCCCAACCCTCCTGCGTCGTTTTTGGGAACCCCCTGTTTTCAAAGGCAAGCGAACCGGAAACCAGCAGAGTTTTGAGACAAGCTCGGATAGGGTTTTGGACAATAGTTGGTTCTCGGGTACTCCAAATCATGTGTGGGTCGTTATTCATATAATCATGACATTCTGTGCATGGCCCAAATCCATTTCGCACCACCTTGGTAAACCACGGTTGAAGCCATGGTTTGTTGGGTATTTACAGGGAGTCGAACCTTTGCGGGTTTCTGAGCGGTGCGAAGTGGATTGCGTCCACACAGTGATAGGCGTCCTTTTTAGGTCAGTTCGATTAATAAATGATTTGATGGCACTGGTTTAGGTGGGGTTTCTTCCATTCAGGGAAACCCATGGATTTTTCCCAAAAGGCCACCTGCTGTGGATGGACGAAATCCTGCACCTCTTTGAAACTGCGGGAAGCCATTGTTTGTTGGTATTCAAAGGAATGCCAGGGCTTCTTAGGTTGTGCAGGATTTCGTCCATCCACAGTATGTGCTGCACACCATCTCTGGGGCCCCGGAGATGGACGGGAAAACGCCCAAAAAAACGCCGCGTGGCCAGAACACGCCCTCCTGGATGCACTAGAGTTGACTGCGGGTTCAAAAGCACCACGTTTATAATATATATGTATATATATATATATGTAGAGAGACTAGTAGAAACCAGGAAAATACTTGGAGAACTTGTTATTAGTCTTCATGTCGACTATGAAGAATCATTCTGTGGGTGTTCCCCCCTTTGGCGAGGGGTCCACTGTGAAATGCCCCCCCCCCCGACGGGTTTCCAGCCCGAGGACCAGAGCAGTCGCCTGAAAGAGGAGCGGGACGAGTTGAAACGGCGGCTGGCCATGAAAGACCGGGAGGTCGCGGAGCATGTGGACAGGCACGGGGCGTTTCGGCGTTGCGTGCTGAGCTGAGCTTCACTTTTTCCAGACGCCCTTAAAGAGATTTGTATGGCCCAACAGACAACCCATGATTCAGTATTCTAGGGGTAGCTTCCCCATTCTTTCCAGGGATCCTTCTTTCCAGAAAACCAGCCAAAACCCTGGGGAAACAGCTGGTTATTGAAAAGAACGATGGTTGAAAATAATGGAAAAGGAATCAACCCCTAGAACTATGGAACCTGGACCCTGGAAGCCCATTTGGCCTTTTCAGAGAGGGAACCCACACTGGGAAAAGGACTCAGAGAAGCTGCTGGGTGAATTCCGCTCAATGCTTGTTCAAGGGTCTGAAGCAATTTTGCGCCTGAAGGATCCATCATCATATTCTCATGGCAGTTCAAACGGGTTGCATTGGAAGGGAAGTCAACTGACCCTCTTGTTCAGTGCGTCCTTCTGGACCAGCCATGCATATGCGCACCCTTCTGCGTGAATCGAACCCCGTGATTTGATTGACGGGTTCGACCCCTCTGAACATCGCAGGTCCTTGGCTCTGAAAGACGTGCCAGGAAAGTGGAGGAGGTGCTGAAGAAGCAGGGCACGACCAAAGACTTGGAAGCCAAGCTGGCAGCCCAGTCCTCAGCTCAAGTCGGTCTTTGAAACAAGTCTTTGCTTCCATTGGCTTAGCTTAAGGGAGCATGGTTCCTTTTTTTTCCAAGGAATTTGTCACTACTGGAAATGTTGGATTTTTTCCAGGAGTCTTCACCAAATGGAAGTTTGTAACAAGGACCGTGGCAAGCTTGCCGTTCCTGACACTGTTTGACTATGGCATGAGTGCTTGTTGTCCTGGCCAGCGGATTCCGCCCTGTTGTGATTTTTGTCGAAGGGTTTCCCTTGAGAATCAACCACCAAGAGCAGGCAGCCCCTTTTCAGAGGTCGCTGTATTTCTCACATCGCCTTTGTGATTTTATGCGAGGTTCGTTTTGGTGGTCTCATGTTCTAAGGAGGGAAACACTATATATATGTATATATATATATATGTATATATATATAAATATATACATGTATATGCAGCTCTGTTTTTCATGGCCACGCTTGTCGAGTTGCAGGCGGCAGAGAGAGACCATGACACCTTGAAGTCTTCCCTCGAGGCTCGGGAACCCGAACCCGGCGCATCGGCTGAAGAGCCTGAAGCCGATTTTCCGCCACGCAGTTTGTCGCGGTGGCGTCAACGTAGCTGCCTCTGGGGTCGATATGTCGTTCGCTCTCTTCTGGAAGGTTATGGCAACTGATGAAATAACCGCTTAGCCCATCACTTGGGGTGACTTTGAGAGTGGTAAAATAAAACCAATTTCTATTAATATGGGGGGGGGGTTGCAGGGCCCACGTAAACCTTCATGACATTTGTGAATGACCAACATTCACCAGTGCGAGGCTTTCGGAGAGCCAAGGGTCCAACCCTTGAGCAATCAATATTCAACGTCCTTGCTCAAAGCCTGGGACCGTCTTGCATATTTACCCTTCACCAAAAGTATGACTTAAAATCCTAGGTTTAATATTTGAACACTGAGCAAGCATCCACTGACCAAGCATCCACTGACCAAGCATCTACTGACCAAGCATCCACGGTAGCACAATAGGGACGGTGGACCCTTTCGATAGGAAAATTTGAGCCACCATTACGGACTGATGTTGGGAGTTTTGACCGTGGCACATATGAGCGTTGGTCAAGAATCTGAAGTTCACAGGACTTTGGGTCCTACAAAATTGTTACCAGGTGGAGGTAGGTTAGTCGCCAAACTCCAATGTCATTGGGCACACAATAGATCTTGACCATGTTGATTGCCGGCGTGATCTAGGTGGTTTGCGAATCCTGTTTCCAGCTCCAGTCCACTTCCATTCCTCACATTGTCCTCAAAGGGGTCCCTCATTTGGAGTTACGCTTCTGTTATTGTTTTGTGAACGTACAAACCAAGGTAAAAACATGGAGGTCAAAACAAACAGGGTCTGGGTTGCTGGCTTTGCAGCTGCGCATTCGTGCAGGCGTACCAAGCCGCCTACCAAGAGCTGCAGGCATTGTGTCAGCTCGAAATGGTTGGTTTGGATTGGCTTGGGAGCCCGGCCTCATGTCCCTTTTGCCCGAAAAAGAACATCCATTTGCTTATTAATTAACACTTGTTATTTTCCCTTGCTGGTTTTGGGAATTCTATCACTACTGGACATATTGTTATTTTTCCAGGGGGCTTAAGCAAATGGAAGAGAACCAGAGCTTCCAAATCCAAACCAGCAGGAACTAGGGACTCGAAACCAAGTCGAAACCAATCTCTCACCCTGGGTTTCTGGACTGAAACAACTGTTTGAGATAAAAGTGGCAATGGATGGGTTTGGTTGCTTGTCTTGGCCAATCAAGAAGTGAGATCGACATCATAAAGTCTGATGGGGCAAAAATGGAGAAATGCTGGGGGGTGGGTTGGTTGCAAGGAATGGCGGGTGAAGAGCACGTGGAAATCCTCAAGATTTGGAGCTCCGGTTGGTTTCCTCAAACGGTCCAACGGGGGTGGCGAATGGTGACGTACCAAGGTTGGCCCCACCTCCGCGTCCGGACAACCTATTGCTGGAGCTTTTGCTTGCATCTTTGAGACATCCAGAAGCCAAGGAACGCCAGGATCAGATGGCCCATTTTGCCAATCCTGGCCTAAGTTAGCTCATGTCGAGCTGCAATGAGAAGGTGTTTGGATTTCCAAAAGCGTGGGGACACCACTTCTTTGGTGCATCTTGCTTGGATGTTAGGACTAACTTTTGCCAACTATTGGGTTTTCTATTAAACCACTAAAAGTGAAGCTTTTAGCAGGGGAGCAGAAAGCAACCGAGAACCAAGCTCGATCGCAGGGCGGAGGAGAGGCTCGAGTCGCTTTGCGGCGCTCTCAGAGAGCCTCTGCGATGCCTAACCCACTCAAAATGTTCCCTTGGCTGATGGGAGAATTGGAGTCCCTTGGCTAGCTAACCTCTGAAAAGCTTAGAGGAAGCGTCATTCAGCGACTGTTTGGCCGGGAGGGTGGGGGGTGGGCTGGCAGGGATGGTTGCAGGAACGCTGGAACGCTTCCTATTTCAGGGCACCGATCGGGCTCCGATCGCCACCAAAGGACATTCGTGTTCCCCCAAATCGGTGGCTTTCCTTTTCCTCAACAAAACACAGAAACATGCGCCCGAGAGGAAGATCGTGTTTCGGCCTTTGCCAGCAAAGCCGCGAAGCATCATTGACAACATGTCAAACACTTTCAGCTTGGATTAGTCCTTCCCTTGGATTACCAAAGAAATGTAACACACCTTTGTGGTGGGGGTCCAATAGATGAGTTTGCACCCTCCAAGTTGGGTTTTTGCTTTGCTTTGTTGGGCTTTCAAAGCTCAGTGCCTACATGAGCAGGACTAAGTTTGAGGCGGTCAGGGTTAAAGCTCAAATGGAGAGACCCTCCGTTTGAAAAAAACCTGTACACGTGATTCCCAACAAGGAATCGGTCGCATCTCTTCAGACTGAGGCCCGGCATGCCAGGCTGATCCCGAAGCGTTGGAGGGGGGGCGGCGGGGTGGAGGTGTGGGCGCGTCCTGTTTTCTTTTTATCATTTTTGAGGCATGTCTGTTTCTGTATGTCTTATTTGGGCTGTGCTCTATCCATTAGGAAATTCTTTGGGACACCGCCCAACTTGGGCTCCCAATTGACTGACCTGTCTTTTAATGGCTCCTTTCCATGCCTGAACGTGCGTTGCGTGAGCCAGTAAGCAGTGTCTTCAAATTCCACCTTGGTGTGGCTTCTTGTGGGGCTGGTGTTTGGGGCTGGGGTTTGGAAGGTGGGTTTGGAAGCTGGGGCTTCTTGCGGGGCTTGGCGGGAGTTGGGTCTAAATCCAACTGCTCCTTTGGTGTCTTTCCTTCCCCCCTACCTGAAAAATCCACCCCAAAAAATAACTCGATGGTTCCAATTTCATGTCCAATCACCCCAAAAATACCTCAATCCCACATGATACCCGGGAATCCACCCAAAAGCAAACTCGTTGGTTCCACTTCTTCTTCCTTCCGGGGTCACAGACAAAGTTTGCGTCCAGTTCTTCTAC
The DNA here is from genome assembly GCA_963377175.1 of Effrenium voratum. Classification (NCBI taxonomy): domain Eukaryota; class Dinophyceae; order Suessiales; family Symbiodiniaceae; genus Effrenium; species Effrenium voratum. The sequence goes on from CAUJNA010000847.1 coordinate 93,838, forward strand.
CTTCCTCACAGACAAAGGCGGGGGCGGGTTGGTCTTACTTTGCCGAGTGCACCGGGCAGGTTTGCCGCGGCCTGGGCGACCGCCGCCCCCGCCGCCGCCAGGCGGCCGCGCGCGGTCCTGTTTTGCCCCAAACCGGGCATCGGGAGACTATGTTTCAAGCAAGACTATCTAAGGTATACGCATGTTTTTGTTTTTCCTATTTTTGTTGTTTGTATTTTTGTAAATGTCATCCACATCTTGCCCGCACAACGTCTCACACATGAACAGCAACTTAAGCAACTAGATAAAGCAACAAACAACAATGTATTGAGGGGGTTAGACTGCTCACTTGTAGATCTGTGTGCGCCTTTGCAACTATTCGAGTAGGATTCAGGCAGGTCCTTGTATTTCCATCTTTGAATCAAGCACCATTTTATGGCCGTGTTGGAGGGGTTGCGCCTTGAATGCAATGATTGGGCTTGAATTTTTGTCGCCAGTGCCCTAAGCGAGGCTGTGGCTGGTTCCTTTGCGCTCCTCTCAGCCTAAACGCGAGAAGCGGGTCGTGAGGAAAATCCCGGGCTTGCTGGAGAGAGGTGTAGTCACCATATCCTCTTGCCTGGTTTTGAGCACGACTCATGTGGGAGAGTGCCTTCTGGTAGGTAGTGCAACAAGACCCTGTACGTCTGATAGAACTGCAATGGTCAGGTTTGAGAGATACATGGAACTGTGCATATTGATATGGGGTTCGGCCAAGCATTGCAGCAGTCTATCTTAGATTTGTGAAAGACATGGGGGACTCGCTAAGTTTCCCCCAAAACAACAACAGGGGACGAGCCCCAATCGTCGAAGCAATTAATTCTGACTGCGGCATAAACCATGTGTATATATATATATATAGATGCGTGCATGCGTTATGCATTTTTGACCATGGTCTGATCTTTGGCGGATCCTTAGCCTCTGAGTTCTTTCGATCGAAACCAGAAACGAGGCGCTTCTTTCCCCAAACCAGACTCGCGAAAAGCCGGACGTTCGGCACGTCAATCAAACCTCTTGAGAGTGGGAGCCTGCTTTTTGGACTTGGCACCCAAGAAGTTTCTTGGAGTACCAACTGGATGAGGTCTTGTTGCGAACCTGGGGTCCCCGGTGGAGTCAAGAGCTTGCGAGTCCAAATTTTGTCAATTGCACGAAGCATGAATCGTCGGGACCTGACAAGTGCCCGCTCATATTCGCAGGGGTAAAGGTCACTTCAAGCAACCTGGGACCTGAAACGACTGCCGTTTTTTGGTTGCGGTGCGACACGACCATTTTTGTTTCGCACGACCATTTTTTTTGGAACGACCATTTTTTTTCATGCGTGGCATGTACTATACATAATATATATTTACATGTTGACTCTTGCAATCAGCATGTGGGTTTGCACCCCTATGGGCTTTTACAAGCCCATAGGGGCCTTTGCAGGCCCCGCCGCGTGCACATGGGCTTTCACAAGCCCATAGGGGCCTTTGCAGGCCCCGCTGCGTGCACATGGGCTTTCACAAGCCCATTTGGGCCTTTGCAGGCCCTGGCCACATGGGCTTTCACAAGCCCATTTGGGCCTTTGCAGGCCCTGGCCACATGGGCTTTCACAAGCCCATTTAGGCCTTTGCAGGCCTTTGCTGGCCACATGGGCTTTCACAAGCCCATTTGGGCCTTTGCAGGCCCTGCCGAGCCACATGGGCTTTCACAAGCCCATTGCAGCACGGCATGCGTGTGGGCTGATGCCATCCTCGATGCCATAGAGCTGCTCAGACTGGAACCTCAGCTACGCGGTCATTGGGTCCAGGCACACCATCCATGCATTTGTGTGTGTGCGTGTTGCTATGCTCGCGCATGCCGTGAAGATGTGCAACATGTGTGAGCCGCAGTGATTTGGACTGGCCCAGCATTAAGCCCGTGCTGAGCCACGCAGTCGGGTGGCAAGGATGACGTGTGCTACAAGTTTCAGGGTCACGAGGAATGGCTAGAAGGTCTTCACGAAGACCTTGAAAAGCAGAGACGGTGGAGGAGCCGATCGAGCTCCGGGCAGCACCTTGTGCAGAAGCCGGAGGACTGCGTGCAGACCAAGACGTTCAAAGCGGTGGTGAATGCTGAGCTGCTGACCCACTACGTGGCTCGCATGGAGGCAGTTGGCTGCCTCAAGACGCCCAGCATTGAGGCTCTGAGCGTTGCGCTTCCACCAGCTGGCCCACAACCCGCACAACGCGGAACAAGTGGAGCTGGTAGCCCACACGGACGCATGGAGCTTGCGAAGAATGCTCACGTTTCTGCGAAGAAAATGGCAGCGGCAGGAGCGACCCAGAGCTACTTGGTAGAATATGTAACACGATGCGAGTGGGCTCTCCCTCATGCAAAATTAAGGACCGTCGCGTGAGGGACCTGGTTGAGTACTATAACCGCGCATACGTGAAGATGGAGAGTGCTACTCGTTAAGCATGATCGAGCCTATACACTCGCGTGTAAATGCTTGCCTCTGCATGCAGGCTCTTGGCCCCCAAGCTGCTGCGGTTGTCTTGGATGACTCGGACGTAGAGAACTTGGAGAGTGACGACGCTGGTGAGAGCTCCTGGACGCCTACAGAGATTCTTTCACCGGTTACGACCAGCGATGCAGCTTCAAGTGTGGGCAAGGAGGCGGCTATGGATGAGATGACGGAGGAAGCACTTCGCAAGATGCTGGCGGCGGCTGAGAAGAAGCTGAAGGCTAAGCAGCTGAGACTCGGATGTGTGTGTGCGTGTGTGCGCGTGCATGTGTTATGTGGAACGCATGCCTCCTTTGCACGGAGCTAACACCCGCGGACTCTTTAGGATGGCGGCTGAGCGCTCAAGGATGCAGCAACAAGAGAAAAGATGCTTAGATGCAAAAGATGCATGTGACACCGTGAAGCATATATAAAATAGCCCGTGCGATCTCAGGTCATCAGCAGATTGTGCTTGTTATCGATGATGAGGGTGATGAAAGTGACCGCGGGAAGATTTCATGGGATGAGCAGCAAACAATCCCAATGGCTATCAACACGCTGGCGATTGAATCTCACATAGATGATGCGGTGACGCCTGAGAACAAGCCCGCGCCGACCGAGTTGCAAATCTCCCCTGCAAAGATTGCTCCTTGCCAGCGCTTACTGTGCTCCTGAGCGCATGCATGCTTTACCCTAGGCACGCACGTGTGGAATTTGCACACTCTGTGTGAGGTGACACGCAACGACCAGCTCGTTTTGAAGGCCTCAAAAAACAAGAAGAAGAACGACGAGGACAAGGAGGCCCAGGAGGAGCAGGTTGAGGACAAGAGAAACGAGGGGGAAACCATGGAAGGCAAGGTCGCCCCACGCAAAGGCAAAAAGGGCAAGGGCAAGGGCAAGAAACACAAGGCAGAGGACCACAAAGACAAAGAGGAGACTCCTGAGGAGTTGCCCTCAAAAAGCAGAAAGGCAAAGGCGCAAGCAAAGCCAAAGCCAAAGACCACGCCTCGCGCCAAAACAAAAACGACAAAGAAGGCCTCCAAACGCAAGGCAGGCTCAGCGGAAACCGACACGAGAATGAGAAGGATAGCGATGAGGATGGATCTGCTACTGGCGCCAAGAAGGCCAATAAAACTGCCTTGCCTGGCTTTCCCTTAACCTTCGCCCGGCGTTACCGACCCGAAGGGGACAAGCCAGCCCTGCACTGGGAAAAGAAGTTCGTTGCCTTCAACAAAACTGCGCACAGGATCCTGGGCAACCAAAAGCTGAAGTCGAAGATAGAGGCTACATGCATATAAATCATGTGCACGCATTGCTCCATCAGGAGCGCAACAACAAACATGCGGCTTACAACTCAATTCCCTTGCCCCGCGCTAAAGCGGCCAGGTTGCCTTCGGGAAGTTCGTGACCTTGGAGTGGGAGAAGCACGGCGAATCCGAGTCGCCCAAAGACCTCGAGGCATTCTACATGCATGCGGCAGAGGAGTTTGTCAAAGACGGCAAGGAGACAGGGGTGGGGTGTTAAAAAAAATACACTTGCAAGCATTTAACCTGCGTGTGCCTATTGCACGATTGGTGTGAGCCTGCGTGATTCATCCCTTGAAGGTGATCCCAACTGCTGAGACCGGATGATCTTTTATGGCCATTGAAGGGGCGAGCACATGTGTGCAGGGGTTCTGGGGGTGCAAGGGCTGCATAGATATCCTGGCAGTGCTTGCAGTGTGGGCCGTGCGTAAAACAAATCCATGCATGCAGAAACAGCATGTGCATAATCTCGGGATGCATTGGTGCTGTGTGACCGTGCGTACTTCACTGTGACGCGCACACACACACACGCGTGCAGGCAAATGGATGCCTCCACGACGCCTCAAGGGCCTGCGCCATTTAGCAAGGCAGCCCGAGCTCAGTGATGCTGCAGGTCTTTCTGGCAAGATTTGCTTCGATCGCCCATTTGTGATCGTTGTAGGTGCGTATTCACAAATTCAACTTAAGCAGCTTGCAGCCGTTTGGGGTGTGCAGGGTTTGGTACCGGTGTGGTCCAATGGGGTCACGCGCTGATGGCATCGTTGTTGGGCTTCTTAGATTGAAAGTGCCAAAGGCTCCTTGGAAGAATTTGTTATCTTGCAAGCTTCAATCGCACAACGCCATAATCCCCGTGCGCTCCCAGATATTCGTGCTGTGCGTTTTGCTCGTGCTCTGGAACGAGAGCATCAACGTCGACCAGGCGGGAACCCAAGGGCTGACGGGGAAACAGGGTGCGCTGCATCAAAATGCTCCATGTGTGATGCCAACTTAATTCATGATTTGCGTGGCTGTCTCAATCTCAAGATGCCTCGTGGAAGCGAGTCCACGGCTATGCGCAAGGCGACCAGGGCTTTGCTGCATGCGGTGCAGCAACGCGGTGGCCTAGATGGTGATGGCCAATTCGCGGAGGCCGTGGGTCAACTGGAAGAGCTCTCCAGGCGGCAACGTGACGCGGACCCACGGTCAAAGCAACACGGAGGAGCCCAACACAAAGACTTGCTGCTGACCATGGTCGAGAAGCTCCGGCAGCCTGCTCCGGATGCGGAGGCTGCCTCGGACGCGCAGCCTTCGCAGCCAGCGCCCCTCGGCGGGCCCCTCGGCGGGCCCCTTGGCGAGATAGTCGTCTTCTCGCTGATCAGCTTGGTGGCGCACATGGCTGGCACCATGGAGGACATGCAGTCCCAGCTCAAGCTCTTGACGGCAGCGCCTCCAGCATTGTTCCCGCCCACTCCTCCGGTAGCCTTCCCGGTTGGGCTGCCTTTGCAGCCTGGGCCACCCCTTCAACAAGGAGCAAGCTTCTGTGGAGGACTCGGCCAGCAACCGCAGGTGCCGCTGACCCAGCATCATGGGTGCTCCTGCTCAACTGCAGCCCCAGCATCAGCAGCAATTTGTGGCTTTTTGAACCTCGTCTGCAACCCCAGCATTGCGGCGGGTTTGGTCCGTGCCAAACTGAGCTGCAGCCCCAGCCTGGAGGGCTACATCAACCTCCTTCAAGGTGCACCACGGCGCCAACCACAGCATGAAGGAGGACTGCTGCGCCAACCCCAGCATCAAGGAGGACCACAACCCGAGCAAGGAGGACCGCTGCGCCAACCCCAGCATCAAGGAGGACCACAACCCGAGCAAGGAGGACCGCTGCGCCAACCCCAGCATCAAGGAGGACCACAACCCGAGCAAGGAGGACCGCTGCGGCAACCCCAGCATCAAGGAGGACCACCTCGCCAACCCGAGCAAGGAGGACCGCTGCGCCAAGCGGAGCATCAAGGAGGACCGCCGCGCCAACCCGAGCATCCAGGAGGACCGCAGCATCAAGGAGGACCACCTCGCCAACCGGAGCATCAAGGAGGACCGCCGCGCCAACCCGAGCATCCAGGAGGACCGCGCCAAACTGAGCATCAAGGAGGACCACCTCGCCAACCGGAGCATCAAGGAGGACCGCGCCAACCCGAGCATCAAGGAGGACCGCTGCGCCAGCCCCAGCATCAAGGAGGACCACCTCGCCAACCGGAGCATCAAGGAGGACCGCCACGCCAACCGGAGCATCAAGGAGGACCTTTGCGCCAACCCGAGCAAGGAGGACCGCCGCGCCAACACGAGCCGCAAGCAGGACCACATCAGCGCCAGCATCGCGGAGACCAACCGGAGCCCCAGCAACATGAACCGATGCATCACGGGCCTCCCGGTTCATTGCAATCTGAGTGGCATCAAGCTGGCCAGCCGGCTCATCAAGCCGCTTCGCCTCATGCAGATCATCGGCCCGATGGAGCACGCCCAAAACATGCACATGGAGTGCCTGAACCCCTTGAGCCACCTCGGAGCTACAAAGGCCCTTTTCAGGGCCCGCCTGTTCGAGACGAGGAGCCCTGCAGAACCAGCACGCAAAGCGCCAACTGAGTGGCGCGGACAAGCGCCTCCGCAAACAAAAGCGAGGCCAGCGGAACCAAGTGACATTGACAAGCGCATGACGAAGCGCAAGAAGAAGTAAGACTGCACGGCGCCGGCAAGCGGAAAAAAACACGTTTGCAGGTTTCGGGATCAGCCATCAGCATGCTTGAAGCACACGTGCAAAAGTGCTTGCGCATGGGTGTATTGCATGCACAGAACCCTTCCCTGCGCAGGTCTACCACGTGATCGAGTTTTTCTCTGGCTGTGGCAGCTTGTCAGCTGAATGCAGGGCTGGCGGATTCCGGGTTGCGTCGCTGATGTGTGCACTGATGGTGGAATGGTGTGGTTTGGCTGCATCGAGAATCATCGAGAATGCGCATGTGAGTTTACAAGTGCAATTGCGTTGAACATTCATGGCGCTGTGTCATGTAAGGACGTGGATTGCGGCTAGCCTTCGAGGGCGCCCAGAGTTCCTAGCCTGGTTCGGCGTGTTGTGTTCATCCTGGATCGCAACATCGCGGGGGTCCACATGCCGCACCTTCCTGGTGCCACAAGGCATCGAATCTTTTGCTGCGGTGGCGCAGGGCATTTGCATGGCCTGCAGGCCTGCTTGTCCTTTTGTGATCTGTGTTGCACACTCCCCCCAAACAAAAGTGCCATATACAGGTGCTCAAAGCTATGCTTTTTGATTGCTGTGACTGGCTCCACATTTGCGTTGGAGCAGCCCAGATCATCTTTACTGTTTCAGTACAGCCGCATGCAATTCCTGGTCCAGTGCCCTCGGCATGATTCCCATGTAGACACCCAAAGAACCTTGCAATCATGCTTGCAGGGCGCATAGCACTTTTGGATCCAGAACACCAAAGAGGTCCTTGGTATGGAGTAATGCCGGTGGTATCGGTGCCCTCTTCAGCTCTGCCCTGCTGAATCCCAAGACCTTCAAGAAGGATCCGAACTTTCGGCCAACGATCAAGTATGTCAACAAGCAAGGCAAGTCTTCCTGGCAAGGAACCAAGCAGCTCAAGGAAACTGGGAGTCTTAGAAGCAGGGTGTTGCAAAATGCGCGTGCAATGTGCTAGTGTGCATGCGCATCGGTTGGGCACAGCCGCGCTCAGGAAGTATCCCAAAGCTTTTGGCCGCCGCATTAGATATATGTTTGAAACTGGGCAGCTGAAGCCAAATGGCGAGTTTCCCACTTCACGCCTCTGAGTCAGAGGCGCAAGAGGCGTTTGCTAGGGCGGGTTATTCTGATATGTGCGAAGATGGTAATCTTCTACAGGTTGCGCGCCACCTGCGCCAGTGCAAAGGGCTTAAGGTGCCCGAAGAGTGGCGCTGCTTGCTACCTGACAAGCTTTGAAGCAAATCTGGCTGGAAAAAATGCGTTTTGTTGCCAAACTATGTGAAAAATAGGCATGTACCTGTTTAGATTTCGCACGACCGACGCCCGTAATTCCTTCATACGCCGACCACTTTTATCTCGCACGACCATTTCTTTTGCAGGGCACGACCGTTTATTTGGTTAAGCGCCCGTATTTTTTGCAATCCACGACCACTTTCCTGCAACCGACCACTTATCTTTCATACTGCGACCGTTTTTTTGTCACGCCGCGACCGTATTTTTCCGTACAAAATCCGTACAAAATCCGTACAAAACCCGTACAAAAGCGTACAAACCAAACCCTGACCATGCATGGGTGCCGCAGACTTGTGTCTTAGCTTTGCTGCCTGCTTAGAGTGGACTTAGCGCTTGTGCCATGTCAGCTTCCCCGCATTCGTTTAGAAGCGGGCTACGCAGTGGCTCCACCTTTAAGCACGGTTTGGCGCATCTTGAGGAGGGTAGGCAAGTTAAGTTGGAGCTGCCTGATGACCCGGACAAGCTGCAAAGCGTGATCAAGGACCGGAATTGACAAACGCACCTATATTGCCGGCCTTTCTCCTCCATTTCAAAAGCAGTTCAAAAATGTGATGCCGCATGCTGCGTTGTTGCGCTTGACCTGCGTGCATCTCATAAGCCGAGGAGCTCGGCGCACGCTTGCGTGGACATGCAGACAAACATGGGACACCGCTGGTTGAGGAGGTTCCGCTTGCCCAGCAAGACCCTGACACACCTGAGACGCCTACCCAGGTCCGTCCTTTGTTTTCACCTGTGTCACTTGCAAAAGCTGCAACCGACGAGTTGGTGGGCGCCTTGACGGAGAATGACGTCATTAACTGCATGGAAGAGGAGGTTGAGAACATGGTGCGGGCGGATGACACCCTACCTGATAGCCAAGACCCTTATTGGGAAAATGACATCCCAACACTGGAGGAGGCAGAGCAGCGCATGCAAGTGGAAGCATGTGCGCATTTAGTACAGTGCTCACGCACGTGCAACCGTTGTTGGGTTATGTATCCAGCTCAATCTGTGTGTTCAGACCGCGCAACTGCTTGCTTGGTAACATGTGCGTGTGTGTGTGTGTGTGTGTGTGTGTGTGTGTGTGTGTGTGTGTGTGTGTGTGTGTGTGTGTGTGTGTGTGTGTGTGTGTGTGTGTGTGTGTGTGTGCATGCGTCTTGGCCCACGTAAGGATCCTGCAAGCGATTCTGACATGCAGCAGGCTGAGGCGCTGGCCGATCCGTGCATGGTCGTTGATTCAGAAGGAGACCAGGGTGTGTCCGATGCTGAGACCTTGCCAATCGAGGACCCAGCACACACACACACTCACACACTCACACACTCACACACTCACACACTCACACACTCACACACACACACACCATACACACACACACACCAACGCGCATTGCCGCGACCTACAATGTGCGTGCAGGATTTGTTGGTCGGTCTGCAGTCCATGAGCCAACAAGCTCCTTGACTTGCGTGTTGGCGGGCAAACGCAACAATCGTGCCACTTGATTATAAATACTGAGGACGGCCAGAAACGCGCGGCAGACTTGCAGGATGCTGCTCCCACATCTGCAAAGAAAGCCAGGGCCAGCGCACCAGCTGACCAGGAAGTTGCTGAGCCGCAGGCAGCCGATGGTGCTGCAACGCCCGTCCAGCCGGTTGCCCGTCAGCCCCGCACGTGGGCAGAGCTTGTGGGGGCGACGCCAAGCACAGCTCTGCCGCCCCAGCAATTGCAACTGCAAGCGCAAACAAGCCCGACGCCACCGAGCAGGAAAACAAGCGAGGTCGACAAAAGCGCGGCCTGGTGCGCAGCAGCTGCAAAGCTGAGACGGATGTGTGAAGTCAAATCCAGCGGCAAGTTGGAGGTGCCGCCGGATTTGGCCAGTGAATGGATGTGCAAGGGCCCTAAGCGCAACAATTTGATCCAGATGATGATGGACGCAGGTCGAAACAAGGAGACTGTCTGTCACGCGTCGGGCATACAGTTTGGCGTGCGCAGGTACGCTTGTGACTGTTATTCATGCCATGCTTGATTGCAGGATCTGTTCCTTCAACGTGTCGAATGGCGCAGAACTGGGGAGAGGTACAAGAACTTGGCCACAAAAGGAGGCTTCTACTCAGAAGCCGACATGCGGAAGCCCGTGTCGGAAGGAGGTCTGGGTTGGTCACAGCGCCACCCTTACAACGATATCGACTGAATCCTATTGCAAATCACGTGTGCTTTCACCCATGACTTCTTCAGGAAAATGGTGGCCAAAGCCAAGGAGTTTTGTGAAAGCCATGGGGAGCTGACGCAGCCCTTGGCAACGCAACATGCCAACAAGGAAATTTGGGCCTGCCAAGGCCCAGCAAAGGCCTTGGGCCTGGGCCTGTGAAAGAGCAACAGGGCCTGAGAAGGCCCTTAGCCAGCTTTGTGCAAAGGTTCTTGGCCTGGGCCTGCGAAGGCCTTTGGTCTGCAAAGGCCTTGGTGTTGGGCCAGGGCCTGCAAAGGCCCTTTGGCCTGGATCTGTGAAGGCCTTCAGCACGGCAAGGCCTTGCCGGCCTGTGCTTCACCAGCAAAGGCCCTTGGGCTGGGCCTGTGAAGGGGGCCTGTGAAGGCCTTCACAAACAGTGTTGGGCCAGAGCCTGCAAAGGCCCTTGGCCTGGGCCTGTAAAAAAACCTTCATTGTTTGGGCCAGGGCCTGCAAGGCCCTTGGTGGGCTGTGAAGGCCTGGGCCAGGGCCTGCAAAGGCCCTTGCCCTTGGCCTGGGCCTGTGAAGGCCCTGCAAAGGCCTTTCAAAGGGCCCCTCAACGTCTGGGCCTTTCAAGGCCTGATAGGTTTGCCGGCAGGGCCTGCGAAGGCCCTAGCTTGTGAAGGCCGAAGGCCTGTAAACGCTACACTAAAGCCTCGAATCTTTGCTGTTTTGATGCATGATTATAAAGCATACATAGGGCTCAGGTGTTTGAAAAAGCCCCCCCCCCCACGCTTTGATTTTTTCGTCGCGACCCAAGGCGGAACAAGTATGATGAAGAGGTCATTGAGTATTGGGTGGACGTCAGAACTTCGGGGGTGAAGGGGGAGAGCGAGACCGAACAACTTCGGTCAGCGGTCAGGGCCAAGCATCCACAGCTTCCATCCCTGGGTCCATGGACACATCCTTCAAGCACAATGGCTCTGGACTTTGTTCCTTGGAAGGGCCCAAAGGATCTTTGCCAGAGGACCTTGTAAACATGGCAGCTTGCGTACCACGTTTGTAACGCCGGCGCCCTTTCAATGGCACGCGCCAGGACACTGTCAAAAAGTACATGGATGAGTGCCTCGCTTCCCGCGAGAAGCTACGCAACGCCATTGACAAACTGGACCATGATGCTCCAGCGCTCAAACCGTGCAGGCCGTATAAGCGCGCATACACATGGTGCAGAACAACGTATCACGCATGACCTGCGTCTTAGGGAGCTTTGCAAAATGGAAGAGGTGGAAGAGAAGCTGGGCACCCTGTATGACCAGCTTGCCGAGCAGGCTGCTGACATCAAGGTTGGCAAAAGGCTGCCCGGTGGCAAGGATCAATGTTGTTGCGATACGTTGCGTTGATGCGACAAGTGGTTCACCATGCGCACGAGCTTCAGGCCGGAGCAGCTTGAAGAAGTCATGCAAACAGTGCGTCGTCAGTTTGGATCTTAACTGATCTTAACCTCATTTCGTTGACCTTCTTAGGGCCAGGCTTTGCCGAAGTGCCATCGTTCATGCAGCCCAGGGCAGCCCTCGCTATCTCCTTGGAGGCCAAGAACAGGACTTGCTTGCTGTCAACCCTGCGCTGTCCCTTTGCAAACTCAACCTTGCAGGAAGTTCAAGAAGGTGAAAAAGGAGACCGCTGAGGGCTCGCCCAAGCCTAAGCCAAAGGCCATGAAGGCAAAGCAGAACCCTACGCCGAAAACCAGGCAGAGGAAATGCAAGGGGGATTGAGGTAAGATCATTCCCAAAAAAAAGCACTACGACCCTTAATTGCGATCTGCCAGAACGTGAGTCTACACTTGTGCATGTTTGAAGCCTGGCTGATTTGATGGGAATGATCTCCCTCATTAGGGTGCAATGGCAACTTAGGTGGCCTGACAAACTTCATTTGCCCTGGGCGCAGTCATGTGGCAGTTGAGCCAGTTAGGAGCGGACTATTTCAATTGAACACGCAAGGGGCACAATCCTTTGTTGGGCCATGTTGTCCATGCTGTGACACAGCAATTTAGATTCCTGTGCGGGAATACCTGCACTGGCCGGGGTGGTGCGTCTGAATTGCCACTGGCAAGCTGGCTTATCCCTGCAGACACGCGAGGGAGAAAACAGGCAACACACAATTGCTTAGCTCACCAGCCAGCGGTGCCATAAGGCTGTTTGGATTTTCCAGCTTGCGGGCTTGACAAGCCAGGTGAAACCGTCAATGCGCCGTCTGGCAGCCGCAGAGCGGACCACTTGGCCAAGCAATTGGCTAAGGGAGCTTGGGCCTAAGTCCTGGAGTGCAATGATAAGATTCGGGGAACGCAGCAAAACACTTGAAGGTGCCAGCCTGTGATGTGGTGGAAAGCGCTTTACTCGATGTAGAGGAGTACGCTGCAACAGATATTTGTTTGCAAGAGCTGGCGAAGGGAAGGCTAAAAGATGCTGAACAACATGTGATCAAAACGCTGGCCAAGCACCAGAAATCATTGGGAGCGCCGATTTGCCGCGTTGAGCTGGGGCAAGCTGGTCAACTTCGAAGCTACCCGTTTATAAGGCCCCTGGATGTCATCAGCGCGCTTGATAGTCATGGGTACATCAACGCTTGCATGGGTGCGGGGGAAGCAAGTTGCACTACAATGCTTTCTATGTTCTGGGAACGCTTTGCCGCACTTTACCCTCAACATGACGTCTGTGCTGATATCAACTCTGGCAAGGTTGACCCCAAATACTTGGTACCTCTCCAAATGCATGGAGATGGTGGACGTGGGTACCGCAAAACTGAAGTCATGATTTTGCAGTATCAGCCCATCCTCGGAGCCGGAACAAGGGCAGCTCCCGCTGAGAAGGTGGATTTACCTTTGAATTTTTTGGGGCATAGCTTTTGCACTCGGTTTTGTTCGCAGTTATGCCAAAGGCTTTCTTCAAGAAGAACGCAAAGGTATTGCTGAAACTGGCACGCAAGTTTGCTGAAGAGCTACGCGTGCTGTACGACAAAGGCTACACCTCCCAAAGTGGCATCACATTCCGCTTTGCTACCGTGGGGATGAAAGGGGACCTTCCCTACATCACAAAGATCGCGGGCTTCAAGAGATCGTTTGGCCGAGTTCGAAAAAGCAAATTCAAAGCCTTTGGCAGGAATGTGCTGGCTTTGTTTAGCCGGCACTCCCAACTATGATTTTGAAGACTTGTCGCCAACAGCACCTTGGATTAGTACAATTGGTTCTGACCCACAGCCCTGGACTACGCCTAGTCGCATTGTGCAAACTCTTGGAAGTGATGCTGCTCACATAGCATCCTTTTTCAAGTTAGATTTGTTCCACATCTGCTTGGCAGGGGTCCACAAGGAGTACGTTGCTTCCAGCCTTGTTCACATCCTCGGGCACTATGATGGAGCCATGAATGCGCAACTGACCCAAATGAATCGGGACTTGCATATTTTTCTCCGGCAGCACAGGGTGAATCTACATTGCCAGGAGCTCACCCTCAGTTTGCTGGGATACAATGCTAAAGAATACGCTTCAGGCGGCTGGAATAAAGGGCAAGATTCAGCAACGCTAATGAAATTCGTGCACTGGCTTTTGAAACAAGACAAGTGGGCGCCGCTCGTGAACAAGAAGCAAGAGCTTCAATTGATGAGAAATGCAGCTAGCTGGATGAATGAGTTCATGTCAATTCTGCACTCGTCGGGGTATTTTCTGGATGGCGAAAAGGCCTCAAGGGCAGCTATGCTGGGACAATCATTTTGCGTTGCGTACCAAAAGCTTGCAGTTTGGGCGCTGGATCAGCATGTTTTGTTGTACAATCTGATTCCAAAGCTGCATTGTTATCACCATGCAATTATAGTAATGGGTTCCCACGCGCAAGCAAAAGGCTTCGCGTGGAATTTACTGAATGATGCTACACCCCAAGATGAAGACTTCGTGGGTCGGGTGGCTAGGATTTCTAGGCGTACTAGCAGCCGCGTTGTACCGCTTAGGGTGCTGCAAAGATGGCAGTGTGCTGTTCTCACGGAGTTGAAGGGATCAAGGAAAAAGGCGCCAAAACATGACACAATTGCACTCCGAGGGCTCGTGGTGCGCAAGCTTTGCAGGCCCATGAGTCTAATAGTACAAAACAACTATGCTACACTCCTTTGGCCTTCATAGGCCTTGGGGCCTTCACAGGGCACAAGCCTCGGGGCCTTCGCAGGCCCACAGACCTTTAGGGCCTTCGCAGGCCCATGGGCCTTCACCCACACAACCACACACTTGAGCGCTCATCACCCATGCATGCACTCACTCAGGCGCACACTCATGCAAACACAGGCCTGCAAAGGCCCGCCGTAGCTGTTTCTAACGCATGCCGGGTCGATGTATATATTATATGCATGTATCACGAGTTCATGCCAAGTAGGACATTTTGTGGACAAGGGTTTTTTCATACCACGACCATTTTTTTGTCGCACGACCAAAAAAATGGTCTTTCGAACTGCGACCAAAAAACGGCAGTCTTTTGAGGCCCCAGGAACTGAAAAGAGCAGGCGCTTCGCCGCTTTTTGGGCCCCACTCCCTTTTCGCTGCGAAGAAGGTATATCCGGACTCAGGGGGGGTCCTTTGTAATCTGAGATGCCCGAGATAACTCGATAAGTTGGAATCAGTTGGAATCAGTCGGGATTACTCAGAATACTCAGGGGGGTAAGTTGGAAGAACAAACGCAACATCAATTTGCCGCAGGCGCCCACTTCGGCCTGGCCGTGCCTGCGGTGGCCTGGCGTGTTTACGCTCATAAGACATGGGGTTGTCTCCCATTTGTTTGGGGTGTGTGTTTGTTGTTCTCCCTTAACATGGTGGTTGTCCTTTTGGTTCTTTTTTTTAGAACCACAAACATGGGGTGCCCTCCACAAAAGACACACTCATATGCTGGGTGCGGTCAACAGCAGCTAAGCTGTTTGTTTTGCCCAAACAGACAGACCACATGGATCTTTTTGGTTCAGACTCTGGATGTACTGAGCATGGAGAACCGAGAGTGTTGTCCCAAATGAAATGGTCCGGCTACGCCAGGCACTTGGACTCAAAACTTGGAGCCTATGGCCCGAAAACGGGTGCGTCGAAATCCAGTTCTGCTTTTTCTGTGGCGCTGTTTGGTGAGGCGATAGGACGATATGATGTCGGAGACTTCCAAGATGGTTTCCACTACCCCCAAACCACCTGTCACCCCAGGGAGGATGGGAAAAGAACCATGTGTGTCATTTTTTCCATGGGGTGTCCACTAGTTTCAATCCACTGCCCCCCCCTGGAAAGCAAGGTATAGTGGCTATACCGGTACATCACATGACCCCCTGACAATATTGGTTTAAGAGTAGGGGAGTCCATAGAGAGGTCACGGGAGGCAGGGAGAATGAGCGAGTTGCACCCTGATTGCGTGGCGTCATGAGGGTAACTTCCAAGCACCCGTCAGACAACCTCAGGGGAAATCACTACGTTTTGAAAAGAAAGATGGTTGAAAGGTATGCGGAATCAACCTCTACATTTTGCTGGGGAGATGCTGCTTTCTTTTTGGGGGCTTCCTTCTCAGCTTGCATTGAGGCGAAAACCAACAGGAGACCAACCACAGAGTTCGACTCTTATATCTTACATGGGGGTTGATCAGTATTCCCTTCGGCCCCAAAATGACAATGGCTAGCTGTTCCCATGCGTTGCGGACCTTTTGATCAACCCCCACATGAGTTGTATCCGTCGGATCGGCTTTTAGGCTTGCAGGTTCCTCGGCTAGGAGGTTTCGAGGGCACGGTGTTTCCCGCGCTGGATGCTGATGTGTAAGTGTGTTCATCCCCACAAGTATTCTCGGATGGAGCGCTCAACCTATGAGTTCTGAGCACCCCTGGAAAAAGAAAGCAAAACGCATCGACAGGGCGGGACATGACCACTGGTTGATGGCATCCAGCGAAAAGTCATTCAACTGCGTAGTCGAGTGATCTTGTCATGTCAAATCAGATGTCTTCTCCAGCCAGGCTGATTGGGATATTCCGAAAGACGGAATAGTTCTATCACTCCCTCCTCCTCCAGTGGACACATGGCAACACATTTCAACAGGGAAACCCCTCAGAAGTGGTACGTGAATCCTCACTTCGGCGACCAGTTTTGGGTCCAAAGAAAGAGATCCAAACTCCCCATAAGACCCCGAACCCATACGGGTTTCCCACGTGAGTGTGCCTTTTCTTTGCGGCCCGGCGTCCTTTTTGTTGGTGTTTAAAGAACAACTGGAAAGCCGAAATCCAAGTTTTGGGTGCTCGTTCCGATTCCTATATGAAGGCCCGCCAAAAAAAGAAAAAAGGTCCATGTTTTCTCGAGCGCTTCGTGCGCTTACTGCGTGCGCTCGCCGCGCTCGAGGTGCTGCCCAAGATCCCGGGGATGCAGCCGTTGGCCTGGTCCTCGTTGCTACAGGCGGCACTGCAGCTGCCGGGGACCTGGACTCATCCGACTGGACGGACGAGCGTTTCTGCACACGGCGAGCTCACTGATTTGGGGGTAAAACACAAAGGTAAGGATCCTTTACCTGCAGATCCCTAGGTGTTGGAAATATGGTAATAAGCTCAGGTGATATCCCCAACAGCACATGGAACAACGCGTGGAACCCTTGGCGCACCGGTATCTGTTGGTTTAGTCATCCTGGGTGAAAGATGCGAATTCAATTCCAACCCGTTTCAGGTTTAGTCATCCCGTCGTGCAAAGGAAACCGCATGCTCACGCAAGGTTGACCCACGCAAGGGTGACCCCGGCTTTTGTAGAGGGGAAATGGGAAACCACCCCTTAACCACCAAAACCGCCAATTCAGACCACCAATCAGAGGGAAGCTAAAGCAAGCAACAGAGTTGCAGATCACTTTGACCAAACTATTTGCAAGTCCTTCAGAATCTATGCCTTACCGCCCCCACACCTTGAAGCCGCTTTTGGCTTTGCTGATTCAGAGCCATAGCAAGGAGCCATTGCAGCTAATAGTGACTATCAGTGACTAGTAGTGACTGCTGGCCAATAAGGACCCTTGTTATGGCTTGGACTTAGTATTGGAGGTCCCTTATGGCATGGGGTACCTCCCATGGACATTTGGAGCATACTTTGCCTTGAAACCACGGTTGATTTCTGAGGGTTTCTGAGCGGTGCGAAATGGATGTCCTTGGGCCAATCCACAGTATCCCCCCCTTCCATCCCCAGAATCCCAAAGGCGGTGGCCGCCTTCGGCCGAGGCCTCCGGAACTGGCCGACGGCTCGCCGGAGACGGCGCCGCGGCTCGGGGCGGTCAGGGCTGGGGCGAAAGACGTGGGGGTGGGCCGGCCGGGAGTGCAAGCTGAGCGGCGGCGGCTGGATTGGGCGATGGCTGGGTGTTTCAAGCACCAGTGAATGGAGAAAGGCCTGCAGTTGGTAGGCTCATCCCAGTGTTCAGGGCACCTCCAAGGCTGTTTTGTAGTGTTGGGTAGACTAAATATGAAGCAGAATCTGAGCATCATATTTTCAGTGTACCCTCTCTTATGGGCCGAGCTTCACGCATTCCAGTTGCCTGGAGGGTTCCCCTTAAAATCGACTGAGCAACTCCACCGGAAATCGACTGGAAGTCACTGCAAAAAAAACCGCTGGACGTCGCTATTCTCCAAGAGGAAGCCACTGGTGCTATGGCTGGTGCGGGCTTACGGCCGCCGGTTTTCGGGGCCGCGAGGTGTGCTCCCTCTACTGCCAAGTCGTCGAAGCGCTCGAGGCCGGACAAAACACTCCCGGAGCGGATCCGGGAGCCGGGAGCTGTGTTGGAAGATGCCTTGGTATAGCCTAGGTTTCCCAGTACCCTTTTACCGCGTTACCGTTTCTTTTTTGGGGGAGGGTTCCCCTACTACAATAATTGACTACAGAAAAAAGGGTACCCTTGTTCTAACCTCTCTACTGGAGGACCGAGTAGCCGTGTTTCACTAAGTTGGCTCAACCGTGAGGTTTCCCCGCGATCCACAAAGTGAGCCAGGGTTTTCGGTGTAGTTTGGGACAACATGTGCGGTTTTGCCGGTCAATTTGGGCTGAGGCATTGGGGGATGTACTAATGAACTTCTCTTACGACAGGGCGGGCGAACCCATTCAGCATTTGCATGTTTCGTTCGTGGCTCAGATCATGATGTGTTGTTTGCAAGGGGCCGCGGTACATTCTTGCAGATTGAGAGATCACAAAAAGACGTGGCGGCGCGCGGCAAGATTGGGCACCATGGATTTCTTTTATAAATGGTCCAAGGATGTCGCGTCACGCATGCGATTGATGGTTTTGATTGGTTGTTCACGGCATATGCGCGATTCGTTCGCCCAAGCAATACGACTTTGCTCACTTGGCTCTGCAGAAGATCACATCCAACTCAAGCTTTGGCGAGGATGTTTGGCGACGATGTTCTTCTCCTCTAGGTCCCCCTCCTTTGACGCTTACTGATTCGCCACAAACTGAACAACCATCTTGGTCATATATTTTAGTAGGTTCTGCCTTGGCATAGGACCAGTTAAAATATGTTTGTTTAAACCTCAAGCATCTTACCATCTTATCACCCTTCTCTCCCTCCCTGAGTTCCGTTTCGGACTTTAGTCGCTTTTTTTTTTTGGGCATGGTAAACAAAAAACGTGTTACGACTTTTTCCGGCCAATCCACTGGATCGTGAGTTCTTGAGTCAATCAGTCTTATGTGTCTGTTTTAAGGGACCCTTGGATTTCAAATGGGAAAGCCATCATTCTAGGGGTTCCATATGCCATATACCCTTATTGACCATTTTCCATTAAGATACACCCCTATAATGTTGACCCCGTATTAATAAACCCCTGTTTATTAATATGGGGGTGTTCCCCTCCAAAACTGATAAATCCCCACTAAAACCAGGGATACACCTACGCTTCAACATCCGGTCAGTCACTGGGGTTTTGGTGGCCAGGAGCTGGCGCGGGAGCGGCAGCTCCGCAGCAGCCTGGGGGAAGAGGTCACGGAGTTCCAGAAGAAGCCGGGGACTAAGGCCCAAAAGGAGGTGGAAGGTTTTTTCCCGTTGTATTTGGGTCATTTTAGGTCTACGTCTCTCTTCTTTCTTTTCCTTTCGGGGGGGGGGGGTACCCTCTTCATGGTTGTCGCTGGGAAACATTTTACATCTTTGCTTATTGTGGTTTAGAGGGAAATCCCCACTTAACTGCTAGTGTTTAAATTTTTGCTCCCCTTCCAACGGCAACCAAGTCGTTATGGCATGGTGGTGAATGGAAAGCTGTCAAAATTGAGCATGACTGAACTGGTTTGTGGGATTTTCTAGCTGATTCTCAGGAAAGAATGAGTTGGAATGAACCCCCCAAAAAAAAACCCTACTGAGCGCCAGCAAGTTGTCCCTTCCATTTTTTCCTTTCCATTGGTCCCCCCTTTGAAGGGGAACACCTGGAACACTGCTGAACTTTGAGGGTCCATTTTGAGACAAGTCCAGAGATGTTTGTGTTTCTTTTTTTTATCATTTTTTATTTTATTTTATCCAGTTTTCAAAGGGCTCCATCACGCCCGGACAAATATGTTTCTCGAGTTTCTCCAGGGGACTCAACCAAATGGAGTGAGTTTCCGGGTTTCTGGACTTGAAGAGGATACCACTGGTGTTTTGTTTTCCCCCTTTTTTTTAAAAGTGTGTCTCCAGAATAGTGGGCTCTCCTCTTGGCTTCCCTGCACCACAAGGAAGGGGTATCCTTACAATCGACACTTGAGTCCTCTTCCAAGTCAAAAAGTCATGTGGGAAGAGCTCATATTGTGTTTCTCTATGAAAGGTGTTGTGTTTCCCGTGTTTTCCCTACATCTTGTCGGGGAACCCCCCGTTTGGAGGCAAAAAAGACACACCCATCTTCTGTGTTTGTTGGCACAGCTTCGGTTTGGGGTGGAAACCAAAGGCCACGGTTCAGATGAGACACGCTCCATGATTTCATCTTTGGTCCATTTTGCTTGGATGTTAGGACTTTAACTTTTTGCCAACTAGTGGGTTTTCGATTAAACCACCAACAGTTAAATTTTTGGCAGGGGAGCAGATTTCGCAACCGAGTCATGGCGGTTGGCTTCACGAGGTACGACAAGTTGCTGGCGGAGCAGGAGGTCCTCTACAAGGCGAGCTTGAAGTGTTTTGGGGTGACTTAGCCATGGGCCAAGCGATTTCCTACAGGGGATGACTAGACCAAGAAGTATGGGTTGGAATTGAATTTGCCATCTTTCACCCAAGATGACTAAACCAACAGATGCAGGGGTGTCTTGTTTTTGTTTGGAGATGGTACCCTTGTCGAGGCTGGTTTAAAGCGACGCCAACAGGATAATAACAATCTTTGGGGCCCTCTATTGTAAGACACACCCAAATGCTGGCATGCGCTGAGTTCCTTCGATCTCATTTGCCGAATGGGTTTGGAGCTCAAGGATGTCGGGGCAAAACCAGTGGCCTATTAATCAACCATGGGATTATTACTCCGGGGTTAACATTAGGGGAAATAGATGGGTTTCCCTGGTAGATGATGAAACCATCAGGTAAACCAGGAATCGCCATCTATCTTTCTAGCGAAACAACCAAAAAGGACACCTATGCCCTCAAGGGATACCACCAAAACTCACCTTGTTGGTCCTTGGATTGAATCCCCTATTTCAGGGGTTTGAATGGTTAGAAATTGCAGATATGGTTGGCGTTGCGACTGTGAGATTGCGGACGTGTCACATTGGCTCGAGGATTGCACCTTGCAAACCAGTTGGGATTCCACATGAGTCAGTTGCTTGGCACTTTTCGAGTTTTCTATTGGCGAGGTGCTTACTTTACTTGATCGGCACGGCAAATCAACCGAAAGCATCACCCACCAGCAGATCCCCTCTCCCCGTGGGTCAATCACCGGCCAGATGAGGTTGCAACTTGAGGCGGCCCCGTCCAGTCCGGCCTGCCGACCTACGGGTGGGGGGTGGGGCGTTTTAAACTCAACTACCAAACTAAAGGGGGAGAAGCGCTGCATCGATCTAGTGGGCTTTTCTCCCACTTTTGATCGGTTGGTTTGGTTAGACGTAGATGGGTTCCACTGGTTTGCCTTGTTTTGTTCTTAATTTGCCAGAGAAGCCCATCGATTTGTTTCCAAAAGTTCTTAAAAGATCACCTATCTTGGTAGATTCCACTGGTTCAGCTTGGTTTTATAATCATTTCCCAGAGAACCCCATCGAGATTTGTCCAACATATCACCTATCTTGGTTTCCTTTTAAATCCCCAAAGGTCGCGGTCCCCCTTTGAGACAGACCCACAGGACGTTCACTCGCGAGTTGGACCTTCGCAGGACTTCTTTGCACGGAGGGACCAGTGGCTCTCTGAGAAGAAAGACCTCGAGGCACGGCGGAAGCTTTGTTGACCATGCCACATGCCCTCCCTTCCACTGACATGGCACCTCTAGGGTACCTGGAAGATTGGTTTCCTCTTCACCCCATGGTGCTATATTAGTTGGAGGGGGGGGGGGGGAACATTTAAGAGATTGAGGTTCGGCAACCACGGAGAAAGGTCAATATGTTTAATTTCCTGGATTGAGCAAAACAAGCGTGGATTAAACACATGGGTTTGAGGGCACATGAAATCGACCCAAGCTTTTTGGTTGCCGTCAGTGAGTAATTCATGGCCGAGTTTGGCTTGGCACAAACTATGTGTTTTTGATGGGTCTATACCCATATAGCCCTTCCTTCTCATGTCGGTTGAACTGATTTCAATCGCAGGGCTGAATATTGACCAATGCGACATGGCTGCACGACTCGACCAGATCGGGGCAGAGATGCGCAGATTTCCGTTGCTTCTCAGGGAGTTTGTATGGTCTCCGGAGCAAACCGAGGCGAGGGCGATAGACCAAAAAATCAGATGCAAATCTCCCAAAACCACAAAGTCGAACATTGAGACCTCCCGGTTGGCTCACAAGTGCCGGTTAGCACCGCGACAGGCGACATGCACTCAAAGACACGCTCTAAACTCAACAACTCCAAACATGTTTGTTGTCAACCGAAAGGGAAGGGGCCTCAAGTACTAATTCTTGTCTTACAGCTTCGCTCCAGTGATCTAATCGCCTCGGGCAGTTGCCCGTTCCAGGTTGGGGCAAGTGAGGTTCCCAAAGAATCAGGGTCCCGGTCCTTGGGTTTGCCTCAGCCGATTTGTTTCTTGAACTCGGCAGATCGCCTTCCGGAATTCCGCTTGCCAGCTTAGACCTGGTTGCGACATCTGTTGCCCTCTTTTGCCGGACCAAGACCACTGCTCGAAACGGCCCGATTGGGCGGTGTCTCCAAATGAACGAACCTCAACGGGTTTGCTCACTTGCAGAGGTGCCACAAGACATCAGGTTTTTGGCCCGATTTATATGAGTGCTCGTTTTGGAACCTCCAAAAGGAGTGGTGTTCGTTGCGTTTCCCTTCGCAACCCCCAACCAAAAAGGTACCCTCAAAAAGGACGCACCTAGTTCAATATGGTTGGTTTGTATCCAAATTGGAGGCTCGTCCTATTTGGGCTTGTCTCATTCGAGGATTCCCAAATGGTGGGTTTCCTTTTGGCAGGAAAGTCCTACAGGATTGGGAACTTGTTTGAAACAACCAATCCCTCCCCTTTGAAGCGAAACCAAATGGATATTAGAGGCTGAGTCACCCACCCCCCATATCCCCCAAGCTGCAGGAGCGCTTGAGCATCCAGGGCAACCTGCTCACGGCCTTTGGGCGTGAAAGTCGGTTGGTGCGGTTCACCCCAGGGACAAACTTTGGTGGGTGCTCGCGGTTGTGGAAAGCTGGTTTCTGCGATGCCAATGGAATCCCCTTTTAAAGTTTACAATTACCAACATCGTCACAGGGAGGGAAGTTCCAGACGCACCAAAAAGAAGCAATCGGTTTGCGGGGTCCAATTCTTAGTTGGACACGCCCATTTGTCAGAAGACCTTCCCAGCTTGTTCAGCTGCATGTTTGACCCATATTCCTTTTGAGCCGATGGCGCAGAAACTTTTAGATTTCATCTGCCTTGATCGCTGGGATGGTGGTTCTTGCCTGGCGGGGCTTGTTGCCCTGGAACCAGCTTTGATACAGCAAGCGAGCCAGGATGCCACTGGAAGCATGAACCGCCTGGGACCCTTGATTTGCTTTGGGCCGGTTGGGATGCCGGGTTTGAACATCCAAGAGGATGCAGCAGCTTTATGATGTGTTGCATCACTTCGAGCACTTCGTGCCGAGGACAGCTTGAAGAAGTGTGAAGTGCAGGAGAGCCAACTGCAGACTTGGCACCTCGGCTCGCAAACATTGGTCTGCCAACAGAACCCATTCGGCCATAGAGCTTGTCCCCTCGTCTGCATTTCACTCGTTTGGTTGGTGTCGGGCTTACCCGGTAAACCGTTCCAGGTTGTAAGGCCTGGGTTTAACTTATTTTGATCCTAATTACCCTTGGCAACTACTAGTTGGCTGCTCAAAAAATGGCAACACGGCATGGTAGATGGAACCAAGACTGAAACCTGCGGGGCAAGCCCCACCTCTTTCACTTTGAGCAACACCCATTTCAGGTTAACCCATGTTCTAAGGTTTGATTCCCCATTCTCTTCACCCATCGTTGTCTGTAAAAAAAACAAAAAAAACACACACACACACAAATCGGTTTTTCAGGGTTTGGCCAAGAGAAGGATCCCTCCCAAAACAAAATGGGGAGGGTGCGGCTAGACAACTGTGGCCTGGTCCTTTTTCGCCGCCCAACGTGCATGGGTGTCCTTTTGGTAAAATAGATGGGTTGCCCTGGTAAGTGGTTCATAAAACCAATCTATTTCAGTGGAACCCCTCTATGTCTTTCTCAAACCGATCAAAAAAAACACCTCTGCATAACCTGGCCCAAAAACGAATTTGAACTTCTTGGGCCACCTAAACCGAAGACATCCAGTGCATCTGGGCAAAAACCTTTGATTTTCCTGGGCCACCAAACAAATGGAAGACATCCCACGTGCGGGAAAGAAAAACCAAAGAAAAAAACAGCTCCTCAGCCCAACGCGGCCGCACGTCGCCCAAAACGTCGCCGCCTGGCCGTGGCCGTCGCGGCCGTCGCGGCCGAAGGCAGCAGCTGAGCTCCGGCGGCGCCCCGGAGCTGCGGGAGGAGCTCATGGCGGCCATGGCGCGGGTGGCTGCGCTGGAGCAGAACGAGAGCGCGCCTCGTCGTTTGACGGCGGCGTTTTGAAAGACTCGGCGTCGACTCGGAGCTCGGTTTGGAGGTCCTGGGGTCCCAAAAAAGCCCCAAGAAGCCAAAAACGGGGCCGTAGGATTCTAGGTGGTTGTTCTTGGTTCTGTTCCTGAGTTGTTTTTTTGGTACAGTGGTAGTTTCCATTTAACCCACTAAAAGTTATTCACTTTCAGCAGGGACCTGAAAACGAACAGCCCATTGAAGGAACTTATTTAATGTGGGAACCTGATTTGGTGGTTTGATATGTTTGGATTGATGGTTAGGATTGAACCCTGGGTTTGTAGAGTTCCCCGGGCAAACAAAGAAACTTCGGCCACTGGCTCAAAACCGATTCGGGTAGAAGGCTAGTCAGGGACAGTACCAGCCAGAAACAGCTGCCGCCTTTGTATTTCCTTACATGGCTTTGGGTAGACCAGTTTAATACCAGGTGTTGATTGTGACTCATTTGGTCATTACAGCAACTAGTATAGTTGTAAATATTGCAATTAATATAATATTCAGTATATTGCTCCACCACACATTTAATTATAATAGTCTGCACCACCAACAATTCAAACATAGAATAATGAACAACATGACATGATCTGGAATTTGGAGAGGTCTGGATTGATGGTTAGGTGTGAACCTCTGGCTCTTGTAGAGTTACCCTTGGGTCAAAAAGACACGCCTGACCAAAACCCACCTGAACCCGGCTTGAAACCTGGACAAATCCCTTTGTTCCTTAAAACCAAGCTCCTTGTAGTCCTTATATCGCCGTTGCCGCTTGGAAGTTGGACTATGACACAAGTTGGACTTGGAACGGGGGGGGAATGGGGGCATGGACTACCTTTGGCGCATTTTGCCAAGGGATGTTAGGACTTCATGTTTTTTTTTTACCCAACTAATGGGTTTGCCGTATTCAACCACTAAAATAAAGAAACAAAGGGCCTTCTTCTTTTTTTTTACCAACTAATGGGTCTGCCGTATTCAACCACTAAAAGTAAAAAAAAAAACAAAAAAGAAAGAATAAGAAGCAACAACAACAAAAAGAAAATCAACTTTTCGCAGGGCTTCGCAGATTTCGCCACCGAGCAACGACATCTCCGGTTGAATCCCCCGGATTGGACCAGGAAACTTGTAATCGCCTGGCCGCCGCTTCAGCCGCCAAGCCCCCCGCTTCAGGCTTTCTTTGCTTGACTGCTAGTGGGCTGGATCTTTAGACTTTAATCTCTCTTTGTTTCTTTTCTTTTTCGGAAAATTAAGGGGTTTTCCATCAAACCCACAAAGAGTCAAACTTCTTTTGCCGAGGGGCCAACGGCAAGCAAGTTTGGTTCTTGACAGCTTGGGGGCGAATGGGGCCCCTGTTTAAAGAACCTTGTTTTGGCTCCCTTTGGAGATACCTCCGGCCTGGCTGCTTCAACACATTGCACCCTGGCGCCTGGTTGACGTTTGATGTCCGGTGGTTTCCCTAGATATTGCAAGTGAACCACGTGGAACCACAGAACCGTCTATATAATATATATACATATATATATATATTTGTTTAATGATTATTCTGCAGGGATTCCCACCTGTCCCCCTGCTTACCTCATATTTACTTTGCGTTCCCGCGATTTATTTCATGTATACCTCTAAAAGTGGTTATCTTTTGCAAGGGATCAACAGATTCTTTAGGGAAATTCTCAAAATGGTGGACCCACGTTTGGTTGGCATTTGAAAGGAAACCAAAACAAAAACCAACCAGTTTGGGGGTCCCTCTGTAGTTTTCGAAGGGTTGATTCCCCATTATTTTCAACCATCGTTCTTTTCGACAACCGATCGCTGTTTCCATGGGACTTTAAGATGCTTTCCTGCACATGGGGAAGCTTCTTTTCGAAGGGTATAGGGGGACCACCACAATGGTTGGTCTTCTTTTGGTTTCCTTTTAAATGCCACCAGTGGGTCCTTCCCTTTGAATGTGGTTAGCAGTCCAGTTGGCAGCCGGCAGCCTGAGGTGCTCTCGCGGAAATATGAAGCGGAGAAGCAGAACCACGCGATTGTGAAGGAAGCCTTTGACACCATGCAGAGAGACTTCCTGGAACGCGAAGGCAGGTGCTAAGACAAGAGCCCAGTTCCTACTTGGGAAGTGTTTGTAGGTTATAACTGTAAGACAACTCAAGTCTGAAAAAACAACCTACTAAGCAGAGAGAAAATCCAAGTCATCAATTGCTGGCATGTACAGCCCTCAGGCAGGGAGGCCACAGGGCTTTTTTTCGACTCATTGCACGATGATGTCTTCCGGGACTAATAAGTGCAAACATGATAACAAGCTCCGCCCGGTTTCATGTTCCGTTGCATTTGAGGTTACATTTCTGTTGTTGAGGTCATGTTCTTTTCCCCTATTGAACCATAGGGAGGCTTCAAGGAAAATGAGTCCTGTCTACCATCACGAGGTGATCTTTGGAGAATTCCCGCGCACAGCAGCTGGGTGGCTGAACTCACAGCAACCTGCGCATCGCCTCCCAAATTGAGGTGGGTATGTTGGACAATGGAGAACACGCTTGTTCATGTACCACCAGACCTCTGGACCATGTCCCTTAAGGAAAACCCCGAAAACGAATGCATAAAGGGCCAAATCAAGGAAAACAGGGCCCTAGGGGGTAAATAAGCCCCAAGCAAGACCGAAGCCCGAGATTTCTGGTTCGGGGTCTGGTCCTTCAGATTGAACGCCACACCTATGGTTGCTTCAGCTCGATCCCCTGCAACATCCCTGTGTTCTCTGGGTTGCCCTGTGTTCAACTATGTTTCCCCAGGCTTCCTCATGTTCCACCATGCTTCCCTCATTTCCACGGATTGATCAGGTTACCCTTAGTTGGTGGTCTGGATTCGTTCGGGGATTTGAGCCCTCAACTTGGCAGAGGGTTGATGGAACCGCGTCCTAAACCACACCACCAATCCAAACCACCAACCCTCATATTTCCGCATGTTTCTCCATGTTTCCCTATATATGTTTCCTCTTGTTCCCCTATGTTTCCCTATGTTTCCCTATGTTTCCCTATGCCCCATTCCCAAGACGCCCCTACGTCTCCCTCACGTCCACTAAAGACGCCCTCCAAGCCTCTCCAGGCTTCCTCAAGGAGCGCCTCTCCAAGGCGACTTTGGCGAAGCGCCGCTCCGGCAACGCGCTGCGCATCGCGCGCCGGAAGATGCAGTCCATGGTGGCGCCTCCGCGAGAAAGGGCCAATGGGGAAAGCGCCGGTGAACAAAACCGTGCTTTGAAGGGACAGACTAAGATTCCATGTGAATGGGAAGAGAAAAGCCAAGGGTTGACCCTCAAATCACTACGCTTATGGAGGAGTTGGTGTTCTTGCCGCAACCATACATAACCTTCATATAAACATATCCCCTGAAAGAAGTGGTTGGCGCCTCCATGAGAAAGGGGAGCCTCGGAGGCTTGGCAGGATTCTCTAGGGGGGAAACCCAGAAAAAACCTTAGGGGAGCATAGGGAAACCTCAGGGGAACATAGGGAAGCCTTAGGGGAACATAGGGAAACATAGGGAACTTAGGAACACCTAGGGAACATAGGGAAACATAGGGAACTTAGGAACATAGGGAAACCTTAGAGGAACACAGGGAAACATGGAGAAACATAGGGAAACCTTAGGGAAACATAGGGAAACATAGGAAACTTAGGAACACCTACAGAACATAGGGAAACATAGGGAACTTAGGGAAACATTGGCAACATAGGGAAACCTTTGGGGAACATAGGGAAACATAGGGAACTTAGGAACACCTAGGGAACATGGGGATACATAGGGAACTTAGGAACACCTAGGGAACATGGGGAAACATAGGGAATTTAGGGAAACATAGGGAACCTAGGGAAACATAGGGAACATAGGAACACCTAGGGAACATAGGGAAACCTTAGGGGAACATAGGGAAACAGACGGAACATAGGGAAACAGACGGAACATAGGGAAGCCTTAGGGGAACATAGGGAAACATAGGGAACTTAGGAACACCTAGGGAACATGGGGATACATAGGGAACTTAGGGAAACATAGGGAACATAGGGAAACGTAGGGAACATAGGAACACCTGGGGAACATAGGGAAACCTTAGGGGAACATAGGGAAACATAGGGAACATAGGGAGACCTTAGGGGAACATAGGGAAACATAGGGAACATAGGCAAACATAGGGAACATAGGGAACATAGGGAACTTAGGGAAACATTGGCAACATAGGGAAACCTTTGGGGAACATAGGGAACCATAGGGAACTCAGGAACACCTAGGGAACATGGGGATACATAGGGAACTTAGGGAAACATAGGGAACATAGGGAAACATAGGGGGAACATAGGGAAGCATAGGGAACATAGGAACATCTAGGGCACATAGGGAAACCTTAAGGGAACATAGGGAAACCTTAAGGGAACATAGGGAAACCTTAAGGGAACATAGGGAAACATAGGGAAACATAGGGAACATAGGGAAACATAGGGAAACACAGGGTGGCCAGGTCAGGGAGGGTGGCGTGGGA